>OZ025250.1:35071285-35397652 GCA_964019135.1 Arenicola marina
GCCCCGTCCCCCTAAACAGCATGGGGCCCCGTCCGTCTCAACAGAGCGCCCCGCCCCCCTAAACAGCACGGGGTCCCGTCCGTCTCAACAGAGCGCCCCGTCCCCCCTAAACAGCATGGGGCCCCGTCCGTCTCAACAGAGCGCCCGTCCCCCTAAACAAAGAGGTGCATCGTTCCCTTTAACATAGTGGTGCAACTTCCGCCTAATCAGAGTGGCGCCCCGTCTTCCTAAACATAGTTGCGCCTCTTTCCCTTAGCACAGTGGTGCTCCGTCGCCCTATACAGAGGGGTGCCCCTCCCCCCTAAACAGAGTGCTGCACCGTCTTCCTAACATAGTGGTGTTTTGTCTTCCTAGACGGAGTGGCGTCACGTCCCCCTAAACAGAGTGGTGTTCCATCCCTCTGTGCAGAGTGGCCCTCCGTCTTCTAAACAGAGTGATGTTCCGTCCGCCTACACAGAGTAGTACGCCCTCCTCCTAAACCAAGTGGTGCTCCATCCCCCTAAACAGAGTGGTGCACCGTCCTTCTAAACAGAGTGGTGTTCCGTCATCCTACACAGAGTGATACCTCTTCTCCCGAAACAGAGTGCTGCACCGTCCCCCTAAACAGAGCGGTGCCCCGTCCCTCTGTACAGAGTGGTGCCCCGTCCCTCTGTACAGAGTGGTGCTCCGTCCTTTTGTACGGAGTGGCGCTCTGTCCCCCTAAGCAGAGTGGTGCTCCCGAACTTCCACATTCCGCACAGCCATCCACTTGTAGCACAGAATTTCATTAATAACCTGCGTAATGCAACCTTTTCTGGGCTACACACTTACCACAGCTGCTCGCGATGTATATGGATGTTGGAAAAATCTTCAGCAGCAACACAACCCCCCCCCCCCCCACACACACACATCCCGCCCTGACACCTCGTTGAGAATCACTGACTTCCCGCCCATACCTCGTTCAACAACCTTACCTGGCGATTGGCATTTAGGTTCGGAAATCTTACAACGGGGGTGTAAGAAGTTGGTCAACCCGAAATTGACCTAGGACATTGTGTGTCGATGTCGATAAGAGGACGGCTGAAAGTCCATCCCCTGGATCCTCCACTTCATAGTCATTATTTTAAAATAGGGCAAATCTTCCAGTCACCTAAGTACACCATACGACCCGGCAATCTCCTCGCATGACAGGTATTTCGGCTTACAATAGTTATAATGCCGCTGAAAGCATTATCTATACCAATCTTACAACATCAATACTAGCGCAGCAGCTATTCCAATCAGAACCATTCAATTAGTCCACATTAGGTAGGGATGTCATAATATCGTTTGTGTTTGTTAGATCTGTCAGTAATCCTTTGTCCTGACCACCAGAGCCTCCACGCCATTCAGCGTTGTCTCAGTTGGACTACGCAGTTAATATTCCTTGGTGTACACGCCGCCTGTCTCTCCACTCCACAAGTCGACAGCATGTGATCAGGCTCCGGACTTCAGCACAGCTATGATGCGTAACGCCCAGCGAACGGTTCATAGGCTCACCGTTCAGCTACACGCAAAAACGTACAGGCAATTTTGGGTAAGTCACGAAGCAGGAAGTCCACACTGTGTGCGGCGCCTAGTTTTCACCTGGACATAAGGGACGCAACATTATAAGACATCAGGGAGGCCAGGGCAAGAGCCAGGTTAATATTACCCAAAAGACAAATATGTGTTTGGCCCTAATCAACGACGATTAGGTCCGAGTCACGCTATTATAGGGAATAACCACCGGTGCCTCATCAGCAAACAACCCTTCAAATAATGGTTAATCACTCCCAAACATGACAGAAATATAATTTGTTTAAGATGACGCCCACCCGCTCCTCCAGTTATCATCAAATTGCTCTTCCCTACCAGGGTCGTTTAACATCTTAATGTATATCACAAGAGCACTTCATGCGCCCTCGTTATCCGGCCGTAACGGGGGTAGTGGGGTGAGGAGCGGGATGTGAAGGGGCTGGATGTGAAGGGCCTGGGACTGTTTGGCGACACACCTACAGGGGTCTGGTGGGGGGAAGGGGGGGGCTAGGGGTTCTATGCAAGACCTGTTTTTTGAAGAAGGTGATGCCATGGTTCACTGAATAATGGCAGGTAGGGGATGGGAGTGGGTGTAAGTCTTTCTCGCATGTTCTGTTTAATAGTGGTATGTTTTTAGGTCTGCGCCTGGTATAAGTACCTTTAAGTAACATGCCGTCCACGTCCCGTTATACAGACAAGGTATTAAGGGTTATAAAACTACCAGAGTGGTGACGACAACCTGTTTGAGGGGCGTTTGTAGGCTTTTTTACACATACCCTGGATAGCAGGGCTCTTCAAACCGTCAATCCTGGAAGTGAACATACTTATGTGTGCTCAAACGTCTACGAATGTAGCGTCAGCATTGGGACCGATATAATATTTGCTTTTTCCTTGTGAGTATCGAGGGGTGAATGAATGAAGCGTATTCCAGTTGTGTATGCCCAACGCCCAGAATGTAAGAACAGTTCACACCACACGTGACAATTGTATGAAAATAACACAATGCGTGCCCAGTTTTAATTCTTATGCACACCACACATTAAGAATGTAAGTTTAAAGCTGCAAGAAGATTTTGTTTCGCATAGAGATGAGGCCAGATATATCAACACGGCTAGTTGCTTATGTTATCTGTTATAAGTCATTATCTTGGCTCGGGTTCACTCTAGTACATTGGGTAGATACATCTGGCGCATAGATTTTGTATACAGCGGGCATATCAATAAAAGGTTTGACTCATTTGTTACCAGTAGTTCACAGTGTTTGGCACAATATTTCGACACACAACTCTGGCGTTATTTATTAATACGCCGTCCTCCTTCAATCGGTAGTTCATAATCGCTGCCTCTAAATGTTAATTAGGCGATTCTGTTTCAATAAAATCATATTTAAAACCCCAAACTTCATTTCCATATCTTAGAATACGCATTGTTATGAGTTGATGATCGTGTTAACTGTGTACATTAGCGTACGATCTGAAGGCGACCCAAATCACGAGATAATAGTTGTGTGGCCCATGCAAAAGACACTCGTTGTCTTAATGACATTGCCGGCATGACTAGCTCTACGTCAATGCTATAGTATCAATGTCATGTGCTGCTAACCTTCCGGTGGTTGTCTGCCTTCACTCGCTTTCAACAAAAAATCGGCTAAATCTGTCCCTGGATGCACAATTATTCACTGAACTTAATGCGCATATCAGAATTATAACCATCAGGTATGTGGATGTAAACCTTTATATGAGCAGTTATCAGTTGATAAACCAGAATGCGGTTGTTTCGTGAGTTACTCAGGGTCAGGCGAACTTAAGCCGTTTTTCATGTCGTATGGCGTAATAATACTTATAATTAATCGCATGTCTGCACGCGGTATCTATGGTTACGTAAAACACACCTTAGACATCGATAAACATGTAAACATGTAACATCGATGAGTTGCCGCTTCCCATGGTCTGTCTTATTGTCAACAACATTATAGTTAGGGATGCCTGGACCAAAGTAAATATATATTATGCGTTATAAGTTCACATCCACTTGATTCTTCACGCACAAACCGCGCAGCCGGCTGGTTCCCAACACTCATACGTTGACTACAATGAGCGCGCCTCACGCAGCAGTAGCGAAGCTCCAGCGTGAGACGCACTCGTTCTGATAGCCCGTGTTCAATGTTGTTCCCCAAAGCTCGTCAAAACCGGAAATAGAACCCACGAGAACTGTAGAGCCCAATATGACCGGCCCGCGTAACTACACGAGACGCTTGAATGTTTTTTTTAATGCGTATTTTATTGTCATTGTTGTCATTGTTACTGATATTATAACATGAAAAGATATGTTAATAACTGTTATAAATAAAATCACTATAATTTGTTTAGACAATTGTATTATTGGCGGACCATTGGCGGATAGTATTAAGATGCAACAAATGACAGATCAATGCCGGTACGGCGACATTGGCATGACCCCTACCAGTGCCAAAGTAATCTGCGTCATGATCAGACCGTAAACAAATGAAACGATGCGTGCGCCTTTACGATAGCATATCGACAAAGCCGGTTTGTACACTGGTTTCGCTTTCCGGTCGGCTTTATGCAACTGGAATCCGTCTAATAAGTCCTACAAGAAATTGAAGCAACACGGGGATGGGGCGGGGGTGAGGTGGCATGCGCTCCTTTACCTACGATGTCTTAACAGGGGTGGGTGGGCATGTCGTTGATTTATCGATCACTGTCTATCTTCAACGAGATGGGGCAATTGAATCGAAGCAATAGTGCTCTACTAACCTTCTACAAGTGTATTACGTGAGCTATACCGACACAGTGGCTCACCGTAACGTGGAAGAACGACATGTGACGCCTTGTAACTGTACAATATAACTAACACACTTACCTTCAATAATTTTGGTTAGGTCTGACAAAAACTCATATTATGTGTTTCATAATATAAATAAAATATCGCGGCATGATGCAGCGTCTTCAGGGGAAGACCCAGGAATTTGAAAAGAGGGTGTCCATTGAAATTTGCGACAGGGGGAGGGGGCTCTGAACAAAATCGTGACCGGAGGGTCCACCATAACGAATTGATCTAGACCCAGGGGGACGGCGGTCCACTGAAAACTTAGGACCCCCCCCCCCCCCGCTCAGATGACGTTCTTCCCCTGGACAGCCCCCTAGATCCGCCCTTGCCCCTTTTAATGCTAACGTAAGATATTACGGGTTCTTGTTGTTTACCGCACACAGCAGGAAGCTTACTATGAGGCGCATATACGGTCTGTGGACAGATACGGTGGTAACATTTAGGTCAGAGCGATACATGCATAACATTACAATACTTCAATTAAACGCAGACGGGTGAGATTGGGCCAACCTTCTTCTTGAATAATGACTAGATACCCTGTTACGTCTGCATGACAAGGCGAGCGGGGCAAACCGGTTGGGGCAATGGCCGTGAAGATCTTTGGATGCGGTTGGACAAATCTGTGTGCGATGGCGGTGGTGCGGGGGTGAAAAGGGGTCTGGTGTATGTTTACACATCCGCGTTACTATGCTAATGACTAAGTATGACGTTTTGGGTTCTTACCATAGCTCTATATTTAGTAGCAGGTTCCTGATGTTACTCACGAGCGTGTAATCGACAAATCGACAATTTGCATAAAATTGTATGTCAGAATGAATGTTCGCCACTTGGCTGTTGTGTAGGGGGGGGGGGGGTGTGATATGAGGCCAGTTGTCTAGTATCTCAGTGATGGGGTGGGGCATCTGAATCCCATGGGTTAGGTGCGTGGTTCTACGGGGGTAGAACGTGTACTGAAGTTGGGCAAAGGGTGACCTAAAGCATGGTAAATTTTGCGGTTAAATGGGAAGATCGGAAGACTTTTGGTGAATCAGCGGCTAAGGGGGCAAACTTAGACCTTCTGGTGAATCAGTGGTTAAGCAAAAGCGGATCCAGGGGGTCCCCATCCCCCCGCCCCTTTTGAGAAAAAAATGTCGTTTGTCAATGCAAAATTTAGGCCATCTGAGGCGTGGACCACCCAGGTCGCAAGTTTTCAGTGGACAACCCATCCAACCCCCCCACCCCACTCCTCGTCGTCAAAACATTTTCGGACCACCCGGTCGAAATTTTGTTCAAAGCACCCCCCTCACCCCCGCCTCCGGTCGCAAGCCTTAATGAACCCCATAGGGTTCAAATCCCTGGATCCGCCTCCGTTAAGAGGGGGTGGGTTTTGGAGCTTTTTGGTCAATTACCGCTTAAGGGCAAGATCAAAGGTGAATCGACGGTTTAGGTGGAAGGTCTGAAGCCCGTTAGTAGGTCGGTGGTGAATGGGGATGATCTGAGGCCTTTTGCTGAATCGGCGGCTGAGGAGGACCTAAATCCCGGTGGTCAGCCAGCGGTCAAGGGCCGAAAGTTGAAGACCCTTGCTGAGTGATCTGTTGAAGGCGAAGTTCTGAAACCAGTTGGTTAGAAAGAGTTAAGGGGAAACTACGAGGAGGCCCGTTGAGGATGTCACATATGGCGGTACCACGCCCAAGGTGAGTATTTCTATACGCGACTGCATACAGTAGTTATGTTTCAGCGGGGTTTTTGGCGGGCAGTGCTGGGAGTGGGGTGGGGGGGAGATCATATTCAGAAACCCGCGCATGCGTGGCAGATTGAAGTAGGTTGGTCGGTGAGTTATCACTTCTGGCGGCCTCAAGCTAATGTGAATATTTCTATATACACATGCATAAAATTCAATGGCGGTCGTCACGGTGGGTAGCCATGTGTGTTATTGTTTTTAAACTTCTTTCTTTGTGGCTGGGGTTGATATCTGCACCTTTATATCGAGTCGTTTACCCACGTACATCGACAGTACGAAGTGAGTTCAGACAATTAAAGTAGCTTTATTAATTATCATCAAATAGTCTCGTTTAAGTACACACAGCGACACTGACGGCGGGTTAACTCAGACAAGCGCTCGTCGTAATATATATCCAGGTTCATCACGCATAGCGATTTTAAGCGTACAAGAAGGTATATCGCGTCTACCTCTAGATTTGTGCCAGGTTCGTCACTTCGGGGAGTATTTTATTTCATGGCCCACCATGGCCATTCAATTGCATTATCATTTCTTTCACATCACACTTAGCAGGTTTCTTTGCAAATGAATAAAAAATAAAAGACAGGTCGTGACCAGACAAACGTGCTCACGAGGCATGATTTCATATTCTATCTTTGTATCACGGTCAGTATCTCCAATATGAGTCATCATGTTTCAAACCAGTTTAAATATAGATATATATACGCTCTCTTTATTCGTGTACGATG
This sequence comes from Arenicola marina, assembly GCA_964019135.1. Classification (NCBI taxonomy): domain Eukaryota; kingdom Metazoa; phylum Annelida; class Polychaeta; family Arenicolidae; genus Arenicola; species Arenicola marina. Next base: position 35,078,119 of record OZ025250.1, read on the forward strand.
GAGTTCCCCTCAACAACAAGCATCACACAAGCTTGATATATCCTTAATTTGCCACACACTGAGGGCCGCTCCGATAGTGCAGTGGGGTAGAGCACTCATATGAGCAATTTGACCACATGACAGCCTAACGGCTTGTGGTTCGTTGGTTCGAGCCTCGCTGTGATCATGTATGTTTGGTCGCAGGGTAAGATCCAATAAAATTGTTCGCAACGTGTAGTGGGTTACGCCGAACACATGGCTTCACTCTCGTTTCCTTCTCCCATTGACGCGATATGACCAGAATTGGTGAAAGCGTCCTAGATATACTGGCAACCGAGCCACACACCGAACATTGCCTAGAATTGTGTCTTAGGCCACCTTTGTACACAGATGCATGGGCCAACACGACAATTCACCTCTCGAAACACCAGCGCAATTAGTGACGTGTAAAAAAAAGTCGGATGGGAACACATAAACATTGTTTGCTTAATGAATTATATACTTAATGGTATGTATCTGGGTTATCTGAATATTATATTATCGATTATATTATGGTACGTCATGGATTCTTTTGCCAACTGGCACTTAAATGAAGATTCATGAATTAACATATCAAGCCACAACAACATACACGTGTATTATAACATCGGCAGTACTTAAGAAGAATTTAACATATATCCAAATACACAAATACAAATTCGAACACATCTTGTGAGTATATAGCGACTTACATAATGCAAGCTTGTCTGGAATAACATCGTATATGAACTTAAGCATAGACACCATGATTCCACACACATGTTAAAATCAAGTTGTCAAGAGCTTCGCAAAACAAAATGTATACCACAAATGTTCTCTTGCGCCGAATAGGAACAATACCAAGGGCATCAACTACGCATTGACACATGACATATGTCACCGTAAGGCGAGCAGCTAATGAATATACATTTAACAGGATACTATGAAACTCGTTATTTGTTGATGAGTCAACATAGTTTGACCATCCCAGCCCAGTCTGTTACCACGTGACATATCCTTGCTGTCGGCATGGCGCAAATGAAAACATGTGGAGAAGCGACATAACTCACAACAGGTTTGACCAACGGTTTGGGAACGTAACTACATATGACACTGGATGGAGGTTGCTGATGTCTAAAACTCGACGAATGTTACGGTCCTGATCATTAACCTCTCATTAAGTCAGATTAAGTGGCTAGGTGGCGCGGTCCTGGTCATTAACTCAGAATTAGTGGCTAGGTCACACTTCTAGTTTCTGGGTCGTTCTGTCCTAATCGCTAACCAGGAAGTCGTCTCTCTTCTAATTGCTAGGTGGAGCTCTCCTGTTGAAGTCCACTTCCGAGTATTCAGTTGGAGGTTCCTTAGAGTGGATGACCTCCGGTCGAGCTTCGCTGTCCTTGGCGAAGGTCAGCTCGCTGTAGGTGAAACCCTGGACCTGACGGAATGCAAATTATTGAGCCGATAAGGAACTCGATAATTTCGAGACAGTATTGTTTGATAATTATGATAAAGCTTTAGAATAACCGAAAGTTTACACAAGAATATAGCTCACATTTACAGACACGTTTTCATGAAAGTGCAGGTTCGCTTGGTTATAACTCATTGTCGAATTGTGTATGTCGTACAGTGCAATGCTGCCTTCTACTTGTCAAGCTATTCAAGTCAGCCACACGTAGTGGGCAGACTGTTTCGATTGTCAGCATAAGTGATTCTTTCACCATACGTAACCATTGTTCGACGCGGTTTCAACGCTACTATCGTAGTGAAACTGATCTATGTGGTTCCTACGGTATCCGGCATGGAAAATGAAAGTTTATACCTAGTTGTTTTCTTTGGTATTTGAAAAAACATTGCTTTTACCTGTACCGAAAGGGAACGGTATCTATTATCTGCAGTAAGACCCTCATCGTTACCTTCATCGGTGCTCGTGATATTTGGACAATGGGTGATAACATTACCTTTTTGGGGGGCCTGAGTGGTTCACCTTGACCTTGTTCAGTGTTATTGTAGACATGACTTGCACTCGCAATATCGGTATAAGGGTCTTCGGCAACACTGGTTACGTGATCAGGAGTTGGGGCAGTCGCACCTGTTGAACAAAAATGCGTCGCTTAAAAAATGGGCGCAATTACATAAAGTGTGTTTTTACGTGAATTATTATTGAAATAAAGGCAGTGTTAAATGGTTTTGGTTACCATGTTGCGGTGTCTGGTTTAAAACGACTCCTCTGTGAAGCCACCTGTGAGTTGTATCACTTTTATATCCATCTTGGGTAATATCCCGGTTAAAAAACAACTCGTTTTACATATATGTATCATGACGGTGGTCATATGTTGGTTGAGAAAGTGAGCTAGCTGTGTCTGTATCTCTTTATAACCACGTATATGCGGTGTAGGTCGATAATTATGCCTCACCTTCAACCTGCAAAAAAAATATGGTGATGTTAGTAAGATTGTTTATCAATGGCGAGGCAGAATGTGTGCAAGCACAGGATGATAACATTACAACAGACTGTTATTGGTTTAATTTATTTTATGACTTCCGCACTGTAGCATTATTACCTGCAATGACAGTAGTGTCACATCTATAACATTGTGCATAAGCTTCACGATACACTGTCCGTCAGTCGTTAATCAACAATCAACTAATCTCTGTTCCTTAATTGCATTACTAGAACATACATTACCAACATATTTTACGAAAGCTGGTAGCTGATGGATAGTTTTACACTTGTAACTTACGTCATCGTAGTGCAACGGTACGGGCACAGTCAATTCGTTTGGTACTGCAATTGAAGACACCACATAGGATAATGACACGCGCTTGCTCAAGATATATTGTTTATTATCTGCGTGGTAGTTTATACCTGTTTCCTATGCTTAAGTCATTGATAGATTATTTATGGTTTCAAGTTATCAAAGGCACAAATTAGCAGACCCTCTTTTTGTGGAAGTTCACAATCTACACTTAGATACATACAAACATCTATATAGCAAAACCTATGACCAGAAGGTATGCTCACCTTCTCTCTGTCCGTTTCCTTTGGCTTTGTCTTTCCCTTTTCTTGGACGGTTCTTATCCACCTGCAAAACCAATGTCCATGTCCTAATTCGTTTGGTGACTTGACTTATGCAGAAAAATATATGTTCCTATAAATGCCACGTACAAAACAGGTTGATGAAATGCGATTGTCGAGTAGGTCACGATAATTATTTTAGTCGCCTCTTCTTTAAGCAGGACTCATTGTTGCTTTGAACTATCTTGGATTGTTAACTTGAGCCTTGTGATTTACAAATACGGAAAATCAAATTCAATGCGATGATCATCAAATTTCATATATCGAGAACCTAATAGCATCCACACCCGTTCACATCCGAGTTTAAAGGTGCGAATACATATCTACAACACACCTGAGCGTATAGTACCGGCTCCGGACCTGAATAGAAAACAAATGGTAGTTTAAATTTCGGTAAAAATTACAGATATATAAAACAGTGCAATAAAATGGACCATAATACCGAAACAAAATACCAGATAGATTTTACTTCATAAAAACAAAAAACGATGATACTTATATTGACAGTAGTGTCGCAATATTTACCGATCCTATTATTGTTATATTAACGTGTACTGTATTCATACCTCCATTGGCTTCATCTTCTTTTTCTGTCTTGTCCTTCTTGCCCTTCTTTGTCTTATTCTCCTACACATGAGTACTCGTAATTATCTATTATTTCAAGTTAGCACAAGATGCTATAAAAATACCATTGTTGAAAAAAGTTAACGGACCTAAAATGATTTTAACAACTTTTACAACTCGATCATAGCTTTGTGAATTAAGTGTAAATGTTCATAGTATATGTCACATACATTGCTGAGTACGGGTAGGATTAAAATTATTGGGTTTGAATTGAGTCTAGCGACCTTACCTGTGCATAGATGGCTGGGGGTGGGGCTTCGACATCTGTGAAACATAGTCAGGATTATTACCGACTCAATATAAAGATGAATCACCAGATATAATTAATGGCTTGATCTTCCTCTGTTAAAAATATGTACCCGTTTGATCTTCGCTTATTTTATGCAGTTATGAAGTATCAGAATTAAGCATTCGCGGCAGTAGTAGTTATTTGTTCGAGCAATCATCTGATCTGATTAATACAAAATCGCACTAGTACCTTGTTTAGTTACTGGTTTTCCAGCACGATTTTGTTCCTTGGCGACCTGACGGATTAGAGACAGATGGTTGAAGGTACATGACACGGACAAGCCGTGAAGTGTGACGTTCCAACGTACTTACATTGCATATGCACAGAGGTAATTCAATGTTGCATTTCTCTTTTCTTCATTGGCAAAGCACAAGCCACCGACAAAGAGAATGCCACTTGATCATCAGCCAAAATACGGAACATCTCCAGAATATGATAATTTCGATCACTAATTATGTATCCTTTATTTAGTGGCATTGTACTTCGTCTCAAATAATGAGCACACTCACCTCAGAGCACATCGCATTCTCTGGACCAACAGCCACAGCTAGATAATGTAATACTATGTGATTAAACATTAATGTCGTTAGCGGTTGGGTGAAAGTTGGGGACAAGTGGCACGTCTCTTGTCAAATATATATTTCGTCTTGACGTTATGTAGACGCCAATGTTACTTGTTGACGTCACACAATCTAAATTTATGACTAAATATTATCCGCCGGTCCGAGCAGGAACTAAGAATGGTATATTCTCATTTAATAGGCTCACTCACCTCGGCGTACAGGGTATTCCCTTGATCAGCAGCCACAGCTAGAGAATGTACCATAATACGATTAACCATTAATATCGGTAGCGGTTGAGTGGAAATTGGGAACACGTGGTACTACGTCTCTTGTCAAATATTCCTTGCATCTGTACATCGTCTCAACATATATATGGCCAAGAATAAACGCTAATTCGTTATTAGAGGAGGCTATGAGAGAAAAAAAAGCCTATGTTTACAATAAAGATTGCTTTAACTTGAATAAGTAATCGATCAAAGTACTGTACCTTCATTGGCAAAGCCTCGAGTGTCATTGGCTGCTGTAGATCCATAGGGCACGAGGTCTTCTACAGAGGCATCATCCTTCTGCTTTCCTGAACCATATTTTTATAGTTGTATCAAATGCGAGTAAGGAAATGTTTGCTAATCAAATTCAACATTTAAGCTGGCAGAACAGTACATCTATTCTAACACAACTGAGTGGTTGGAGGTAGGACAGGTTCCGCTGTAGGAATACATTACATATATCGTAATTCACAGCTCTCGATGTCACGAGAGACGGCGGTACTGATAGGTGGTAGTGGTAGTGGCATCGTGGTGAATATGGCTGAAATAACATGTGGAGTGATTCCTGTCATGGATATAATAGTGATAACTATTTACCAATTCATGACTTTATCATTTGAAATCTTCAATAGGCGCTAAATTAAATGCTCAGATCCTGTTGCTGACAGCTAATGCCCAGTTTACAGTGAACTATTTGTTTTACCCCACATAGAGATTGACAAATGCATCTAGGGTGATATGTGTCACATTGTGTTAATTATCCTCCGACAGATATAACGACTGTCAGTGATGATGCAAGATGTCTTTGACAAGATATGATAAGTCATTAAGATACAGGCAATCGATTCCACCGTGTGCTCTCATTTTCAATCATACTACACCCCAAATGGCGCAGCATATTACCCTCTCATTCACTTGCTATCACCGATAACGATCATCGGCATCAATATTATTATGTACCTAAATAGCCCCAGGGTCTTTTTTTCTGCAGATATGGATTTGGTTTGTTAAAACAATAATATTGTTGTACCTTGATTACCAATTTCGTCATCTTAGAGTGACTGTTTGTATGTGAATACGATTGGTCAGCAGTATTGTGACGTCACTTACTTCGGCGTCGGGCACAGCACACGGCGACCACGATAATGATGATGAGGAGAACCAATCCACCGGCCGCTGCCGAGGCCCCGATCACGATGAGCTTGTCTACAGTCGGTAAAGAATTGCCTTCAGTCGGTGAAGGCGCTAGTTGAAGAGACAGTCAACAGCGGTAAGGCTCCGAAGGTTTCAGGCAGCTGATTGCACGAACGTAATTTGTAAGTTGGATATTTACATGGACGAGACATCACGCACATGGGGTAAATGTGTTTCCTCGTTTGTCAATATGCCATAAAACATTAAAACTAAATCACGTTTACTGTTTAGGTTATATATACATGGGTGGCTCTAGTGCCAGCGACCATCAGGACTTAACTAGGATTTCCCATCCATGTGAATGCATCTGTTGTTCCCTGTTTTCTTACGTCACTTCTTTTCTTATGTATTCACTTGGTTAAATAAACGATTATTAACTTGACTTGACCTGACTCGGTGCGTCGATATCACTTAGGCTTCATGAATACGCCATGTAATGTGAAAGACTGTCCATCCCTCACGGAATAATCAATACTATAATGCAAATATATCAGAAGGGGTGATTTCTGTATTAATTAATTTAACAAATGTCAATCGTTGAAACGTACACATATTGAGCATGGTCTAATTAAATCAAAGAATATATATTTATACGTGTATATGAAAAGACAACGATTGTGTTGTCTGAAGCGGCAAGATTTTTATTATTCTCAACAATTGCTCCTCGATGCTTTCATGAAGGTGATGATTTAATGACATTTGGTCATAAACATATCTTTCAGAACTAGTCAACGTATTCACCTGGACTGCTATTTGTGACCTCCACCCCGCCGTCAGTCGTCCAGAACTTGTTCTCGCCCGGAACTGTGTGCTTACCTTGGCTGGTATCCAGTGTGACTTCCACCGAGAGGTCGGCCGTTCCGTAGGTGTTCTCAGCTCGTACTGTGTAGTTGTTGGCGTCACGAGACTGAAACGTGTCGAATTTGAGGAGGGTACCCTGGCTGGTGACGTCATCTCCTATCGACCACGTGTAGTTGCAGACTGGGTTACAATCAGCTGAAGCTGTGATTTCCAAGGAATCACTCTCTCTGGCTGACGGGTTTCGGGGGTCGATCATCAGGTCGTATGGTCCATCTGAATGTCGAAAACAAGTTTAAATAATCAGGCGAAGGCTGATAACAAGAGTCCGAGGATAGAAGCCATTACCTCGGAATTAAGATCGTGTTGACTGTGTGTCATTGGATAATGTTCCTGAATATACGATTGGTAACCCGAAAATTGCAGCTAATAAATAGAAACACATCTCACAGAGTTGATGTTGATTATCTATACAATATGGTTGTAGGGAGAACGAAGTTGTGCACGTGAAGTTACTGACGTAGTACATCCAGCTTGGTTTCCTTCTGCCCACTGGTCAGATTTGTGCCGTTCTCCGAGGCTCTACACGTGTACGTGGTGTCTGTGTGGTGCACAGATGAGATCTCGAGGGTCTGTCCACTGTCACCAAGCACAGTGTGTCTGTCAGGCGGCCGGGTCCTGTCGATGTCCACCCCATTCCGGCTCCACGTGTACAACATGGCGGGTCGGTGGTCCACCGGAAGTGACGTGGAGGAGACATTACACTCGAGACTTACATTCGTGACGCATTCGACAAATATCTGTTGACTCGCCTCAATGACAGGGCTGCCAGGGACTTCTGCAATTTAAAGCAGCATGGTGAGTATATATTAACAGCCGGGTGAGATGGGGAAGACGCACGGATTGCATGCTTGAAATGGTACCGACGAGTGCACGTTGCTTCTTCCCAATGCCCGGTCAACAATGTTACTGTGTGAGTGGAGGGGATTTAGCTTCCATCAAACGACCATGCAGATACAGACCTTCCATAGATATTATATTAACACGCCTGGTCAAACTGCGGGGTTGGCGCTAATGGGTCAGCATTCCCGTAAATGTATACAATCCGCGTCTACCAGACTGGCTAGTTGTATATTTTGAAATTTGCGCCTCACGGTTTTACGTTACCAGTATTTACTGGAGATCAACTTTGTTACCTTACTCGAGGGATGACAAGGGTTGTTTGAGTATGTATAGTACATGGCAGGATATTACATTGCATATTGACAGGGTTGCTGAGTCCCAGTCAAATCAAATACAAACATGAAATGTGCATATCAATTCAGGCGCGTGGTTCTGCTCAGGGGCAGATCCCCGGGACTGATCCAAATATTCTGGATAGGGGCGGCTGGCTTCGGGGATGGCCTTGGTTTTAATTTTCGTGTGTGTCGGGAGGAGTCGGTACGGGAGGGCGCCTATCTGACAGTACGGAAATATTGGTGACGATATCTACTCTAAGATCATACTGCAGTCGAGTAGTGAAGATAGGTACAATACTAAACGGAGACTACACTTTTGTCTACACCATGTAGTAGTCGTAATGCCACGCCTCTGAGCTATGTTTTATCTGTAGACAAATGTGTACAGCGTAAATTGTACATAGCTTCGAGTAACTATATGCTTCGTTATACTAATATCTTACATTATATTATACAGAATAGATACTACCTCAATTATATATAAGTTATGTGATTATGAAGAGTGGGATCAATTTCTTATTTAATTGACTCTTATTATTTGAGGCTCAGTTTCAATTTTAACACAACGTTCACAACGCTTAAAAATGAAATGTCCACTACTTGACTACCTCCTCGGCATGCCTTACACACATGGGGGAGCTTGATAGGGTTGTTGTACGAACAGCTGTACGTCACCCAGACTCGCTCTATGGCTCCACATTCCCGGCACGTGGGTGAAACGCGTTTCAGGTGAGTATTATTAGTGGGTGGGCGTGGCGGAAAAGAGGTGCAAGAATAGCCATGATAATGAAGAGTTTCCATCTTCCATGTTAGATCCTACGAAAGTCATTATTGCATTAATTGGCAGGCGAGCGTAATACATGAGCTATGCTAAAGCAATGGTTCCTTCTAATATGGTAGAACGACCATGAAGAGGAGCAATGGGGTCGCCAAACGAGAGAAACGCTTGGGAGTACCAGGAGAGGACGAGGAGCGATGGTAATATTAGTAGATCAGGAGAAAGAGGAACGAATGGGAGCACAGAGGCGTAAGAAGTGTAATGTCAGCCAGGAAGAAAGAACGATTAAGAGAAACAAATGGAGAACAGCATTCGGAAATGGGGGATAGACAATTGAAATATTTTTTAGAAAGAGAGCAGAATGCCAGGATCAGGGGGGTTGGGAACCACAATGCCAGAAGATAACAGAGCTTCTGGGGTCCGATTCCCGTGAACATCGGAACAGACTTGGGGCAGGGACCGAGGTTGGGGTCAGACCTATGTGACGCATCGAGGATGAGGACGGGGGACCGAGGCTGGGGTCAGACCTACGTGACGCATCGGGGCTGAGGACGGGGGGCCGAGGCTGGGGTCAGACCTACGTGACGCATCGGGGCTGAGGACGGGGACCGAGGCTGGGATCTGACCTATGTGACACATAGGGGCTGAGGACGGGGACCGAGGCTGGGATCTGACCTATGTGACACATCGGGGCTGAGGACGGGGACAGAGGCTGGGATCTGACCTCTGTGACACATCGGGGCTGAGGACGGGGGACCGAGGTTGGGGTCAGACCTATGTGACACATCGGGGCTGAGATCGGGGACAGAGGCTGGGATCAGACCTATGTGACACATCGGGGCTGAGGACGGGGACAGAGGCTGGGATCAGACCTATGTGACACATCGGGGCTGAGGACGGGGACCGAGGCTGGGATCTGACCTATGTGACACATCGGGGCTGAGGACGGGGACCGAGGCTGGGATCTGACCTATGTGACACATCGGGGCTGAGGACGGGGACAGAGGCTGGGATCTAACCTATGTGACGCATCGGGGCTGAGGACGGGGGACCGAGGTTGGGGTCAGACCTATGTGACACATCGGGGCTGAGATCGGGGACAGAGGCTGGGATCAGACCTATGTGACACATCGGGGCTGAGGACGGGGACAGAGGCTGGGATCAGACCTATGTGACACATCGGGGCTGAGGACGGGGACCGAGGCTGGGATCTGACCTATGTGACACATCGGGGCTGAGGACGGGGACCGAGGCGGGGGTCAGACCTATGTGACACATCGGGGCTGAGGACAGGGAGCGAGGCTGGGATCTGACCTATGTGACACATCGGGGCTGAGGACGGGGACCGAGGCTGGGATCTGACCTATGTGACACATCGGGGCTGAGGACGGGGACCGAGGCTGGGGTCAGACCTATGTGACACATCGGGGCTGAGGACGGGGACCGAGGCTGGGATCTGACCTATGTGACACATCGGGGCTGAGGACGGATACCGAGGCTGGGGTCTGACCTATGTGACACATCGGGGCTGAGGACGGGGACCGAGGCTGGGATCTGACCTATGTGACACATCGGGGCTGAGGACGGGGACCGAGGCTGGGGTCAGACCTATGTGACACATCGGGGCTGAGGACAGGGAGCGAGGCCTGGATCTGACCTATGTGACACATCGGGGCTGAGGACGGGGACCGAGGCTGGGATCTGACCTATGTGACACATCGGGGCTGAGGACGGGGACCGAGGCTGGGATCTGACCTACGTGACACATCGGGGCTGAGGACGGGGACCGAGGCTGGGATCTGACCTATGTGACACATCGGGACTGAGGACGGGGACAGAGGCTGGGGTCTGACCTATGTGACACATCGGGGCTGAGGACGGGGACCGAGGCTGGGATCTGACCTATGTGACACATCGGGGCTGAGGACGGGGACCGAGGCTGGGGTCAGACCTATGTGACACATCGGGGCTGAGGACAGGGAGCGAGGCTGGGATCTGACCTATGTGGCACATCGGGGCTGAGGACGGGGACCGAGGCTGGGATCTGACCTATGTGACACATCGGGGCTGAGGACGGGGACCGAGGCAGGGGTCAGACCTATGTGACACATCGGGGCTGAGGACAGGGAGCGAGGCCTGGGTCAGACCTATGTGACACATCGGGGCTGAGGACGGGGGACCGAGGCTGGGGATAGACCTATGTGACACATCGGGGCGGAGGACGGGCGACCGAGGCCTTGGTCAGACCTATGTTGCACATCGGGGCTGAGGACAGGGGACCGAGGCTGGGGATAGAGCTATGTGACACATCGGGGCTGAGGACGGGGACCGGGGCTAGGATCAGACCTATGTGACACATCGGGGCTGAGGACGGGGACCGAGGCTGGGATCTGACCTATGTGACACATCGGGGCTGAGGACGGGGACCGAGGCTGGGGTCAGACCTATGTGACACATCGGGGCTGAGGACGGGGACCGAGGCTGGGATCAGACCTACGTGACACATGGGGGCTGAGGACGGGGACCGAGGCTGGGATCTGACCTATGTGACGCATCGGGGCTGAGGACGGGGACCGAGGCTGGGATCTGACCTATGTGACACATCGGGGCTGAGGACGGGGACCGAGGCTGGGATCAGACCTATGTGACACATCGGGGCTGAGGACGGGGACCGAGGCTGGGATCTGACCTATGTGACACATCGGGGCTGAGGACGGGGACCGAGGCTGGGGTCAGACCTATGTAACACATCGGGGCTGAGGACGGGTACCGAGGCTGGGGTCAGACCTATGTGACACATCGGGGCTGAGGACGGGGACCGAGGCTGGGATCAGACCTATGTGACACATCGGGGCTGAGGACGGGGGACCGAGGCTGAGGTCAGACATATGTGACGCATCGGCGCTGAGGACGGGTACCGAGGCTGGGGTCTGACCTATGTGACACATCGGGGCTGAGGACGGGGACCGAGGCTGGGATCTGACCTATGTGACACATCGGGGCTGAGGACGGGGACCGAGGCTGGGGTCAGACCTATGTGACACATCGGGGCTGAGGACAGGGAGCGAGGCTGGGATCTTACCTATGTGACACATCGGGGCTGAGGACGGGGAGCGAGGCTGGGATCTGACCTATGTGACACATCGGGGCTGAGGACGGGGACCGAGGCTGGGATCTGACCTACGTGACACATCGGGGCTGAGGACGGGGACCGAGGCTGGGATCTGACCTATGTGACACATCGGGGCTGAGGACGGGGACCGAGGCTGGGATCTGACCCACGTGACACATCGGGGCTGAGGACGGGGACAGAGGCTGGGATCTGACCTATGTGACACATCGGGGCTGAGGACGGGGACCGAGGCTGGGGTCTGACCTATGTGACACATCGGGGCTGAGGAGGGGAACCGAGGCTGGGGTCAGACCTATGTGACACATCGGGGCTGAGGACAGGGAGCGAGGCCTGGCTCAGACCTATGTGACACATCGGGGCTGAGGACGGGGGACCGAGGCTGGGGATAGACCTATGTGACACATCGGGGCTGAGGACGGGGACCGAGGCTGGGATCAGACCTATGTGACACATCGGGGCTGAGGACGGGGACCGAGGCTGGGATCTGACCTATGTGACACATCGGGGCTGCGGACGGGGACCGAGGCTGGGGTCAGACCTATGTGACACATCGGGGCTGAGGACAGCGAGCGAGGCTGGGGTCAGACCTATGTGACACATCGGGGCTGAGGACGGGGACCGAGGCTGGGATCAGACCTATGTGACACATCGGGGCTGAGGACGGGGACCGAGGCTGGGATCAGACCTATGTGACACATCGGGGCTGACGACGGGGACCGAGGCTGGGATCTGACCTATGTGACACATCGGGGCTGAGGACGGGGACTGAGGCTGGGGTCAGACCTATGTGACGCATCGGGGCTGAGGACGGGGACCGAGGCTGGGGTTAGACCTATGTGACACATCGGGGCTGAGGACGGGCGACCGAGGCCTTGGTCAGACCTATGTGACACATCGGGGCTGAGGACAGGGGACCGAGGCTGGGGATAGACCTATGTTACACATCGGGGCTGAGGACGGGGACCGAGGCTAGGATCAGACCTATGTGACACATCGGGGCTGAGGACGGGGACCGAGGCTGGGATCTGACCTATGTGACACATCGGGGCTGAGGACGGGGACCGAGGCTGGGGTCAGACCTATATGACACATCGGGGCTGAGGACGGGGACCGAGGCTGGGATCAGACCTATGTGACACATCGAGGCTGAGGACGGGGACCGAGGCTGGGATCTGACCTATGTGACGCATCGGGGCTGAGGACGGGGACCGAGGCTGGGATCTGACCTATGTGACACATCGGGGCTGAGGACGGGGACCGAGGCTGGGATCAGACCAATCTGACACATCGGGGCTGAGGACGGGGACCGAGGCTGGGATCTGACCTATGTGACACATCGGGGCTGAGGACGGGGACCGAGGCTGGGGTCAGACCTATGTGACACATCGGGGCTGAGGACGGGGACCGAGGCTGGGATCTGACCTATGTGACACATCGGGGCTGGGGACGGGGGACCGAGGCTGGGATCAGACCTATGTGACACATCGGGGCTGGGGACGGGGGACCGAGGCTGGGATCAGACCTATGTGACACATCGGGGCTGAGGACGGGGACCGAGGCTGGGATCAGACCTATGTGACACATCGGGGCTGGGGACGGGGGACCGAGGTTGGGATCAGACCTATGTGACACATCGGAGCTGAGGACGGGGGACCGTGGCTGAGGTCAGACATATGTGACGCATCGGCGCTGAGGACGGGGGACCGAGGCTGAGATCTGACCTATGTGACGCATCGGGGCTGAGCACGGGGACCGAGGCTGGGGTCAGACCTATGTGACGCATCAGGGCTGAGGACGGGGGACCGAGCCTGGGGTCAGACCTATGTGACGCATCGGGGCTGAGGACGGGGGACCGAGGCTGGAGTCAGACCTATATGACGCATCGGGGCTGAGGACGGGGACCGAGGCTGGGGTTAGACCTATGTGACACATCGGGGCGGAGGACGGGCGACCGAGGCCTTGGTCAGACCTATGTTGCACATCGGGGCTGAGGACAGGGGACCGAGGCTGGGGATAGAGCTATGTGACACATCGGGGCTGAGGACGGGGACCGGGGCTAGGATCAGACCTATGTGACACATCGGGGCTGAGGACGGGGACCGAGGCTGGGGTCAGACCTATGTGACACATCGGGGCTGGGGACGGGGACCGAGGCTGGGATCAGACCTATGTGACACATGGGGGCTGAGGACGGGGACCGAGGCTGGGATCTGACCTATGTGACGCATCGGGGCTGAGGACGGGGACCGAGGCTGGGATCTGACCTATGTGACACATCGGGGCTGAGGACGGGGACCGAGGCTGGGATCAGACCTATGTGACACATCGGGGCGGAGGACGGGGACCGAGGCTGGGATCTGACCTATGTGACACATCGGGGCTGAGGACGGGGACCGAGGCTGGGGTCAGACCTATGTAACACATCGGGGCTGAGGACGGGTACCGAGGCTGGGGTCAGACCTATGTGACACATCGGGGCTGAGGACGGGGACCGAGGCTGGGATCTGACCTATTTGACACATCGAGGCTGGGGACGGGGGACCGAGGCTGGGATCAGACCTATGTGACACATCGGGGCTGGGGACGGGGGACCGAGGCTGGGATCAGACCTATGTGACACATCGGGGCTGAGGACGGGGACCGAGGCTGGGATCAGACCTATGTGACACATCGGGGCTGGGGACGGGGGACCGAGGCTGGGATCAGACCTATGTGACACATCGGAGCTGAGGACGGGGGACCGAGGCTGAGGTCAGACATATGTGACGCATCGGCGCTGAGGACGGGTACCGAGGCTGGGGTCTGACCTATGTGACACATCGGGGCTGAGGACGGGGACCGAGGCTGGGATCTGACCTATGTGACACATCGGGGCTGAGGACGGGGACCGAGGCTGGGGTCAGACCTATGTGACACATCGGGGCTGAGGACAGGGAGCGAGGCTGGGATCTTACCTATGTGACACATCGGGGCTGAGGACGGGGACCGAGGCTGGGATCTGACCTATGTGACACATCGGGGCTGAGGACGGGGACCGAGGCTGGGATCTGACCTACGTGACACATCGGGGCTGAGGACGGGGACCGAGGCTGGGATCTGACCTATGTGACACATCGGGGCTGAGGACGGGGACCGAGGCTGGGGTCAGACCTATGTGACACATCGGGGCTGAGGACAGGGAGCGAGGCTGGGATCTTACCTATGTGACACATCGGGGCTGAGGACGGGGACCGAGGCTGGGATCTGACCTATGTGACACATCGGGGCTGAGGACGGGGACCGAGGCTGGGATCTGACCTACGTGACACATCGGGGCTGAGGACGGGGACCGAGGCTGGGATCTGACCTATGTGACACATCGGGGCTGAGGACGGGGACCGAGGCTGGGATCTGACCCACGTGACACATCGGGGCTGAGGACGGGGACAGAGGCTGGGATCTGACCTATGTGACACATCGGGGCTGAGGACGGGGACCGAGGCTGGGGTCTGACCTATGTGACACATCGGGGCTGAGGAGGGGAACCGAGGCTGGGGTCAGACCTATGTGACACATCGGGGCTGAGGACAGGGAGCGAGGCCTGGGTCAGACCTATGTGACACATCGGGGCTGAGGACGGGGGACCGAGGCTGGGGATAGACCTATGTGACACATCGGGGCTGAGGACGGGGACCGAGGCTGGGATCAGACCTATGTGACACATCGGGGCTGAGGACGGGGACCGAGGCTGGGATCTGACCTATGTGACACATCGGGGCTGCGGACGGGGACCGAGGCTGGGGTCAGACCTATGTGACACATCGGGGCTGAGGACAGCGAGCGAGGCTGGGGTCAGAGCTATGTGACACATCGGGGCTGAGGACGGGGACCGAGGCTGGGATCAGACCTATGTGACACATCGGGGCTGAGGACGGGGACCGAGGCTAGGATCAGACCTATGTGACACATCGGGGCTGACGACGGGGACCGAGGCTGGGATCTGACCTATGTGACACATCGGGGCTGAGGACGGGGACCGAGGCTGGGGTCAGACCTATGTGACGCATCGGGGCTGAGGACGGGGACCGAGGCTGGGGTTAGACCTATGTGACACATCGGGGCTGAGGACGGGCGACCGAGGCCTTGGTCAGACCTATGTGACACATCGGGGCTGAGGACGGGGACCGAGGCTGGGATCTGACCTATGTGACACATCGGGGCTGAGGACGGGGACCGAGGCTGGGGTCAGACCTATATGACACATCGGGGCTGAGGAAGGGGACCGAGGCTGGGATCAGACCTATGTGACACATCGAGGCTGAGGACGGGGACCGAGGCTGGGATCTGACCTATGTGACGCATCGGGGCTGAGGACGGGGACCGAGGCTGGGATCTGGCCTATGTGACACATCGGGGCTGAGGACGGGGACCGAGGCTGGGATCAGACCAATCTGACACATCGGGGCTGAGGACGGGGACCGAGGCTGGGATCTGACCTATGTGACACATCGGGGCTGAGGACGGGGACCGAGGCTGGGGTCAGACCTATGTGACACATCGGGGCTGAGGACGGGGACCGAGGCTGGGATCTGACCTATGTGACACATCGGGGCTGGGGACGGGGGACCGAGGCTGGGATCAGACCTATGTGACACATCGGGGCTGGGGACGGGGGACCGAGGCTGGGATCAGACCTATGTGACACATCGGGGCTGAGGACGGGGACCGAGGCTGGGATCAGACCTATGTGACACATCGGGGCTGGGGACGGGGGACCGAGGTTGGGATCAGACCTATGTGACACATCGGAGCTGAGGACGGGGGACCGTGGCTGAGGTCAGACATATGTGACGCATCGGCGCTGAGGACGGGGGACCGAGGCTGAGATCTGACCTATGTGACGCATCGGGGCTGAGCACGGGGACCGAGGCTGGGGTCAGACCTATGTGCCGCATCAGGGCTGAGGACGGGGGACCGAGCCTGGGGTCAGACCTATGTGACGCATCGGGGCTGAGGACGGGGGACCGAGGCTGGAGTCAGACCTATATGACGCATCGGGGCTGAGGACGGGGACCGAGGCTCGGGTTAGACCTATGTGACACATCGGGGCGGAGGACGGGCGACCGAGGCCTTGGTCAGACCTATGTTGCACATCGGGGCTGAGGACAGGGGACCGAGGCTGGGGATAGAGCTATGTGACACATCGGGGCTGAGGACAGGGACCGGGGCTAGGATCAGACCTATGTGACACATCGGGGCTGAGGACGGGGACCGAGGCTGGGATCTGACCTATGTGACACATCGGGGCTGAGGACGGGGACCGAGGCTGGGGTCAGACCTATGTGACACATCGGGGCTGAGGACGGGGACCGAGGCTGGGATC
The DNA here is from genome assembly GCA_964019135.1 of Arenicola marina. Classification (NCBI taxonomy): domain Eukaryota; kingdom Metazoa; phylum Annelida; class Polychaeta; family Arenicolidae; genus Arenicola; species Arenicola marina. The sequence continues at coordinate 35,095,437 of OZ025250.1, forward strand.
AGACCTATGTGACACATGGGGGCTGAGGACGGGGACCGAGGCTGGGATCTGACCTATGTGACGCATCGGGGCTGAGGACGGGGACCGAGGCTGGGATCTGACCTATGTGACACATCGGGGCTGAGGACGGGGACCGAGGCTGGGATCAGACCTATGTGACACATCGGGGCTGAGGACGGGGACCGAGGCTGGGATCTGACCTATGTGACACATCAGGGCTGAGGACGGGGACCGAGGCTGGGGTCAGACCTATGTAACACATCGGGGCTGAGGACGGGTACCGAGGCTGGGGTCAGACCTATGTGACACATCGGGGCTGAGGACGGGGACCGAGGCTGGGATCAGACCTATGTGACACATCGGGGCTGAGGACGGGGACCGAGGCTGGGATCTGACCTATTTGACACATCGGGGCTGGGGACGGGGGACCGAGGCTGGGATCAGACCTATGTGACACATCGGGGCTGGGGACGGGGGACCGAGGCTGGGATCAGACCTATGTGACACATCGCGGCTGAGGACGGGGACCGAGGCTGGGATCAGACCTATGTGACACATCGGGGCTGGGGACGGGGGACCGAGGCTGGGATCAGACCTATGTGACACATCGGAGCTGAGGACGGGGGACCGAGGCTGAGGTCAGACATATGTGACGCATCGGCGCTGAGGACGGGTACCGAGGCTGGGGTCTGACCTATGTGACACATCGGGGCTGAGGACGGGGACCGAGGCTGGGATCTGACCTATGTGACACATCGGGGCTGAGGACGGGGACCGAGGCTGGGGTCAGACCTATGTGACACATCGGGGCTGAGGACAGGGAGCGAGGCTGGGATCTTACCTATGTGACACATCGGGGCTGAGGACGGGGACCGAGGCTGGGATCTGACCTATGTGACACATCGGGGCTGAGGACGGGGACCGAGGCTGGGATCTGACCTACGTGACACATCGGGGCTGAGGACGGGGACCGAGGCTGGGATCTGACCTATGTGACACATCGGGGCTGAGGACGGGGACCGAGGCTGGGATCTGACCCACGTGACACATCGGGGCTGAGGACGGGGACAGAGGCTGGGATCTGACCTATGTGACACATCGGGGCTGAGGACGGGGACCGAGGCTGGGGTCTGACCTATGTGACACTTCGGGGCTGAGGACAGGGAGCGAGGCCTGGGTCAGACCTATGTGACACATCGGGGCTGAGGACGGGGGACCGAGGCTGGGGATAGACCTATGTGACACATCGGGGCTGAGGACAGCGAGCGGGGCTGGGGTCAGACCTATGTGACACATCGGGGCTGAGGACGGGGACCGAGGCTGGGATCAGACCTATGTGACACATCGGGGCTGAGGACGGGGACCGAGGCTGGGATCAGACCTATGTGACACATCGGGGCTGACGACGGGGACCGAGGCTGGGATCTGACCTATGTGACACATCGGGGCTGAGGACGGGGACCCAGACTGGGGTCAGACCTATGTGACGCATCGGGGCTGAGGACGGGGACCGAGGCTGGGGTTAGACCTATGTGACACATCGGGGCTGAGGACGGGCGACCGAGGCCTTGGTCAGACCTATGTGACACATCGGGGCTGAGGACAGGGGACCGAGGCTGGGGATAGACCTATGTGACACATCGGGGCTGAGGACGGGGACCGAGGCTAGGATCAGACCTATGTGACACATCGGGGCTGAGGACGGGGACCGAGGCTGGGATCTGACCTATGTGACACATCGGGGCTGAGGACGGGGACCGAGGCTGGGGTCAGACCTATATGACACATCGGGGCTGAGGACGGGGACCGAGGCTGGGATCAGACCTATGTGACACATCGAGGCTGAGGACGGAGACCGAGGCTGGGATCTGACCTATGTGACGCATCGGGGCTGAGGACGGGGACCGAGGCTGGGATCTGACCTATGTGACACATCGGGGCTGAGGACGGGGACCGAGGCTGGGATCAGACCAATCTGACACATCGGGGCTGAGGACGGGGACCGAGGCTGGGATCTGACCTATGTGACACATCGGGGCTGAGGACGGGGACCGAGGCTGGGGTCAGACCTATGTGACACATCGGGGCTGAGGACGGGGACCGAGGCTGGGATCTGACCTATGTGACACATCGGGGCTGGGGACGGGGGACCGAGGCTGGGATCAGACCTATGTGACACATCGGGGCTGGGGACGGGAGACCGAGGCTGGGATCAGACCTATGTGACACATCGGGGCTGAGGACGGGGACCGAGGCTGGGATCAGACCTATGTGACACATCAGGGCTGGGGACGGGGGACTGAGGTTGGGATCAGACCTATGTGACACATCGGAGCTGAGGACGGGGGACCGTGGCTGAGGTAAGACATATGTGACGCATCGGCGCTGAGGACGGGGGACCGAGGCTGAGATCTGACCTATGTGACGCATCGGGGCTGAGCACGGGGACCGAGGCTGGGGTCAGACCTATGTGACGCATCAGGGCTGAGGACGGGGGACCGAGCCTGGGGTCAGACCTATGTGACGCATCGGGGCTGAGGACGGGGGACCGAGGCTGGAGTCAGACCTATATGACGCATCGGGGCTGAGGACGGGGACCGAGGCTGGGGTTAGACCTATGTGACGCATCGGGGCTGAGGACGAGGGAGCGAGGTTGGGGTCAGACCTATGTGACGCATCGGGGCTGAAGGGCGGCGTCGCCTATACACATATGAAAAATACTTATCTTAGGGTTGAAAACAGCCTGCAGTTTACTACATATATATCTATAGTGGTGTTTGGAAGACCGATACTTTTCACTCTAAAGGGGGCGGCCGGGGCTGGGTCGCCCACCCACTGAACCCACCCCTGCTGCCTTTATCTGCGAGTAACAGCGGTCGCAATGGCTACACTACAACGACTCTAGCAGTACGCGCGCTTTGACATAGTCTGCGACTCATTGGTAGCTTGGAAAAAAAGGTCACTCGGTCCGTCTGTCCAGTGGTGTAGATACGCATACTAAATAGGCGAGTGCATTTTGACACGGGCAACAAGTTGCTGAATTGTGATCTATCAGTCACTAAAAGCCAGTATATTCATATCACGTTATCTGTGTTATTTACTTTGTTTGGGTTCCTGGTTGGTCGAGATTACCTTACAACTTACTCCAAAGAGCTTGAAAGTACGCCAAGGTTCGGATTTTGTAAGATGGTGTGGGCGGGGGGGGCCACGAAACACACAATTCACTCATTATGTCGCCCTATTTAGAAAAATCACGTCACCCAAATTACTGCTATCCCCCACCTTCAACACATTAAAGTCGCGTGATCTGCGTAGGCACTAGGGGTGCTAATGCGGAACTTATACGGTAGCTAAAGCGCGGGTTGCAAGCCATAGTTGAGCTAGGCGTAACCCCCGTGCTACGTTGGGACTTGTATGGTTGCTCATCGGGAAGTCATTTTATATGATAATACTGGTTATAAAAAGAAACTATTCAGCCAGGCGTAATGTCTGCAAACGGGCAACATTCTTCACGCAGATAATCCAGTGGCCGTAGTGGGCGGTTAGGGACTCTTATATAGATATATGAAATCACCGGCTTGTAATCGATATGTCAGCGTACACAATAAAACATGTGAGTGCGGCACTCAGCGAGGCGCATCTACACAAAACGTTCCCGCTTTGTAATCCATGTGTCACTTACCGTACACAAATAACACAGTGTCGTTAGTGATTGGGGCGCTCAGCGTCTCGTATCTACACGTGTAGGTCCCGGCGTCTTCCGGTCTGAGACCTGCCAACCGGAAGCCGACACCCCTGGTGGACGTGTTGTAGATGGAGAACCGGGGATCGTAACTGCTATTGACGAAACTCGGATTCCCACCCGGTTCATCAACGACGCGCGGGGGAATGACGCCAGTGTACGGTATGTATCTAAACACATCGTCACCGTTGAATGTGAAGCCGACACTATCATCGCTCCCTGGCTCTGACTGCAGCGTCCACTCCAGGGCAGCCGACCCAGTGACGTCATCTCTCACCACACCGGGAGCACCGACGAAAGCTACATAATAAAGCGTAATGCGACATTGTAACTCGCAAGTCATCTATATTAAGTATGAAGTCAGCCATGGCGAAAACATCAGCGATATATTACGAATGTACACCTAATAAAAGTGTCTAAGACTGATATCGATGTCTCGCATGAATTAGATACTTTCCAACTGGTTAATACAAATGATTCCACCCGGTGCACTTGCCAATATCCGATTATAAATCGAAGTCACTGTGCCGGCAGAGCGCTCTGCCTCCCAGAGACCAGCGATATCGGTTATAAGCGCAACCCTAATTTATACCCAAACGAAAACAAACCCAAACACAGCATATATTGCTCACCCGACATTCAGTCGAAATATATGCGCTCAAATATCAGCTTCAGGATATCGATTAATATAACTGTGAAAAGCCAACCGTGGAAATCTGAGTTCTTAAGAACTACAATGATTTTTTTCTATCGGTATTCTTAGATAATTTAATCATGATTTTGGCTTGCAGAACAGCCATAGGACAATAAAAGAATATGAATTCCATCTGTTTTGCAATTACACGTGTATATTTTTCGACCAGTCATACTTACAATTGCTCTCTGCTTGGTGAAGAAACCAGAAACAATGTAGGCAGACCCAGAGCGCTACCTGTCGGGACATAATCGCTAATATCGATTTGTTTGGTGTCGTCGACACCCGCGATGATTACCGTAAAGAAAATATCTGCGACAATCACAGATATCAACCGCGGTCAAAACTCAGCGATCTGAAAGACAAACTCAAAAAGCTTACTATGGTGGGAAGGGATCGTCCGTTGACATGAACGACATCAAAATACAAGCGTGATTGTATACCAATTTCTGGTTAATCTTGGGTAGACGTATGGGTGTCATATCAATTATAGTTAGGCCAGTATATAACAAATAGCAAGATAAGTTAATATGATGATACGTACTTGATAGAAGGTATTTTCTGGAATCAGATGCCAGCACACAGACGAGCCTCCATAGATCTTAGCAAGTGTGTGTAATACTGAACCCAAACGAACATGGCGTCCAATTCCTAAACCAAGCTGGTGTCCCTTCTCCTAGGTCAGAATGGTATCCCTTCTCCCAAGTCAGAATGGTGTCCCTTCTCCCAGGTCAGAATGGTGTCCCTTCTCCCAGGTCAAAATGGTGTCCCTTCACCCAAGTTAGAATGGTGTCCCTTCTCCCAAGTCAGAATGGTGTCCCGTCTCCCAAGTCAGAATGGTGTCCCTTCACCCAAGTCAGAGTGGTGTCCCTTCTCCCAAGTCAGAATGGTGTCCTTCTCCCAAGTCAGAACGGTGTTCTTCTCCCAAGTCAGAACGGTGTCCCTTCTCCCAAGTCAGAATGGTGTCCTTCCCCCAAGTCAGAACGGTGTCCCTTCTCCCAAGTCAGAATGGTGTCCTTCTCCCAAGTCAGAACGGTGTCCCTTCTTCTAAGTTCCAAGTGGTGCCCCGTCCGTTAAAGCGGGGTGCCCCGTCCCTTAATGGGTGGTGCCCCGCCCTATAACAGAGTGGTGCCCCGCCCCGTTAAACAAAATGGTGCCTCGTCCTAAACAGAATGAGTCTCCTTCACACAGCCAGAGTGGCGTCTCGTACTCTTAAGCGTATGGGTGCACCGCCCCCGAAGCAGAATAACTCCCTATCATTTTTGTTAGATTAAAGTGTTCGTGCCACGATAAAGCAACTTTAACTCATATTAATCTTCTGTGTTTCCACGCTTATATTATCGAGTTGTAACGCCCCAAATAGTAAAAGGGCATACCTTTCCCACTTGTTGTCGCACCTACCAACTTAACTTCTGCGTGCGAGGAAAGTGACGGCAAAGGGGAGTACAAGCGCATGTGCTTTTATATTGAGACTCAGATTCTGTCTGTTCATTGGCTTGAACGAAACGCATTCAACCATAAAAACAATACACGCCCTCGACTACAGATGTCTACGCACGGCATCAAAGTTCACCTGTCAATCTTGTGACATCATTGGGGAATTTTCAAATAACGCTCAGATGCAATACTCCCAGAAATAAACCCGCCGGATCTCCCTTTTGCTACTTTGACGAACGTGTTTATAGTGATATCGTGGAATAAAAAATGTAAACTCCCATTAAAACAAATTGTTATTTATTTATCTTCCCCAAACCAAGTTAACTTTGAGCAAGACAAAATCGAGACCCCCCCCCCCCCCCTCGTTGAGGATCCCCGACTTCCCGCCCCCTTACTATATCTTGTTCAACAACCTGGCGATTTGCGATTTGCAGGTAGCCTCGGACATCTCACAACGGGGTTTGCAGGGAGGTGGTTAACCGGGAATTTACCGTTTATTTATTGTCTGCGCGCGGTATCTATGGTTACGTAAAATACTCCTGATATGGACTGATCAGGCGAAGACGATGGTGCTCCGTTCGTCCATCCATCCATCGTGCTATCCAAAGCAGATAGAAATAGTTTCACATCCATTCGATTCTTTATGCACAAACAGCGCATCCAGTCGTTTCCCAGCCCTCAAACGTTGACTACAATGAGTGCGCGTCAAGCAGCAGTAGCGAAGCTCCGGCGTTCGTTCTGATAGCACGTGTTGTTTGGATGTTCACCCACGCACCCTAACGGGAAATAGAACCGGCGATAACTGCATGGCCCAATATGACCGGCCGGGGTAACAACACGAGCCGTTTGAATGTTAGCTAGAACAGCGTATTTTATTGTTATTATTGTCATTGTTATTGATATTATAAAGTGAAACGATGTATTGATAAATGTTATCAATACAATCACTACACATTTGTTTATGCAAATTCATTAATTGGCCAGGCCAAAGGCGGACAGGATTAAAATGCACACAAATGACAGATCAATGCCGGCACAGCGGCATGTCGTGGGTTTACCCATATATGTCAATCTTCAATGAGATGGGCCCTGTGTATCGTATCGATCATTAGTGATCTAGTAACCTTCTACGTTTGCACGTGAGTTGTATGGAGATAATGGCGCATCCTAGTGTGCAAGAACGGCATGTGGCGCCCGGTAACTGTACAACATAATTAACGCACAGTTACCTTTATTGGACCTGCGTGGACAGGTCTGACAAAAACGTCACCATGTTATGTGTTTCATCATATAAATAAAGAACGATCGAGGCGCTATGTCGCATACAGCATTCTTTATCAAAATGTTTTTGGGATAGCGTAGTATATTGCGGGTTCCTGTTGCTTACCGCACACTGCAGCAAGCTTACTATGATACACATATACGGCTTATGAACAGATACGGTGGTAACATTTAGATCAGAGTGATACTTGTATAACATTACAATACTTCAATGGAGATAATTAAAACGCACACGGGTGAGATGGGGCCACCCTTCTTCCTGGATCACGACTAGACATGTCTCTTCCTGTTACGTCATGCATGAGGGGTCAAGTAGTTGGGGGGAGTGGGAGGGGCAGCGGGGGGGACGGTGAAGATATTTGGTTAAGGTGTGCGATGCTGCATGCGCAGATTGAGGGGGGGAGGTGGCGTGGAAGGTGAAGAGGGGTATGGTACTCGTTTTAAACGTCTTTGTTACTATGTCAAGTTAACATAGTATTAACAATAAGTTTTAGGCTCAATACGTTGTCGGTCTCAGTCGTACCATAGCTCCATATTTAGTGGCAGGTTCCTGGTGTTACTCACGAGCGTGAAATATATCAGTAGTGCCAAGATTCATTAATTGAAAGACATTAGAAGGAAGCTGTAACATATGGAGGCCCATATGCCCCCCCCCCCCCACCCCGCCGACAGGTCCCCCATCCCCTCTACTAGCTAGCATGGGCAGATCCCTGAAGCAAATGACGCCACTCCATGAAGGATTGAGGATCCCAAACCGATTGGTGCCCCGCCCTCCCTAAACAGCATGGGGCCCCGTCCGTCTCAACAGAGCGCCCCGTCCCCCTAAACGAAAAGGTGCATCGTTCCCTTTAACAGAGTGATGTTCAGTACCCCTAAATAGTGTGGTGCCCCGTTCCCCAGAGTGATGCCGTCTCATTCCATTTAACAGAGTGGCGCACCTTCCGCCTAAACGGAGTGGCGCCCCGTCCTCCTAAGCAGAGTGGCGCCTCTTTCCCTTTAGCACAGTGGTGCTCCGTCGCCCTATACAGAGGGGTGCCCCTTCCCCCTCTGCACCGTCTTCCTAAACATAGTGGTGTTTTTTCTTCCTATGCAGAGTGGCGTCACTTCACCCTAAACAGAGTGGTGTTCCATCCCTCTGTGCAGAGTGGCCCTCCGTCTTTTAAACAGAGTGATGCACCGTCATTCTAAACAGAGTGGTGTTCCGTCCGCCTAGACAAAGTAGTACGTCCTCCTCCTAAACAAAGTGGTGCTCCATCCCCCTAAACAGAGTGGTGTTCAGTCCATCTTTACAGAATGGTGCTCCGTCCTTCTGTACAGAGTGGCACTCTGCCTCCTAAACCGAGTGACGCATTTTGCCCCTAAACAGAGAGGTGCAACGTCTTTCTAAACAGAGTGGTGTTCCGTCATCCTAGACAGAGTGATACATCTTCTCCCTAAACAGAGTGGCGTCCTGTCACCCTAAAAATAGTGGCCCTCCGTCCTCTAAACTGAGCGACACCCGTTCTCCCTAAACAAAGTGGTGCTCCATCCTCCTAAACAGAGTGGTGTTCAGTCCCTCTTTACAGAATGGTGCCCCGTCCCTCTGTACAGAGTGGCGCTCCGTCCTTTTGTACAGAGTGGCGCTCCGTCCTTTTGTACAGAGTGGCGCTCTGTCCCCCTAAACAGAATGGTGCCCCTTCCTCCTAAGCAGAGTGGTGATCCCGAACTTCCACATTCCGCACAGGTATCCACTTGTAGCACAGAATTTCATTAATAACCTGCGCAATGCAACCTTTCGGGGCTGCACACTTACCACAAAATCTTCATCAGCAACACAATTAACCCCCCCCCCCCTCACCCCGCCCCTGACCCCTCGTTGAGAATCACTGGCTTCCCGCCCATACCTCGTTCAACAACCTTACCTGGCGATTGGCATTTAGGTTCGGAAATCTTACAACGGGGGTGCAGGAAGTTGGTCAACCCGAAATTGACCTAACATTGTGTGTCGGTTGCACTGCACAAGGGCATTGTCGATAAGAGGACGACTGAAAGTCCATCCCCTGGATCATCCCCTTCATAATCATTACTTAAAAATGGGGCAAATCTTCCTGTCCCCCAAGTACACCCTACGACCCCGAAATCTCCTCGCATGACAGGTACTTTGGCTTGCAATGGTTATAATGCGGCTGAAAGCATTATCTATACCAACCTTACAACATCAATACCAGCCTAGCAGCTATTCCAATCAAAAGCAATTAATTAGTCCACCTTAGGTAGGGATTTCATATTATCCATTCTGTTTGTTAGATCTGTCAGTAATCCTTTGTCCTGGCCACCAGAGCCTCCACGCCATTCAGCGTCGTCCCGGCTGGACGACGTAGTTAATATTCCTTGGTGTATACGCCGCACGTCCCTCCACTCCACAGTTCGACAGCATGTGATCAGGCTCCGGACTTCACCACAGCTATGAGGCGTAACGCTCAGCAAAACGTTCCATAGGCTCACCGTTCAGCTACACGCAAAACTGACAAGGAATTTTGGGTAAGTCACGAAGCAGGAAGTCCACACTGTGCGGCGACTAGTTTTCACCTAGACAAAAGGGACGCAACATTATAAGACGTGAGGGACGCCAGGATGAGAGCCATACTAATATTGCTAAACAAAATAGGTGTTTGGCTGTAATGAACGAAGATTAGGTCCGTGTCACGCCATTATTGGGAAATAACACCGGTGCCTCATCAGCAAATAACCCCTCTAATAATGGTTGACAAACTCCCCCACATGACAGAAATATAATTTGTTTAAAATGACGCCCACCCGGTCCCTCAGTTCACATCGAATGGCTCGTCCCTCCCAGGGTTGTTTAACATCTTAATGTATATCACAAGAGCACTTCATGCGCCCTCGTTATCCGGCCGTAACGTGTAGGGGTGGGTGAGGGGCTGGATGTGAATGGGCTGGATGTGAAGGGCCTGGGACTGTTTGGCGACACACCTACCGGGGTCGGGGGTGAGGGCAGGGGGAGGGGGTTCTATGCAAGACCAGTTTGTTGAAGAAGGTGAGGCCATGGTTCACTGACTCATTGCAGGTAAGGGATGAGAGTGGGTGTATGTCTTTCTCGCATGTTCTGTTTAATAGTGTTATGTTTTTAGGTCTGCGCCTGGTATAAGTAAATTTAAGTAACATGCCGTCCACGTCCCGTTATACAGACAAGTTATTAAGGGTTATAAAACTACCAGAGTGGTGACGACAACCTGTTTGATGGGCGTTTATATGCTTTTTACACTGTGCCTGGATAGCAGGGCTCTTCAAACCGACAATCCTGGAAGTGGACATACATATGTTTGTTCAAACGTCTACGAATATAGCGACCACATTAGGACTGGTATAATATTGGCTTTTTCATTTACAGTATAAATGAGTGGATGAATGAAGCGTTTTTCAGTTTTGTATGCCCAGTGTCTGTAGTATAAGAACAGATCAAACGACACGTACGCCAATTAAATGAGAATAATACAATACATGCTGAGTCAGAATGATCATACACGCCACACATTATATTTGAAAGCTTACAGCTGCGTGAAGATTGTTTCGCATATTGGGGAGGCTAGATATATCAACACGGCTAGTTGCTTAGGTCCTCCGTTATAAGTCAATATCTTGGGTCGGGTTCACTCTAGCACAATGGGTAGATGCAGCTGGCGCATGGATTTATACAACAGGCATATCAATACAAGGTTAGACTCATTTGTTATGAAGTAGTTCACAGTGTTTGGCATGATATATGATTTTCGACACACAACTCATTTGTTATTTATTAATATGCCTTCCTCCGTCAATCCGTAATTTTTTTGGCGCTGCCTCTAAATGTAAATTAGGCGTTTTTGTTTTAATAATCATGTTTAAAGCCCCAAATATCATTTCTATTTGTTACACAATGCATTATTATCAGTTCATCATCGTATTAACTATGTACATTAGCGTTCGATCTCAAAGCGGCTAAACTCAAAAAAAGCAAAAAGCAAAAAGCTACTTTGGTTGTAATAGGGCTGTAGAGTCACTGCGAGACCCCGCGAGACAGGGATACTTGTGTTCCACATCAATGCTATAGCGTCAACGGCCTATGCTGAGTAACCTCCTTTGGTTGGCCTTGATTCGTTTCCGACAAAACATCGGCTAAAACTGTCTTTGGATGCACAACTATCCACTGAATTTAAGTGTCGGACGAGCTGTATCGTTAGCGGTTTTCCCTGTCGTATGACGTAATAATAATTATGAATCGTCTGCGCGCGATATTTATAGTTGCGTAAAACACTCCTTATATAGACTCATCGAGCGAGGCCAATGGTGCTCCGTTTGTCGCAGAAATAAAAGCATCGATGACTTGCCGCTGCCAACGGTCTGTCTTACATTTAACTATGTTATAGTTAGAGACCGCTTGAATGTTACTTTCTCATTTGCTATACAGAACAGTGTATTGCTATTATTGTCATTGTTATTGATATTATAAAGTGAAAGGATATGTTGAGAAATTTTATAAACACCGTCACTGTTAAAAACATTATACACTAATAGGTATTAATTGGCGGACCATAGTCGCATAATATTAAAATGCAACAAATGACTGATCAATGCCGTCACAGCGACATTGGCATGACCCCTACCAGTGCTAAAGTAATTTGCGTCATGATCAGACTGTAAACAAATGACACGATGCGCACGCCTTTACGATGGCATATCGACGAAGTCGGATTGAACAGTGGTTTCGGTCTCCCTCCGGCTTCATGTAACGCGAAGCCGTCTAATTAGTCGTGCAAGAGAGGTGGCATGCGCTCCTTTACCCACGATACCTTAACAAAGGGGGCGAGCATGTCGAGTTAACTCAGTCAAGCGTTTACCGAATAGTACGTCCATGTTTCTCACATATTGCGAGTCCAAGCGTACAAGACGGCATAGCTATTGACATTATTTGTCAATCTGCATTGAGGTGATCTAGTAATCTTCTACGTTTGTATTACGTGAGCTATACAGAGATGATGGCGCATCCTAGCGTGGAAGAACGGCATGTGGCACCCTGTAACTGTACAATATAATTAAAGCACACTTATCTTCATTGGACCTGCTTGGAGAGATCTGACAAAAACCTCACCATGTTATGCGTTTCATCGTAAAAATCGAGGCGTGATGTCACACCTCCAGGGGCTTATTTACGAATTTGAAATGAGGGGGGTGGGTGCCATTAAAGCTTGCGACCGGGGCAGGGGGCTCTGAACCAAAATGCGGTCGGAAGGGGAGGAGGATTCACGCCTCAGCCCAGCTGGCGTAAATTGTGCATTGAAAAAACGGCATTCTTTATCAAAAAGAGTGGGTCCGGGAGGGTATCTTGCACGCCCCCTCCCCCTCCCCCCCCCCCCACACCCCGATCCTCCCTTGCATCTTGCAATGTGTCATTGGGCTCAAGTAAGATATTTCTTTACCGCACACGGCAGTAAGCTTACTATGAGGCGCATACGCGGTCTTTGAACAGATAGGGTGGTAACATTAAGGTCAGAGCAATACATGTATAACATTACAATACTTCAGTGCAGATAATTAAAACGCACACGGGCCAAACTTCTTCATGGCTCACGACTAAACATGTCTGTCCCTGTTACGTCGTGCATGACAAGGCGAGAGGGGCCAAGTGGTTGGGGGAGGGGCGGTGAAGATATTTGGATGTTGTTTTTCCGAAGCGGCGTGCGCAGATGGGGAGGGGGGGGGGGGGTGGCGTGGAAGCTGAAGAGCGTATTCGTTTTAGACATCCTTGTTACTATGTCAAGTACTAACTATAAGTTTTTGGCTAAATACATTCTCGTTCCTGGCCGTACCATAACTCTGTATTTATTAGCAGGTTCCTGGTGTTATTCACGAGCGTGTCGATCGACAATTTGGATCGCATTCGTTGTCAGAATGAACGTCAGCCAATTGGCCTTTGGGTAGGGGAGGAGGAGGGGGGGGGGGGCGGGGCGTTGATATGAAGCCGATATGAAGTCTAAAGAAGTAGAATGTGTAGTTGGTAGTTGTGGAGCATGCAGTGAGGAAATAGTGATCCAAAGCATGGTGAATCGGCGGCAACGATGGGGGAGGGGGGGGGGGCTAAAACCAGTTCGTTAGCCTGCGGTTAAGGGGGCAGACCTTAAGACCGTTGGTGGGGGAGGTCTGAGACCAGTTGGTCAGGGAAACTACTGAGGCCCGTTGAGGATGTCACACATGGCGGCACCATAGCCACGGTGAGGATTTCTATAAATAATGCATACAGGTGAATCGCGGTAGTCAAGAGTGCCTCGTTACCCTACTACGATACAAGGGCGGATAGTTTTCTTGCGTGGCAGAGTGTGATTTGAAGCGGGTTGGTCGGTGACGTCACTTCTGGCGACGTCAAGTTAAAAGGTGAATAGTTCTATATACACATGCATAAAACTCAATAGCGGTCGTCAAGGTGGGTAGTCGTGAGTGTTATACGCGTTAAACTTCCTCCATGGTGGCTGGGGTTGAAAACGCCAGACAAGTAAAGTAGCATTATTTATTCATCATCAAATAGTGCCGTTTAAGTACACACAGCGACAGTGACGGCGGGTTAACTCAGCCAACGCTTACCGAATAGTATGTCCAGGTAAATCACACATAGTGAGTCCCAGCGTACAAGACGGCATAGCGCGGCTACCTCTAGACTTGTGCCAGATTCGTTAATTTGGAGACAGGTCGTGACCAGACAAGCGTGTTCACGATGCATGATTTCATGGTCTTTTTTTTCTATCACGGTCAATGTCTCCAAAATGAGTCATCATGTCTCAAACTTGTCTTAATATAAACAGACACGCACTCTGTATTCCTGCACGATGAAGATCCCAACAACAGCACGCGTCACACACGCTTGATATATCTTTGATTTATAACACACTAAGGGTCGCTGCGATAGTTCAGTGGGTTAGAGCAGCGATCTGACTACGTGAGAGCCTAACGGCTTGTGGTTCATTGGTTCGAGCCATGCTATGATCATGTATGTTTGGTCGCATGGTAAGATCCAATAAAATTGTTCGCAACGAGTAGTGGGTTACGCCGAACACATGGTTTCCTTCTCCCGTCGACGCGATATGACCAGAAGTGGTTAAAGCGTCCTAGATATACTGCCAACCGAGCCACACACCAACCATGGCCTAGAATTGTGTCTTAGGCCACCTTTATACACCAATGCATGGACCAACACGACAACTCTCAAAACACCAGCGAAATTAGTGATTATTAGCAAGAACACATGATTATTATTTGCTTACTTAATGTTATTCTTCATAGTATGTATCTGGGTTATTTGAATATTATATTATCGATTATAATAAGGTACGTCATGGTTCTTTTTGCCAACTGGCAGGCAAATGAAGATTCATGAATTAACATATTAAGCCACATCAACACAGAACGTGCATTATAACATCGGCAGTACTTAAGAAGAATTTAACATGGATCCAATTACACAAATACAAGTTTGAACAAGATTTTACGAGTATACAGCGGCTAACATAACGCAAGCTTCTCTGGAATAACATCGAATATAAACTGTAGCATATACACCATGATTCCACACACATATCAGAATGAAGTCTTCAAGAGCTTCGCCAAGCGCAATATATCCCACAGATGTTATCTTGCGCCGAATAAGAACAATACCAGTGCATCAAATACGCATACACATAGGACATATGTCACCTTTAAGTGAGCAGCTAATGCATATACATTTAACAGGATAATATAAAACGTTATTTGTTGATGAGTCAACATAGTCCGACCATCCCCGCCCAGTCTGTTACAACGTGACATATATTTGCTGTCGGCATGGCGCAAGGGAAAACATCTGAAGAAGCGACATAACACACAACAGGCTTGACCACCGGTTTGGGAACGTAACTACATATGACACTGGACGAAGGACACGGTCCTGAGCATTAACCTTTCATTAAGTGGCTAGGTGGCGCAGTCCTGAACCATAACCTCTATGTAAGTGGCTAAGTTCACACTTCTAGTTTCTGGGTCGTTCTGTCCTAATCGTTAACCAGGAAGTCGTCTCTCTTCTAATTGCTGGGACCTTGAATCGGGACCTAAATGTACATAACATATCCCTATGGTGTGTATTGTATACTATGTGGGGCCCCAACTGCCCACCCCCGCCCCCTGCACTAATTTACTGCGCCTGTGGTCACAACTATCGGATAACCAGTTCAATGAGAATATGGTATCCTTTGAGGGTTTTGAAAATCAAGGTTGACAACAAAGCACCCTAGTCGTCCATACCCCCCACCCCCACCAAGTAGACCAACCCCTGCTCTCCCTGAACAATAACTTGTAGTTGATAAACTAGTGAAACATATACTGTGTAAGTACAATAAGTAGCCCAATAGTCCCCGACGGGCCCTAACACTCACATAGCTTTAAATTAATGACAGGCCATTGAAGGAAATACACGTGGCCCCTCGCTGCTAGCGTCCTAGATTTAGGCCACCTCCAGATGTGTGTACTATTCGTAAAGTTGAAGATACCTTATTATTTCAGCGTCAAAGCGTCAGAAATATCATGACATGATGTCACAGTACACTTAACAGTTAGGTTTTCCTTCCAAAAAATATAAGTGTAGAGCCAATCCCTGACTAAGTAGAATGTAAGCGCCACAGGATTTCATCTATGCCGTATATGTGTCCAACTCAATTTCACAAATGGGCGTAAAAAATACAACCGAACTTAGCGATGCGGGAACAGAACCACCGAGTCGGACATGAACACATTAATATTGTTTGATTAAGTCATCGTACGCTTTAAGGTATATGTATCTGGGTTAACGGAAAATTACAGTGAATGAAAATTCGCGAATTAACATATCAAGCCACAACAACATACACAGAACGTTCATTATAACATCGGCATAGCTTAAGAAAAATTTCACACAGATCAAAGTACCGAAATAAATGTCCTACAAATACAAGATTTGACGCGTATACAGCAGGCTACATATCACAAGCTTATCTAGAATAACATCTGATATGGAATGTAGTACACACCATGGATATAGTTATATTTGATTTCATATACGTATTAAAATTAAATATTCAAGAGCTATGTGTTTTCGTGAGTAGAATAGGAACAATACCATGACATCCCATACGCATCAAAGACGCATCAATATCTGGTATATGCCATCTTCATGCGAAAAGCTAACGCATACAACGTACCGGATAATACGCAAATATGCATAGGTTGACAATTCCAGCCCAGACTACCACAATGTGACGCATCCTCGCTATAGGCGTGACACAATGGGAAACTTGCAGAGAAGCGACAGAAATTAAAACACGTGTGACCATCATTTGGTAACATATCTACATGCATACCACTGGATAGAGGTCGATTGTGTCTACAACTAGCTGAACATCAACCGCCTATTAAGTGGCTAGGTGGCCCGGTCCTAGTCGTTAACCTCGCATTAAATGGCTGGGTGGCGCGGTCCTGATAATTAACCTGTCGTTTAGTAACTAGTGGCAAGGTGGCGCGGTCCTAGTCGACTCCTCCTGGGCAATAACCCTAAAGTAGCTACTCTTTTAGTATACAGGTGGTGTTGTCATAATAACTAACCCGGAAGTAGCCACTCTTCTATTGTATAGGTGGTGTTTTCCAAATCACATAGCCATATTTAGCCACTCTTCTAGTTGCTAGGTGGCGCTGTCCGGCTGAAGTCCACTTCGGAGTATTGAGTTGGAGGTTCCTTAGAGTGGATGACCTCCGGTCGAGCCTCGGTGTCCCTGTCGAAGGTCAGTTCGCTGTAGGTGAAACCCTTGACCTGAAGAAATGCAAATTATTGATCCAAAAAGGAACTTGATGACTTCGAGATAGCATTATTGGATAATTATGACAAAAAATTGTACAGATTGTACAGAACAAAATAGCAACTAAAAAATGATTTCCTCTACTTGTCGAAATATGCACCCATGCGTAGAGGGCAGACTATTTATGTTATCATGGCTGATTCCTTCACCAGATATGACCATTGCTCGATTTGGTTTCAACAGCATTCGGTGTCGCAGTTAAAATCATCTATGCGGTTCCTAAGGCATCGGGCACCGAAATCAAATGAAACTGCATCCCGATTTCCCTTTGGTATTTTACAATTCCTTGCCTTTACCTTCACCGGGACGGAAAGGGATTTTATATCCGCACCAAGACGCACATCGTTACCTTGTCCAATGCACGTGATATTTGGATAATGAGCCAAGATTACCTTTTTGGGAGGCCTGAGTGGTTGACCTTGACCTTGTTCAGTGTTGCTATGGGCATTACCTGCACTCGCAATATCGGTATAAGGGTCTTCGGCAACACTGGTCACGTGGTCAGGGTGGGGGGCACTCGCACCTGTTGAACATAAATGAGTCACCTAATAAATAAGCGCAATTAGATGCAATGTGTTCTTCCGCGAATTAACTTGAAAGGAAGGCAATGTTCAAGGTTATTGGTTACCATGCTGCTGGCAAAATGCGGTGTCTTGTTCAAAACGACTCCCCTGTGAAGACATATGTGAGCTGCACTTTTAAATCAATATCGGATAATACTCCATATATGTATCTTGACGGTGGTCCTATGTTGATTTAAAAAGTGAGCTAGCTGTGTCTGTATCGCTTTATATCCACGTATATGCGGTGTAGGTCGATAATTATGTCTCACCTTCAACCTGCAAAAGAAATATGGGTGGTGTTAGTGATATTGTTCATCAATGGCGAGGCTGAATCTGTACAAGCACAAGGACATGAAGATAACATTACAACATACCGGTATTGGTTGCATTTACTTTATGACTTCCGTACTGTAGCATTATTGCCTGCAATGACAGTAGTGTCACATCTATAACATTGTGCATAAGCTTCACGATACACTGTCCATCAGTCGTTTATTTTAACATATTTTACGATAGCTGGTAGCTGAGAGACAGTTTTACACGTGTTACTTACGTCATCGTAGTGCGACGGTACGGGCACTGTCAGTTCGTCTGGTACTGCAATTAAAGATGCCACACATGATAATGACACGCGCTTGCTTACGATATGTTGTTTATTATCTGCTTGGCAGTGGTTAAATGTTATATATGCTTAAAACATTGATAGATAGTTAATGGTTTCATGCTATCATCGGCACATATTGGCAAATCCTTCTTTTTTTGGTAGTTCACAAACTACACTTAGACACTTACAAAAATCGATATTTTAGAAACTTATAACCAGAATGTATGCTCACCTTCTCTCTTTCCATTTTCTTTGGCTTTGTCTTTCCCTTTCCTTGTACGGTTCTTATCCACCTGCAAAAGCAATGTTCATATCCTAATTCGTTAGGTCATTTGCGTCGTACCGAGTTCAACGTTGCTGAGTATGAAGCTTCTTGATGATATGCGATTTTCGAGTATGTAACGATACTTATTTCAGTCGCCTCTTTTTAAATCAGGACTCATTGTCGCTTTGAACTGTCTTTGATTATTAAATAGTTAGCTATTTCATGGACGCTGTACCAGTTAATTAACTTGAGCTATTTAATTCACAAATACGGGAAATCCAATTTGGTGATTATCGAAGTGCATATGTTGAGAACCTAATATCATCTACACCCGTTCACATCAGAGTTTAAATGACCGAATACATATCTACAACACACCTGAGCGTATAGTACTGGCTCCGGACCTGAATAGAAAACAAATGGTAGTTTTATTTTCGGTACAAAAATAAACAGATATAAATATGATATATATATAAATATATATCAAACATGGCAATAAAATGAACAACCAATACCGAAACAAAATACCAAATAGGTTTCATTTCATGAATAGAAAAAACGATGATACTCATATTGACAGTAGTGTCTCAATGTTTACCAGTCCCATTAGTGTTATATTAACCTGTACGGTATTCATACCTCCATTGGCTTCATCTTCTTTCTCTGTCTTGTCCTTCTTGCCCTTCTTGGTCTTATTCACCTACAGATGAGTACTCGTAATTATCTATTATTTCAAGTTAGCAAAAGATGCTATAAAAACACCATTGTTGAAAAATGTTACGGACCTAAAATGATTTTTACAATTTTTACCACTAGATCATAGCTTTGTGAATTAGGTGCAAATGTTGATAATATATGTCACATGTATTGCTGATTAAGAATAAGATTTAAAGTATTGGGCTCGAATTTATCCAGTGACCATACCTGTGCATAGATGGCTGGGGGAGGGGCTTCGACATCTGTGAAACATAGTCAGGAGTATTACCGACTCAATATATAGATGAATGACCAGATACAATAAATGGTTTGATTTTCCCCGGTTAAACATATGTACCCATTCGATTTTCGCTTATTTTATGTTATGAAAAGTTATGAAGTATCAGAATTAAGCACTCACACCATTAGTAATGATTTGTTCGAGCAATCATCTGATTGTCTAAGCTTAATGCGAAATCTCACTAGTACCTTGTTTAGTAGCTGGTTTTCCCACACGATTATGTTCCTTGCCGACCTGACGGATTGGAGATGGTCGAAGGGACATAACTCGGACATGCAATGAAGCGTGACGTTCCAACATAATCACATTACATATGCACAGACGTATTTTAATGTTACATTTCTCATTTCACTTGAGCAAATGTCACCGACAAACGGGAACGTCAGGATGTTGAACGCTGTGAGCTATAAGCACATCATGCCGATTATTAATTATGTATCCTGTATTTAGTGGCATTACCTTCATCTTGACGTTATGTGGACCCCAACGTTACTTGTTGGTGTCACACAGTCTGAATGTATGGCTTAATATTATCAGACCGTCCGAGCAGGAACCAAGAAAGGTATATTCTCAGTTAATAAGCACACTCACCTCGGCGTACAGTGCATTCTCTGGGCCAGCAGCTACAGCTAGAAAATGTAACGTGGTGCCATTAACCAATATTATCGGTAGTGGAAGTTAGGGACATATGGCCCTGTCTTGACAACTATTCCTTGCATTTGTACATCGTCTACACATGTATGCGGCCAAGAATAAATGCTAATCCACTATTAGCAGAAAAAGATAACCCAATGCTTCAAATAATGACTACATAAACTTTAGCAAGTGATATATCAAAGTGCTGTACCTTCATTGGCAAAGCCCCGAGTGTCACTGGCCGTCGTAGATCCATAGGGCACGAGGTCTTCTGCAGAGGCATCATCCTTCTTCTTTCCTGAACCGTTTAATTGGTGTATTAGAGGAAAGTAATGACTTATTTGCAACTGCCACTCAACATGTATGCGGCCAGAACAGTGAATATATTATAATACTGTCTAGCGGTTACGGGTAGGACAGGTTCCGTTATTGAATACATGACATATATCGTAATTCATTCTCGATTCGCTCTCGATGAAACGAGAGATGGCGGTAATGATAGGTGGCATTCGTAGTGGCATCGTGACAAATTTGTCTGAAATACTATGTGGAGTGAATCCTGTCATGGATATAATAGTGATAACTATTTACCAATTGATGAATTTATAATTTGAAATCTTCAACAGGCGCTGAATTAAATGTTCCGATTCTGTTGCTGACAGCCAATCCCCAGTTCACAGTGAACTATTTGTTTTGCCCAACATAGAGGTTGACAAGTGCATCTAGGGTGATATGTGACTCGGTTTTGTAATTGTTTATCGACGGATCTAACGACAGCCAGTGACGATTCAAGACGATGTCTTTGGAAAATTATGATTATTAATTATGACACGGTCGGTCTTTTTGGCCATGTGCTCTCACTTTCAATCATACCACACCCTAAATGGCGAATATTTCATATATTCTTACTCATGTATGATATTAGTTTGACATATTACCCTCTTATTCATTTACTATCACCGATAACGAGCAAAATGATTATTTACCTGAATGGCAACATGAACTTACATTTCTGCAGATATAGACCCTGTGTTGTTAAAACAAGAATGCGGCTATAACCGTGACTTTCAATTTCGCTATCTGTTAGTGACTGTTTGTATGTAAAAACAATAGGTCAGCAGTATTGTGACGTCACTTACTTCGGCGTCTGGCACAGCACACGGCGATCACAATGATGATAATTAGGAGAAGCACTCCACCAGCACCTGCTGCCGAGGCCACGACCACGATAGAATTGTCTGCAGGCGTTGTAGGCGCTTGTGGAAGAGACAGGCAACAGCGGTAAAGCTCCAAACATTTCAGGCAGTTGATTGCACGAACGTAATGTTGCCAGTTGGATAATACAAAGACGAGACCTCACGCACCTGGCCTCAATGTGTTTTGATTTAATGACTTTTTGGTCATAAACATATGTTCCAGGACCGGTCGATGTGTTTACCTGGACTGCTATATATGACATCCACACCGCCGTCGGTCGTCGAGAACTCGTTCTCGCCCTGAACGGTGTATGTACCTGCACTTGTATCCAGAATGACTTTCACCTTGAGATCGGCCGTCCCGTAAAGGTTCGTAGCTCGTAATGTGTAGTTGTTGGCATCACGAGCTTGAAACTTGTCGAATCTGAGGCGGGTACCCTGCCTAATGCTGTCATCTCCTATCGACCAGGTGTAGTTGCAGGCTGGGTTACAAACAGCTGATGCAATGATCTCCAAAGGTTCGTTCTCTCTGGATGAAAGCTTTTCCGTGTTTATCTTCAAGCTATATGGCCCATCTGAATATAAAATACCGTTCTATGTAATCGAGCAATAGCTTATACAATGAGTCTGAGGAGAGAATTTGTGATGTGGGAAGAGAATGTGTTTTTAGTATTTAGTAGAATTTAGTAGTTAATGCAGTAATCTACATTAATGCGTTGAGGGCCGTTCTCCGAGGTAGATGACGGTGTGTGTGGGACAGTTTGGTGGATTAATTCAGACATAGGTCACGCCTACAGTGAGGGGATCTTTGATATTTGTCATGTTTCCAACCAGCTGATAAGTTTCTGATCGGGATAAACATTTGACATATTTTCACACATATAAGTTAATACGCTGGTTGACTCTAAGGAATAGTTTCAAGGGTCACAATGAGGATTGCAATCCTAAAACCCGTATGTGATGTAATATAATTACCTCGAATACCAAAATAAAGTGGACAATTTGAAACGAAGCTACTCGCCCGGATCATACTTACGTAGGACGTCCAGCGTGACCTCTGTCTCTTCACTGGTCAGCTGAGTGCCGTTCTCCGAGGCTGTACACGTGTACGTGATGTCTGTGTGGTGGACAGGTGAGATCTCCAGGGTCTGGCCACTGTCACCAAGCACAGCGTGTCTCTCAGGCGGCCCGGTCCAGTCGATGTCCACCCCATTCCGGGTCCAAGTGTACAACATGGCGGATCGGTGGGCCACCGGAAGTGACGTGGAGGAGGCACCACAAGTGAGACTTACATCTGTGACCCCCTCGATGGGTGTCTGCGGACTCGCCGCAATGACAGGTCTGCCAGGTATGTCTGCAAGTAAAACCAACAAGGTTGAATGAATTGTAATTTTTAAGTGCTATCGACGAGTGTATTTCGCTTCGTCCCAGCAACCGGTCTACAGTGCTATTGTCATGGAGGATGAGACTAGATCTAACTGCCAATGGTTATGTTAACGTCTGGTCCAGAATGCGGGTTAACTGTTGTAATCACTCAAATGTATACAACTCGCATGTATCTGATATATTTTGCGATTCCCTGATTTCGCTGAAGTAGAAAAAGGATCACTCGGGTTATTTATCCATTGGTTTATATGTGCTAAATAGACTAGTGTATTTCCAGCATTATGGGCGGCATGTTGCTGAATGATTAACTACATGTATGTGTCAGTAAAAAAAAACTAGTATATTTACAGCTCTGTGTCGATTTACTGTGTTTGGTTTATTGGACGGGCAGAGGTGCCCTTTATCAGCAATGGTGCTTAACAGGCGACCCATGTCATGCAAGGTGCGCATTTTATAACAGGGAAAGATGAAACCCATAATCAACTCCTACGATATAAAGTCACCCCGCTCACATTTGTGCTATAACCCTACTTCAATGTCTTATTGTCGCGTGATCTGTAGAGGCACGTGCGTCCTAATGCGGAATTTGCACGGCTGCGAACGTCCTTGTCGACAACAACAGTTGATCGTAATCCACACATTAATATGGGCCTTGTATGCTTGTTACAATAGCAACTCATCCTAGGATTTAGCCGGGTTATCAAATAACAATTCAGCGGGTCCTAATCGGTAGTAATGTCTGTCAATGGTCCACTTTATTTCCACGGACAAAAACGAGACGGTGGAGGACGGTTTGGGGACTCCTACATACATGATATGGATATCTGCAACCACCGGCTTGCGGTCGATATGTCAGCGTACAGGGTAAAACATGGGGAGTGGGGCGGTGGGGCACTCAGCGGGGCGCATATAGACAACAATCAAGTTTCCGTCTTGTATACTCCACATGTCACTTACCATACACAAATAACACAGCTTCTATAGTGACTAGGGCAACCAGCGACTCGTATTGACACGTGTAGATCCCGGCGTCTTCCGGTCTGAGACCCGCCAACCGGAAACCGACTCCCCTGGTGGCCGTGTTGTACACGGAAAACCGGGGATCGTAACTGGCATTGCCATTCCCATATGGTCCATCGATGACGCGCGGGGGAATGACGCCAGTGTACGGTACGTATCTAAACACATCGTCACCGTTGAATGTGAAGCCGACGAAATCATCTGTCCCTGGCTCAGACTGGAGCGTCCACCCCAGAGCGACCGACCCAGTGACGTCACCTCTCACCACACCGGGAGACTCGACGAAAGCTAGGTAATAAAGAGTAAGGCAACATTGTAACTCGAAAGTGATCCATATCAAATACGAAGTCACCCACGGCGAAAACATCAGCGATATATTACGAATGTATACCTATTAAGTGTCTAAGACTGATATTTCTGTGCTTGAACCTCGCATGAATTAGATACTTTTCAACTGGTTAATACAAAGAGATCCTAGCGCTACATATAATTCTATTTCCATCCGATGCGCTTGCCAATATCTGACCACAAGTCGAGGACACTGAGCGCTCTGCCTCCCAGAGACGAGCGATATCGGTTATAAACACAACCCTAATTTATACATTAACCGAAACAGTCGCCTGACCCAACATATATTGTTTGCCCGACAATCAGTCGAAATATCTGCGCTCGAAATCAGCTACAGGATATTGAATAGTATAATTCTGAAGTAACAACTTTGGAAATCTGAAAAGTTCTCAGGAACTACAATGATATTTTCTACCTTTTTTCTCTGCAATCATGATTTTGCATTGCAAAACAGAACGATCTTTCATGCGATAGGATAATACTTGCAGAATAAAGTAGTATACATTTAAAGTAGTATACATTTCATCTGTTTTTGCAGTTACACGTATACAGTTTTCTACCGATCATACTCACAATTGCTCTCTGCTCGATGCAGAAACCGGAAACAATGCAGGCAGACCCAGAGCGCCACCTGGCGGGACATGGTCGCTTATATTTAGAGATTTGTTTGGTGTCGTCGACACCCGCGATGAATGCCGTAACAGGAAATATCTGCGACAATCACAGATAACACACCCGCGGTCCAAACTCTGAAAGAGAAACCAAACCACTTACTGTGTTCACTTGACATGAACTAAAGCACAATATGATGTACCCAGTCCCCCTAAACAGAGTGGTGACCCGTGAGTTAAAGAGTCATGTCCCGTCTTCTTGACAGATTGACGCCCCGCCCCGCCCCTTAAACAGAGTGGTGCCCCGTCCCCCTAAACAGAGTGATGCCCCGTCCAATAAACAGAGTATTGATTTAAAGAGGCATGTCCCGTCTTCTTGACAGATTGACGCCCCGCCCCGCCCCATAAACAGAGTGGTGCCCCGTCCCCCTAAACAGAGTGGTGCCCCGTCCAATAAACAGAGTAGTGTTCAGCCCCCCTAAACAGTGGTGACCTGTCCCCTAAACAAAGTGTTGCCCGTCCCCCTAAACAAAGTGTTGCCCGTCCCCCAAAGCATAGTGGTGTCCCGTCCCCCTAAGCAGAGTGGTGCCCCGTGTCTTACAGAGTGGTGCCTCGTCCCCCTAATCAGAATGAGTCTCCTTCGCACAAGCAGAGTGGCGTTTCTTACTCTTAAGCGTATGGATTCCCGCCCCCGAAGCAGAGTAGCTCCCCATCCTCTTTGTCAGATTAGTTTCCCGTCTCCCTAGAACAGTCTGGTGCACGGCAGTTGCTCCCATTGCCGCGACATCACCAGTCAAACGTCCTACTTAAACTATCGACCCCCTCACTGAACAATGTGGCTCTTCCCCCAACAGTTTTACAAAGCTTACCGTTGGCGCATCAGCACATTGTTAATATTACATACCATACTTTTATCCTGGATTAATAACAGCCTTGCCGATCCCAAATCAACACACACAAGTTGAATTTTACTTGAATAACGCAACATTCGTCCAAATTGCCCTGCGAAAATACCCTGTCACAATAAGGCTATCCTCACGAGATACATTGGCCTACATGAACTTCTACCTTCCACCCTTGTAACATAATAACTTGTGCAAGGCCTCGTTGCGGGGCTGGTAGGCTGTCACATATGTACACTGCTGCGTATGACGACTGTGTGGCTGTTGGCACAATCTTCATCAACAGTATGGGATCTGCAAGGGGTGGATCTGGCGAGACGCAAAAAAAGCACATTTGAAAAATCGACATTCGATATTGACCCCCAAATTTGGACACTGAGGACCTGAACAAGCGACATCGATACAGATTTTTGAAGAAAAAAACGACACTGAATTCAGCCCAAAAGCGACACGGAACGTCGTGAAAAATGGACATTCTACAATGAGAATTGTTTTAAATGGACACTGGAAGTTGGATCCCCCCCTTCCAGACCATTACCATGCAAAAAGCACCCCCCCCCCCTCGTTAAGGATCCCTGACTTCCCGCCCCCTTACTATATCTTGCTCAACAACCAAACATGGCGATTTGCAGTTAGCCTCGGACATCTCACAACGGGGTTTGTAGTGGTGCCCCGTCCCTTAAAGGGTGGTGCCCTGTCCCTCTTAGCAAAGTGGTGCCCCGTCCCCCTAAACAGAGTGGTGCTCCATCCCTTAAAGAGTGGTGCCCCGTCTCTCTTAGCAAAGTGGTGCCCGTCCCTGAAAGAGTGGTGCCCCGTCCCCGTAAACAGAGTGGTGCCCCGTCCCATAAAGAGTGGTGACCCGTCCATTAAACAGAGTGGTGCCTCGTCCAATAAAAACAGAGTGATGCCGCGTCCCCCTAAGCAGAATGGTGCCCCTCTCCCTAAGCAGAGTGGTGCCCCATCCCTTAAAGTGTGTTGCCCCGTCCGTCTTAGCAAGGTGGTGCCCCGTCCATTAAAGCGTGGTGACCCGTCCCCTTAAACAGAGTGGTGCCCCGTCCCTTAAAGAGTGGTGCCCCGTCTTCCTAACTAAAGTGGTGCCCCGTCCCCTAAACAGAGCGGTGCCCCGTCCCCCTAAGCAGAATTGTGGCCCGTTCCCCTAAGCAGAATGGTGCCCCGGCCCCCCTGCAACAGAATGAGTCTCTTTAACACAGGCAGAGTTGCGTCTTGTACTCTTAAGCGCATGGGTGCACCGCCCCCGAAGCAGAGTAGCTCCCCATCCTCTTTGTCACATTAGTGTCCCGTCCCCCTAAAACAGAGTGGCGCACGAGAGTTGCATGACTGCTTCCATTGCCGCGATATCACCAGTCAAACGTCCTACTTGAACTATCGACCCCCTCACTAAACAATGTGGCTCTTCCCCCAAACGTTTTACAAAGCTAACCGTTGGGGTATCAGCGCAGTTTTTATATTACATACCGCACTTTTATCCTGGATTTATGACAGCCTTGCCGTTCACAAATCAACACATACAAGTTGAATTTTACTTGAATAACGCAATATTCGTCAAAATTTCCCTGAGATAATACCCTGTCACAATAATGCCGTCCTCACGAGATACATTGGCCCACATGAACTCCCACCTTCCAAACTTGTAACATAATAACTTGTGCAATGCCTCGTCGCGGGGCTGGTCGGCTGTCACATATGTACACAGCTGCTTATGACGCGTGTGGCTATTATCGCGGTATCTATGATTAGGTAAAATACCCGTTATATGGACTGATCAGGCGAGGACAATGCTGCTCTGTTCGTCGCAGAAATGTAAACATCGATGATCTGCCGCTTCCAACGGTCTCATCTAACAGAACACATGCATTATGGAGAGACGTATTCCGCATTCCCCACAGGTATCGACTTGTGGCACAGAATTTCATTAATAACCTGCGCAATGCAACCTTTCACGGCTGCACACTTACCACAGCTGCTCGTGACGTATATGGTTGTTGGCAAAATGTTCATCAGCAACACAACTAACCCCCCCCCCCCGCCTCTGATCCCTCGTTGAGAATCAGTGACTTCCCACCCATATCTCGTTC
Source organism: Arenicola marina (assembly GCA_964019135.1). Taxonomy (NCBI): domain Eukaryota; kingdom Metazoa; phylum Annelida; class Polychaeta; family Arenicolidae; genus Arenicola; species Arenicola marina. The sequence continues at coordinate 35,123,102 of OZ025250.1, forward strand.
AACAACCTTACCTGGCGATTGGCCACTATAATGCCATCCTCACGAGATACATTGGCTCACATGAACTTCAACCTTCCACACTTGTAACATAATAATTTGTGCAATGCTTCGATGCGGGGCTGGTCGGCTGTCACATATGTACAATGCTGCGTATGACGTAGGTGGCTGTTGGCACAATCTTCATCAACAGTATGGGATCTGGAAGGGGTAAATGGCGACACGCGACACAAGCATATTTGAAAAATCGAAATATAAAATATAAAATAGATATTGAGCGCCAAATTTCAACACTGAGGATCTGAACCGGCGACATCAACACTGATTTTTTTTTTTTTAAACGACACTGAATTTAGCCAAAAAGCGACACGAAACGTCGTGAAAAATCAACATTCGACAATGAGAAGTGGTTTAAATGGACACTGGAATCCCCCCTTCCAGACCATTACCATACAATTAACAACCCCACTCCGCCTCGTTGAGGATCACCGACTTCCCGTCCCCTTTCCTATATCTTGTTCAACAACCAAACCTGGCGATTTGCAGTTAGCCTCGGACATCTCACAACGCGGTTTGCACGGAGATGGTTAACCGTGAATTTACCTATTGTCTGCGCGGTATCTATGGTTACGTAAAATACCCGTCATATGGATTGATCAGGCGAGGACGATGGTGCTCCGTTCGTCGCAGAAATGTAAACATCGATGTTCTGCCGCTTCCAACGGTCTCATCGAACAGAACACATGCATTATGGAGAGACGGATGTCTTGCATTTAACGATATTATATTTAGGAATGCCTGGACCAAAGCAAATAGAAATAGTTTCACACCCACTCGATTCTTTACGCACAAACAGCGCATCCGGCCGCTTCCAACCCTTAAACGTTGGTTACAATGAGTGCGCGTGACGCAGCAGTAGCGTTCGTTCTGATAGCACGTGTTTTTGGATGTTCACCAAAGCACCCAAATGGGAAATAGAACCCGCGATAACCGGATGGCCTAATATGACCGGCCGGCGTAACTACACGAGCCGCTTGAATGTTGGCTAAAACAGCGTATTTTATTGTTATTATTGTCATTGTTATGGATATTATAAAGTGAAACGATAAGTAAACAAATGTTATCAATACAATCCCTATGCACTTAATTTATTAATTGGCGGACCATAGGCGCATAGTATTAAAATGCGAGAAATGACAGATCAATGCCGTCACAGCGACATTGGCATGACCCCTACCAGTACTAAAGTAATTTGCGTCAGGATCAGACTGTAAACAAATGACACGATGCGCACGCCTTTACGAGGGCATATCGACGAAGTCGGTTTGAACACTGGTTGCGGGATGCGCCCTTGTACCTCCAAACAAAGTGGACGAGTATGTCGTGGATTTACCCATATTTGTCAATCTTCAATGAGATGGGCCCTGTGGATCGAATCGATTATTAGTATTCTAGTAACCTTCTATGTTTGTATTACGTGAGCTATACGGAGATAATGGCGCATCCTAGTGTGGAAGAACGGCATGTGACGCTCTGTAACTGTACAATATAATTAACGCACACTTACCTTCATTGGACCTGCTTGGACAGGTCTGACAAAAACCTCACCATGTTATGTGTTGCATCATATAAATAAAGAACGATCGATGCGCGATGTCGCATACAGCATTCTATATCAAAAAGGGAGGGTCGGGCCCCCTGGACCCCCCCCCCCCCCACACACACCTAGTCTATTCCCTTCATCTTTCAATATGTTTTTGGGCTAGCGTATCATATTGCGGGTTTCTGTTGTTTACCACACACTGCAGTAAGCTTATTATGATACACATATACGGTATGTGAACAGATACGGTGGTAACATTTAGGTCAGAGTGATAGTTGTTTAACATTACAATACTTCAATGGAGATAATTAAAACGCACACGGGTGAGATGGGGCCAACCTTCTTCCTGGATAACGACTAGGCATGTATGTTCCTGTTACGTCATGCATGAGGGGTCAAGTGGTTGGGGGGAGCGGGGGGGGGCGGTGAAGATATTTGGCACTCTGCCAACAGAGGGCGCTCGTTCCTCACATCACCTCTGCCCCCACGTCACCGCCCACCTCACGGTTGACCCCAACGGGGTATGGTACTCGTTTTAAACATCCTTGTTACCATGTCAAGTATTAACTATAAGTTTTAGGCTCAATACATTGTCGGTCCTGGTCGTACCATAGCTCCATATTTAGTGGCAGGTTCCTGGTGTTACTCACGAGCGTGAAATATATCAGTAGTGCCAAGATCATTAATTGAAAGACATTAGAAGGAAGCTGTGACAGATGAAGGCCCATATGCCCCCCCCCCCCCCAAGGCCGACCCGTCCCCCATCCCCTCTACTAGCTAGTATTGGCATATTCCTAAAGTAAATGACTTAATCCCTCCATGAGTGATTAAGGACCGCAACCCGATTGGTGCCCCGCCCTCCCTAAACAGCACGGGGTCCCGTCCGTCTCAACAGAGCGCCCCGTCCCCCTAAACAAAGAGGTGCATCGTTCCCTTTAACAGAGTGGTCCTCCATACCCCTAAAGTGTGTGGTGCCCCGTTCCCCTAAACAGAGTGATGCCGCCTCATTCCCTTTAACAGAGTGGTGCACCTTCCGACTAAACGGAGTGGTTCTCCTTCCGCCTAAACAGAGTGGCGCCTCTTTCCTTTTAGCACAGTGGTGCTCCGTCGCCCTGTACAGAGGGGTGCCCCTCCGCCCTAAACAGAGTGCTGCACCGTCTTCCTAAACATAGTGGTGTTTTGTCTTCCTAGACAGAGTGGCGCCACTTCCCCCTAAACAGAGTGGTGTATCATCCCGCTGTGCAGAGTGGCCCTCCGTCCTCTAAACAGAGTGCTGCATCTTCATTCTAAACAGAGTGGTGTTCCGTCCGCCTAGACAGAGTAGTACGCCCTCCTCCTAAACAAAGTGGTGCTCCATCCCCTTAAACAGAGTGGTGTTCCGCCCCTCTTTACAGAATACTGCTTCGTCCTTCTGTACAGAGTGGCCCTCCACCTCCTAAACAGAGTGATGCATCTATCCCCTAAACAGAGTGGTGCGCCGTCTTTCTAAACTGAATGGTGTGCCGTCATCCTGGACAGAGTAATACATCTTCTCCCTAAACAGAGTGGTGCCACTTTTCCCTAAACACTGGCGTCCTGTCCCCCTAAATAGTGGCCCTCCGTCCTCTAGACAGAGCGACGCCCCGTCCCCCTAAACAGAGTGGTGCTCCTTCCCCCTAAACAGAGCGGTGCCCCGTCCCCCTGAATAGAGCGGTGCCCCGTCCCTCCTTACAGAGTGGTGCTCCGTCCTTCTGTACAGCGCTCTGTCTCCCTAAACAGAGTGGTGCGCCGTCCTTTTGTACAGAGTGGCGCTCTGTCCCCCTAAACAGAGTGGTGCTCCTTCCCCCTAAACAGAGCGGTGCCCCGTCCTCCTGAATAGAGCGGTGCCCCGTCCCTCCTTACAGAGTGGTGCTCCGTCCTTCTGTACAGAGTGGCGCTCTGTCTCCCTAAACAGAGTGGTGCTCCGTCCTTTTGCACAGAGTGGCGCTCTGTCCCCCTAAACAGAATGGTACCCCTTCCCCCTAAGCAGAGTGGTGCTCGCGAACTTCCGCATTCCACACAGGTATCGACTTGTAGCACAGAATTTCATTAATAACCTGCGCAATGCAACCTTTCGGGGCTGCACACTTATCACAGCTGCTCGTGACGTATATGGTTGTTGGCAAAATCGTCATCAGCAACACAACTACCCCCCCCCCCCCACCCCCCGCCCCTGACCCCTCGTTGAGATGGGTGTAGGAAGTTGGTCAACCCGAAATTGACCTAACATTGTGTGTCAGTTGCGCTGAACAAGGGCATTGTCGATAAGAGGACGGCTGAAAGTCCATCCCCTGGATCCTCCCCTTTATAATCATTACTTAAAAATGGGGCAAATCTTCCTGTCCCCCAAGTACACCCTACGATCCCGAAATCTCCTCGCATGACAGGTACTTCGGCTTGCAATAGTTATAATGCGGCTGAAAGCATTATCTACACCAACCTTACAACATCAATACCAGCGCAGCAGCTATTCCAATCAAAAGCATTTAATTAGTCCATCCTTAAGTAGGGATTTCATAATATCCATTGTGTTTGTTAGATCTGTCAGTAATCCTTTGTCCTGACCACCAGAGCCTCCACGCCATTCAGCGTTGTCCCGGCTGAACGACGTAGTTAGTATTCCTTGGTGTACACGCCGCACGTCCCTCCACTCCACAAGTCGACAGCATGTGATCAGGCTCCGGACTTCACCACAGCTATGAGGCGTAACGCTCAGCAAAACGTTCCTTAGGCTCACCGTTCAGCTACACGCAAAACTGACAAAGAATTTTGGGTAAGTCACGAAGCAGGAAGTCCACACTGTGCGGCGACTAGTTTTCACCTAGACAAAAGGGACGCAACATTATAAGACGTGAGGGACGCCAGGGGGAGAGCCATACTAATATTGGCCAACAAAATAGGTGTTTGGCTGTAGTGAACGAAGATTAGACCCGTGTCACGCCATAATTGGGAAATAACATCGGTGCCTCATCAGCAAATAACCCCTCTAATAATGGTTGGCTACTCCCCCAAATGACAGAAATAAAATTGTTTCAAATAACGCCCACCCGGTCCCTCAGTTCACGTCGAATTGCTCGTCCCTTCCAGGGTTGTTTAACATCTTAATGTATATCACAAGAGCACTTCATGCGCCCTCGTTATCCGGCCGTAACGTGTAGGGGTGGGTTAGGGGCTGAATGTGAAGGGCCTGGATGTGAAGGGCCTCGGACTGTTTGGCGACACACCTACCGGGGTCGGGGGTGAGGGCCGGGGGAGGGGGTTCTATGCAAGACCAGTTTGTTGAGGAAGGTGAGGCCATGGTTCACTGACTCATGGCAGGTAGGGGATGGGAGTGGGTGTAAATCTTTCTCGCATGTTCTGTTTAATAGTGTTATGTTTTTAGGTCTGCGCCTGGTATAAGTACCTTAAAGTAACATGCCGTCCACGTCCCGTTATACAGACAAGGTATTAAGGGTTATAAAACTACCAGTGTGGTGACGACAACCTGTTTGATGGGCGTTATATGCTTTTTACACTGTGCCTGGATAGCAGGGCTCTTCAAACCGACAATCCTGGAAGTGAACATACGTATGTTTGTTCAAACGTCTACGAATATAGTGACCACATTAGGACTGGTATAATATTTGCTCTTTCATTTACAGTATAAATGAGTGAATGAATGAAGCGTATTTCAGTTGTGTATGCCCAATGTCTGTAGTATAAGAACAGATCAAACGACGCGTATACAAATTGAATGAGAATAATACAATACATGCCCAGTCAGAATGATCATACACGGCGCACATTCCAATTGAAAGTTTACAGCTGCGTGAAGACTGTTTCGCATATTGGTTAGGCTAGAATGTATCAACACGGCTAGTTGCTTAGGTTATCCGTTATAAGTCAATATCTTGGGTCGGGTTCACTCTACCACAATGGGGAGATACATCTGGTGCATAGATTCATACAGCGAGCATATCAATAAAAGGTTTGACTCATTTGCTATGCTTGCTCTCCCGCCCTTGACAAAGACAATCGTTGTCTTAGTGACATTGCGTAGAACAATGAATAAGGACGGCACGCAAAAAGCAACTTTGGTTGTAATAGGGCTGCACAGTCACTGCGAGATCCCGCGAGACAGGTATATTTGTGTTCCACGTCAATGCTATAGCATCAACGGCCTATGCTTTCTTTGGCTCTTTGCCTTGACTCGCTTCCCAGAACAAATCGGCTAAACTGTCCTTGGATGCACAACTATCCACTGAATTCAATGCGTATATCAGAATTATAACCATCAGGTAGGTTTATGTAATTTTCGGACGGTTAGACAGTCGATAAACCAGAATGCGGCTGTTTCATGAGTTACTCAGTGTCGGACGAGCTGTATCGTTAGCGGTTCTGCGCGCGATATTTATGGTTGCGTAAACACTCCTTATATGGACTCATCGAGCGAGGCCAATGGTGCTCCGTTTGTCGCAGAAATGAAAACATCGCTTCCAACGGTCTGTCTTACATTTAACTACATTATAGTTAGAGATGCCTGGGCGGAAGCAAATATTTTCATAGCCACTGGATTTTTCCCGCACAAACTGCGCATCCAACACTCGAACGTTGACTACAATGAGTGCGCCTCACGCAGCAATAAAGAAGCTCCTGTGCGACGCGGATTCGTTCTAATAGCACGTGTTTGTTGGATGTTCCCCAAGGTGCCTAAACCGGAAATAGAACCCATGAGGCCTGCATAGCCCAATATGACAGGCCCGCGTAACTACACGAGGCGCTTGAATGTTAGTTTCTCATTTGCTGTACAGAAAAGTGTATTTTATTGTTATTTTTGTCATTGTTATTGATATTATAAAGCGAAGGGACATGTCGAGAAATTTTGTAAATAACATCACTGTACAAAACATTAGGTATTAATTGGCGGACCATAGGCGGATAGTATTAAAATGTAACAAATGTCAGATCAATGCCGGTCCAGCGACATTGGCACGACCCCTACCAGTGCTGAAGTAATTTGCACCATGATCAGACTGTAAACAAATGAAACTATACGTGAGCCTTTGCAATGGCATATCCATGAAGCCGGTTTGAGCATTGGTTTCGGTTTCCCGCCGGGCTTCATGTAACGCGAACCCGTCTAATACGTCGTGTAAGAAATTGAAGCAACTCGAGGATGAGGGCGGGGGTGAGGGGGTAGGAGGCATTGGGGCCCTTTACCTCTGATACCTTAATAAAGGTGGCGAGCATGTCATTGATTTACCCACATCTGTCTATCTGCAATGAGAGGGGCACATTGGATCTAATCAGTAGTGATCTAGTAGCGTTCAACATTTGTTTTACGTGAGCTATGCGGAGACAATGGCTCACTCAAGCGTGGAAGAGCTGTGTAATGAAATTAACTCACTCACCTTCATTACACTAAAGTTATGTGTTTCATAATATAAATAAACAGCGACCGAGGCGTGAAGTCGCGTGTTCAGGGGCGGATCCAGCAACTTGACATGAGAGAGGGGGCGGGGCTTGAAGCTTGAGACCGGAGGAGGGGGCTCTGCACAAAATTGCGATCCAGGGGGGGCGGATTCACGCCTCAGCTCAGTTCAGCTCAGAGGGCCTAAATTTTGCATTGAAAATTGCCATTCTTCCACAAAAAGGGAGGGTCCGGCCTCCTGGACCCCCCTGGACCCGCCCTTGCATCTTTCAAAGCGTCATTGGGCTAAAGTAAGATATTACGGGTTCCCGTCGTTTACCACACACTGCAGTAAGCTTGCTATGAGACGTGTATACGGTTTGTGAACAGATACGGTGCTAAAACTTAGGTCAGAGCGATACATGTATAACATTACAATACTTCAATGGTGACAATTAAAACCCACACGGGTGAGATTCGGCCAACCTTCTTCCTGGATCATGACTAGACAGTTCTGTCTCTGGTACGTCATGCATGAGAAAGCGAGAGGAGCCAAGTGGTTAGGGGAGGTGAGGTGAAGACATTTTAAGGCAGGCCGGAGCTGTGTGCGCAGATGGGAGTGAGGAGGTGGCGTGAAGAGGGGTATGGTATTTGTTTTAAACATCCTTGTTACTGTGTCAAAGTGCTTACTATAAGTTTTTGGCTCAATACATTGACGGTCCCAGTCGTACCGTAGCTCCATATTTAGTAACCGGGTCCTGATGTTACTCACGAGCGTGTAATCGACGATTTGGATGCTTGTCAGAATGAATGTCCGCCACTTGGCCTTTGGGTAGGAGGGGCGAGGGGGTGATATGAGGCCAGGTGTCAAATGTGTCAGGGGTAGGGTGGGAGATCTAAATCCCATGGGTCAGGTGCGTGAGTCTGCGGGAGTAGAATGTGTACTGTAGTTGGTTGTTGTAGATCAGTGGCGATGAAAGGGTAATCCCAAGCATGGTGACTTAGCGGTTAAATGGGAAGATCATAAGCCTTTGGGTTAATCAGCGAAAAGTGTGAAGTTTAGAAGATGGTAAATCAATGGTTAAGGGGGGATGATATACGGTCTTTTGGTCAATTAGCGAATAAGGGCAAGACCAGTGTGGCAGGCTATCCGCGAGTGGCGCGATTAAGAGGCAGATTTAGACCTTTCGGTTAATCAGCGATTAAATGAGCAGACTTAGACTTTCTGGTGAATCAGTGGTTAACTAAGAGCGGGGGAACCATGGGGTAAAGAACCCCCGCCCCCTCTTTTTTTCAGGCAGAATGCCGTTTTCAATGCCAAAGTTAGGCAAGCACAAGCGTGGATCCCCCTCCTTTCCTTCTTTGATGAAGAACGTTATCCGAGGTGGCATGGACCCCCACCCCCGCTCGCAAGTTTTAATAAACACCCCCCCCCCATTGTCAAATCCAGGGGGTATGTTAAGGAGGGATATCAAGCATTTGGTCAATTACCGGATATGGGTAAGATCCGTGGTCCTGTGGTGAATCAGCGGTTAACGGAGAAGCTCTGAAACCTTTGGCTGATTCGGCGGCTAAGGCGAGGGTGGAGGGGTGGGGGGAGGGGGGGAGGGGGGGGGATCTTAAGCCCGTCGGTGAATCAACTGTCCTAAAACCAGTTGGCATGAAACAGTTAAGCGGAAACTACTGAGGCCCGTTGAGGAAGTCACACATGGCGGCATCACGACCACCGTGAGTATTTCTATACGCGAATGCATACAGTTGAATCGCGATAGTCTAGAGCGCCTCGCTACCCTACAATAATACAATGGCCGTTTTCTTTCATCGAAGTTTATGGCAGGTAAACTAATGCGATTTAATTTTATTCAGTGCTATCAAGCCAACTTGGCAACGCATCAGCGGCGGGGGGGGGGGGGGTGGGGAGGGGGGGGGGGGGAGAGATCAGATTCAAAAGCCCGTGCGAGCCTGTCAGCGGGTGATCTGAAGCGGGTCGGTCGGGGAGCTATCGCTTCTGGCAATCTCAAGTTAAAAGGTGAATATTTCTATATACATATGCATATAATTCAATGGCGGTCGTCAAGGTGGGTAGACATGTGCGTTATTCCCGTTTAACTTCCTCCTTTCTGACTGGGGTTGATAGCCGTACATTTACATCGAGTCGCTTGCCAACGTACATCGACAGTACGAGACGAGTTAACAATGCTTACATCGTCGTATCGCAAAGTCTAGACCGCGCGACCAGTCTGTATTCGATTGAAAACGCCAGACAAATAAAGTAGCATTATTTATTCATCATCAAATAGTCTCGTTCAAGTACACACAGCGACAGTGACGGCGGTTTAACTCAGCAAAGCGCTTACCGAATAGTGTGTCCAGGTAAATCACGCATAGTCCAAGCGTACAAGAAGGCATAGCGCGTCTACCTCTAGATTTGTACCAGATTTCTCAATTTGGAGACTTTATTTATGTTACTTAACGGTCCACGTGTTAGCAATTCAGTTACATAATCATTTCTGTCCTAACATGTTTCTTTCCGAATAAATAAATATAGGAGAGACACGCCGTGACCAGACAAGCGTTTTGATGATGCACGATTTCATGTTCTATTTGTGTACCACGGTCAATGTCCCCAATATGAGTCATCATGTCTCAAACCAGTTTTAAAATAGACATATACGCGCTCTGTCTTCGTGTACGATGGATATCTCCTTAACGGCAAGCATCGCACAAGCTTTATATATCCTGAAATTGCCACACGCAGAGGGCCGCATCGATAGTGCAGTGGGTTAGAGCAATCGCATGAGCGATCTTACTACCTGAGAGCCCAACGGCTCGTGGTTCGGTGGTTTGCGCCCCGCTGTGGCCATGTCTGTGTGGTCGCGGGATGAAGATCCAATATCCTTTATAGCAAAGAGTTGGGGGTTATCCTTGTGACATGGCTCCGCTCTTCCCTGCCTTCTCCCATTGACGCTATATGACCAGAATTGGTTAAATCGTCCTAGATATACTGACAACCGAGCCACACACCGACCATTGCCTAGAATATTGTGTCTAAGGCCACATTTGTACACATATGCAAGGACCAACACGACAAATCACAAAACACCAGCGAAATTAGTAATGTTTAACAAGAACCACCGAGTCGGATGGGAACACATGAACATTGTTTGCTTAATTAATTGTATATTTTATAGTGTGTATCTGGCTTATTTGAATATTATGTCATCGATTATAATATAAGATCATGGGATCTTTGCCAATGGGCAGGTAAATGAAAATTCCTGAATTAACATATCAAGCCACAGCAACACACATAGAACGGGCATTATAACATCCGCAGTACAAGATGTTACGAGTTTACAGCGGCTAACATAACACAAGCTTCTCTGGAATAAGATCGTATATGAACTGTAGCATAGACACCGTGATTCCACACACATATTAGAATCAAGTCTTCAAGACCTTCGTCAAGCGAAATATATTCCACAGATATTATCTTGCTCCGAATAGGAAAAATACCAACGCATCAAATACGCATCGACATATGACATATGTCACCTTAACGTGAGCAGCTATTGCATATACAGTTAACGGCATACTATGCAACTCGTTATTTGTTGATGAGTCAACATAGCTCGACCATCCCAGCCCAGTCTGTCACGACGTGACATATATTTGCTGTCGGCATGGCCCAAGGGAAAACATTTGAAGAAGCGACATAGCACACAACAGGTTTGACCAACGGTTTGAGAACGTAACTACATATGACACTGGACGAATGACACTGTCCTGAGCATTAACCTTCGATTAAGTGGCTAGTTGGCGCGGTCCTGAACCATAACCTCTCATTAAGCGGCTAGGTGTCGCGGCCCTGGTCCATAAACTTTCATTAAGTAGCTAAATCGCCCGGTCCTGGGCATTATGTCAGATTAAGTGCCTAGGTCGCATGCTATTGGTCATTAAGTCAAATTACATGGCTGCGGTCACACTTCTAGTTTCTGGGTCGTTCTGTCCCAATCGTTAACAAGGAAGTCGTCTCTCTTCTAATTGCTAGGACCTTGAATCGGAACCTAAATGTACGCAACATATCCCTATGGTGTGTCTTGTATACGATGTGGGGTCCCAACCGCCCGTCCCGCCCCCTCCACTAATTTACTGCGCCTGGGGTCACAACTATTGGGTAACCAGTTCAAGGAGGATATGGTATCCTTTGAGGGTCTAAAACTCAAGGTTGGCAACAAAGCACCCCCGTCGTGCATACCCCCGACCCCCTCCAAGCAGACCAACCCCTGCTCTTCCTGAACAACAACTTGCATAAACTAGTGAAACATAGAATGTGTAAGTATTATAAGGGGCCCAATAGTCCCCAATTGGCCCTGGCACTCACCCAACTTTAAAATTATGACAGGCCATTGAAGGAAATACACGTGGCCCCTCGCTGCTAGCGTCCTATATTTAGGCCACCTCCGGATGTGTGTACTTTTCGTAAAGTTGAAGATACCCTATTATTGCAGCGCCAACGTGTTAGAAATGTCATTACATGACGTCACATTACACTTAACAGGTGTGGTTTCCTTCCAAACAGATATAAGTGTAGAGCCAATCCCTGACTAAGTATAATTATGCGCCGCAAGATGTCATCTTTGCCCTGTATGTGTCAAACTCAATGTCACAAATGGGCGTAAAATACAATCAAGCTTAGCGATGCGGGAACAGAACCACCGAGTCGGACATGGACACATAATAATTTTTCATTAGGTCATCGTACGCTTTAAAGCATATGTAACTGAAAATTATATTATTGATTTTAATATGATACGCCACGTGTTTTTGCGAACTGGCAAGCGAATGAAAACTCGCGAATTAACATATCAAACCACAACAACAAGCACAGAACGTGCATTAAAACATCGGCATGTCCTAAGAAGAATTTCACACAGATCCAAGTACCCAAATACATGTCTTACAAATACAAGATTTGACGCGTATACAGCGGGCTACATGGCACAAGCTTATCTAGAATAACATCTGATATTGAATTTAGGACACACACCATGGATATATTTATATTTGATTTCATATACGTATTAAAATCAACTGTTCAAGAGCTATGTGTGTTCTTGAGTAGAATAGGAAGAATACCATGGCATCCCATACACATGCAATACGCATCAACATCTGGTATATGTCATCTTAGGGTAAGAAGCTAACGCGTACCAAGTACCGGATAATATGCAAATATGCATAGGTCGACAATTCCAGCCCAGACTATCACAATGTGACGCATCCTCGCTGTAGGCGTGACACAATGGGAAACATGCCGAGAAGCGACAGAAATTAAAACACGTGTGACCATCATTTGGTAACATATCTACATGTATACCACTGGATATAGGTCGGTTGTGTCTACAAGTAGCTGAACATCAACCGCCTATTAAGTGGCTAGGTGGCCCGGTTCTAGTTATTAACTTTGCTTTAAATGGCTGGGTGGCGCGGTCCTGATAAACCTGTCGTTTAGTAACTAGGTGGCACTGTCTTGGTCCCTAACCTCTCATTAACTAACTAGATGACACGGTCCTCATCATTACCCTGTCGTTAAGGAAACTTTGCGGTACGGTCCTGGTCATTAACATATCATTAAGTGGTTAGGTGTTGTGTCCCCGTCATTAAACTCATTAAGTGGCTAATTGGCGCATGCATAGTCATTGTCTGCTCTTTAAGTGGCCAGGTGGCGCGGGCCTAGTAGCCTGGGGTTTGGGATCTCGTTGCCCTACGCATTAACACCGGAAGTAGCCACTCTTCTAGTATATACGTGGTGTTGTCCTTGTCATTAACCCGGAAGTAGCTACTCTTCTAGTATATACGTGGTGTTGTCCTTGTCATTAACCCGGAAGTAGCTACTCTTCTAGTATATAGGTGGTGTTGTCCTAATCACAAACCCGGAAGTAACCGTTCTTCTAGTACATAGGTGGTGGTTTCCTAATCACATAATCAGACTTAGCCAATCTTCTAGTTGCTAGGTGGAGCTGTCTTGCTAAAGTTCACTTCCGAGTATTCAGTTGGAGGTTCCTTAGAGTGAATGACCTCCGGTCGAGCCTCGGTGTCCTTGTCGAAGGTCAGTTCGCTGTAGGTGAAACCCTTGACCTGAAGGAATGCAAATTATTTATTCGATAAGAAACTTGATGATTTCGAGATTGCATTAATGGATAATTATGATCAACGTAATTGTAGAACCACCGAAAGTGTACAGAACAAAGTAGAAACTAAAAATTATTTTCTCTACTGGCCAAACTATGCTCCTACCCGTAGAGGGCAGACTATTGTACATGTTAGCATGGCTGATTCCTTTACCAGATATGACCATTGCTCGATTCGGTTTCAACAGTATTGGGTGTCGCAGTGAAACTGATTGATGCGGTTCCTGCATCATCCGGCACCGAAATCAAACGAAAATTCATCCCGAATTCCCTTTGGTATTTTACAATTACTTGCCTTTACCTTCCCCGAGACGGAAAGGGAATTTATGTCCGCACTAAGACGCACATCGTTACTTTGTCCGATGCACGTGATATTTGGACAATGAATGATAACATTACCTTTTTGGGAGGCCTGAGTGGTTGACCTTGACCTTGTCCAGTGTTGCTATGGCCATGACCTGCACTGGCAATATCGGTATAAGGGTCTTCGGCAACACCGGTCACGTGGTCAGGGTGTGGGGCACTCGCACCTGTTGAACAAAAATGTGTGACTTAATAAATGAGCGCAATTACATGCAATGTGTTCTTACGTGAATTAACTTGAAAGAAGGGCAATGTTAAATGTTATTGGTTACCATGCTGCTGGCATAATGCGCTGTCTTGTTCAAAACGACTCCGCTGTGAAGACATATGTGAGCTGCAACACGTTTATATCAATCTCGGATAATATCCCAGTTGAACAACAACTCGTTTCACATTCATGTATCTTGACAGTAATAATATATTGGTTGAAAAAGTGAGCTAGTTGTGTCTGTATCTCTTTATAATAACGTGTATGCGGTTCAGATCGATAATGTTGGTTGAAAAAAGTGAGCTAGCTGTGTCTGTATCGCTTTATATCCACGTATGCGGTGTAGGTCGATACTTATGTCTCACCTTCCACCTGCAAAAGAAATATCGGTGATGTTAGTCAGATTGTTCATCAACGGCGAGGCTGTATGTGTGCAAGCACAAGGACAGGATGATAACATTATAACAGACTGTGATTGGTTTAATTTATTATATGATTTCAGCACTGTAGCATTATTGCCTGCAATGACAGTAGTGTCTCATATGTTACATTGTGCATAAGCTTCACGACACACTCATCAGTCGTTAATAAACAATCAAGGCATCCCTGTTCCATAATTGCATTAATACTATGACATATATTACCAACATATTTATATATATACGTAGCTGAGAAAAACTTTTACACGTGTTACTTACGTCATCGTAGTGCGACGGCACGGCAACAGTCAATTCGTCTGGTACTGCAATTTAAAACACCCCACATGATAATGACACGCTCTTGCTTACATTACGTTGTTTATTCTCTGCTTGGTAGTGCATAAATGTCCCCTATGCTTAAATCATTGATTTATAATTGATGGCTTCAAGTTATCAAAGGCACATATTGGCACACCCTCTTGTGGCAGTTCACAATCTACACTCAGACACTTACAAAATGTATTCAAACATTTGTAAGTTTAAAACTTGTGACCAGAAGATATGCTCACCTTCTCTCTGTCCATTTCCTTTGGCTTTGTCTTTCCCTTTTCTTGGACGATTCTTATCCACCTGCAAAACCGATGTTCATGTCCTAATTCGTTTGGTCATGTGCGTTATACAAAATTAAATGTTGCTATTGATGCCGAGTATGAAGCATGTGGATGACATGCAATTGTCGAGTAGGTCACGATACCTATTTTAGCCGCCTCTTCTTTAAGCAGGACTCATTGTTGCTTTGAACTGTCTTTGATTGCTACCTTAAGCCATGTGATTTACAAATACGGGAAAGCAAATTCAATGCGATGACCATCGAAGTGCATATATCGAGAACCTAATAGCATCCACACCCGTTCACATCCGAGTTTAAATGTGCGGATACATGTCTACAACACACCTGAGCGTATAGTACTGGCTCCGGACCTGAATAGAAAACAAATGGTAAATTCATTTTCGTTAAAAATTACAGATATATCAAACTGGGCAATAAAATAGACAACCAATACCGAAACAAAATACCAGGTATATTTCACTTCATGAACACACAAAACGATGATACACATATTGACATTAGTCTCGCAATATTTACCGATCCCATTACTTTATATTAACGTGTATTGTATTCCTACCTCCATTGGTTTCGTCTTCTTTCTCTGTCTGGTCTTTCTTGCATTTCTTTGTCTTATTCACCTACAGATGAGTACTCGTAATTATCTATTATTTCAGGCTAGCATAAAATGCTATAAAATTACCATTGTTGAAAAAAATTAACGGACCCAAAATGACTTTTACAACTTTTGCAAGTCGATCATATCTTTGCGAATATAAATGTAAATGTTAATAGTACGTGTCGCAAGCATTGCTGATTACGAATAAGATTTAAAGTATTGGGTTTGAAGTTATCTAGTGACCTTACCTGTGCATAGATGGCTGGGGGAGGGGATTCGACATCTGTAAAACATAGTCAGGATTATTACCGATTCAATAAATAGATGAATGACAACAAACAGTAAATGGTTTGATTTTTCCCTGGGTAATCTTTGCTTATGTTATGCAGTTACGAAATATCAGAACTAAGCACTCGCACCATTAGTAATTCTGTTTTTGACTGATAAACTGATTGTCTAAGAATAATACTAAGTCACACTAGTACCTTGCTCAGTGGCTGGTTTTTCCACACGATTATGTTCCTTGCCGACCTGACGGATTGGAGACAGATGGTTAAAGGGACATGACGCGGACATTCAATGAAGCCTTACGTTCCAACATAATCTCATCACATATGCACATACATAATTCAGTGTCACATTTTTCATTTCTTTATTAACACACCACAAGCAACCGATATAGAGAATGAGACGATTATCAGCCCCCGACAAGCCGGAACTCGTCAGAATGTTGTACGCTGAGAGCTATAAGCACTTCATGTCGATCACTAATTATGTATCCTGTATTTAGTGGCATTGTCGTTCATCTTGTCGTTATGTAGACGGCAACGTTACTTGTTGATGTCACACAGTCGCAATTTATGATTAGATATTAACAGCCGGTCGGACTAGGAACCAAGAACGGTATATTATCAGATAATAAGCATACTCACCTCGGCGTACAGGGTTTTCTCTGGACCAGCAGCCACAGCTAGAAAACGTAATACTATGTGATTAGACATTAATATCGCTAGCGGTTGAGTGGAAATTGGGGGACACATGGCCCGTTTCTTCACAAGTATTCCTTGCATCTGTACATCATCTCAACATATACGCGGCCAAGAATAAACGTTATTGCGTTATTAGCAGACACTAGAAGGAAAAGCATATGTTTACAATAAAGATTGCTTTAACTTGAATAAGTAATATACCAAAGTGCTGTACCTTCATTGGCAAAGTCACGAGTGCCATTAGATATCGTAGATCCATAGGGCACGAGGTCTTCCACGGAGGCATCATCCTTTTTCTTTCCTGCACCATATATTTATCGGTGTATAAGAGGCAAGTAATGAAACTCAACATATATGCGCCCAGAACAGTACCTGTATTCCACTACTATCTAGCCGTTGGGGGTAGGATATGTTCCCTTAGAGATGTACATGACATATATCGTAACTCACATCTCTCGATGTAACGAGAGACGGCGGTACTGATAGGTGGTAGTGGCATCGTGACCATTTTGTCTGAAATAACCTGTGGAGTGTCATGGATATAATAGTGATAATTATTTACCAATTGATCAATTTATCATTTGAAATCTTCTACAGGCGCTGAAGTAAATGCTCAGATCCTATTGCTGGCAGCCAAAGCCCAGTACCACAGTGAACTTGAACAGTGTTTTGCCCCACACAAAGATTGACAAATGCATCTAGAGTGATATGTGACACATTGTGTTAATTATCTTCCGACTGATATAACGACTGTCAGTGGCGATGCAAGATGTCTTTGACAAGACATGATAAGCCATTAAGATACGGCCGATCGATTTGGCCATGTGCTCTCACTTTCAATCTTACTACACCCCAAATGGCGCAGCATATTACCCTCTCATTCACTTACTATCACCGATAACGATTATCGGTATCAATATTATTATTTAACTAAATAGCACCAGGGTCTTATATTTTTGCAGATATATATCCGGTTTGTTAAAACAATAATATTGTTGCAGCTTGATTACCAATTTCGTCATCTTAGAGTGACTGTTTGTATGTGAATACGATTGGTCGGCAGTTTTGTGACGTCACTTACTTCGGCGTCTGGCACAGCACACGGCGACCACGATAATGATGATGAGGAGAACCAATCCACCGGCCGCTGCCGAGGCCCCGATCACGATGACCTTGTCTGCAAATGCTAGTGGAAGAGACAGTCAACAGCGGTAAGGCTCCAAACCTTTCAGGCCGTTAATTGCACGAACGTAATTTGCTAGTTAGATATTTACATGGACGAGACCTCACGCACCTGGCCTCAATGTGTTTTCTGGTTTGTCAATATGCCATAAAATTTCAACATTAAAACTAAATTACGCTTACTTTTTAGGTTATATATACATCGGTGATTCTAGTGCCAGCGACCATCAGGTCTTAACTAGAGTCTCCCAACCTTGTGAATGAACCTGTTGTTCCTGGTTTTCTTACGCCACTTGTTATTTCTTATGTATTCACCTAACGAATATTGACTTGACTTGACTTGACTCGGTGCATTGATATCACTTAGGCTTCGTGAATACGTTATGTAATGTGAAAGACTGTCCATCCCTCACATAATAATCGATATTTTAACATCAATAGATCAGAAGGGTTGATTTTTGTATTAATTACTTGAACAAATGTCAATCATTAAAAATTACACATATTGAGCATGGTCTTAACCAATCAAGGAATATATATATATATATATATATGAAACAACAATTGTTTCGTCTACACCGATAAGATTTTATTATTCTGCACAATCCTGATACGCTCCTGAAGATGGTGCTTTAATGACATTTGGTTAAGAACGTATCCTCCGGAACCAGTCGATGGGCTTACCTGGACTGCTATATGTGACCTCCACTCCGCCCTCAGTCGTCCAGAATCTGCTTTCACCCGGAAGTGTGTAGTTACCTGGGCTGGTATCCAGCGTGACTGCCACCGTGAGGTCGGTCGCCCCATAGATGTTCGCGGCTCGCACTGTGTAGTTGTTGGCGTCATCAGACTGGAACTTGTCGAATCTGAGGAGCGGTTCCTGGCTGATGACGTCGTCTTCCATGGACCACGTGAAATTGCAGACTGGGTTACAAACAGCTGACGCTGTGATTTCCAATGATTCTTTTTCTCTGCCTGCGGGATTGCCTGGGTCTGTCTTCAGGTTATATGGTCCATCTGAGTATGAAGTGCCGTTCTGAGTAATCATTTAAAATACCATGAGGTTCAGAAGAGAATTCGTGACCTTTGAAGTTAATGTGCTCCGAAATTAAATGTGTTGGTAAAATTTAGTATTTAATCCAGTCATCCACGTTAATATAACGCTCGCTAATGTAAATGTCCATTTCAAGACGAAAGGAACCTTTCGCACTTCAAGTTTCACGCTGGTGGCTTAATTGAAACAAATTGCATGAGGGTCATGTAACAGCGCGGACATGTCCTGAACTAGCTAATACGTTCCCTGTCGGTATAGGGCTTTTGCTGTCTTGGCATAATATAGTGCGAAACAACCGAAAGAGTACTTTAACACATATTAGTAAAGACGCTGGTTCAAACGAAACAATTCAGTTTTTTTAAAGATTTCTATGTGGGTTACATATCATATTTACATTATGTAATGTAATTACCGTACTAGTGAGGTACAACATTATAGCGGTGATGAGGAATGGCATTGTCCAAAATTTAAAATCCAACTATGCCATCGTCGTCTTACTTACATAGGACTTCGAGCGTGACCTCTGTCTCTTCACTGGTCAGTTGAGTGCCATTCTCCGAGGCTGTACACGTGTACGTGGTGTCTGTGTGGTGGACAGGTGATGTCTCCAGGATGTCTCCACTGTCACCAAGCACAACGTGTCTCTCAGGCGGCGCGGTCATGTCGATGTCCACCCCATTCCGGCTCCACGTGTACAGCATGGCGGGTCGGTAGGCCTCTGGAAGTGACGTGGAAGGGGTCCCACACTGGAGACTTGCATTCGTGACGCCTTCGACGAGTATCTGTGGGCTCGCATCAATGACAGGTCTTCTGGGGACGTCTGCAATTAAAAGCAACCTGGTGGGTATATTTACAACCGATGCAGAACACGAACGAATTGCATACTTAAAATGTTTATATTTTTTTTGTTTTGTTTTTTAGTTTATTGGTTCAAATAAAAATGCATACATCAGAATAAAAGGGTAACATACAAAGTGCTCAGTATTAGAGTATAATGGTTATAGTAATTATGAAAAGTTATCAACGAGTGTATGCTGTTTGGTGCCAATACCAGGTCAACACTGTCTGGGTGGCTGGAGTCTAGCTTCCATCTAACGACCAGACAGATAAAGATCTTCGATAGATCTAGCTACCAGTAGCTATGTTAACACGCGGGGATTGGCGGTTCTTGGTCAGTATTCCCATAAATGTACACAGTCCGCATCTATCAGTTGTCGATTTCTCACATTTGCAAATCACGGTGTTACTTACTATTTCCTATTACTATTTATTGGTATTTACTAAAGATTTACTTTGTTACCTTACTCGAGGAATCACGAGGGTTTTCTGAGAATGTATAGTATATGGCAGGAAATTACCTCGTATGTTGACAGGGTTGCTGAGCCCCAATTAAGTCAAATACAATCATGAAATGTGCATATCAATTCAGGCACGTGGCTCCGCGCAGGGGCGGATCCAGATATTCCGGACCGGATAAGGGTCACTGGTCTGGAGGAATGGCCTTGTGTGTGGGGAGGGGGTGAGGTAGAGGGCGTGTATCTGACACGGAAATATTGGTGACGGTACCTTACAGGTAGCTAAAGCACGGGTTGCTTCATAGCTGCGCCAGGCGCAATCCACGTTCTAGTGTGGGCCTTCTCTGTTTGTTTCAACGGGAAGTCATTGTAGTATAATAATACTATTTATAAAACGAAACTATTCAGCCAGGCGTAATGTCTGCAAACGGACAACATTCTTCACCGACATTCATGTCGCTTACCGTGCACAAATAAAACAGCGTCTGTAGCGACTTGTGCACCCATCGCCGGAGCGTATGTACACGTGTAGGTCCCGGCGTCTTCCGGTCTGAGACCTGACAACCGGAAGCCAACTCCCCTGGTGGACGTGCTGTAGATGGTGAACCGGGGATCGTAAGTAGCATTGGGATTCCCGCCTGGTCCGTCCACGACTGGCCGGGAAATGACGCCAGTGTACGGTATGTATCTAAACACATCGGCATTGTTGAACGCGAAGCCGACTAAGTCATCTCTCTCTGGCTCTGACAACAGCGTCCACTCCAGGGTGATCCATCCAGTGACGTCACCTCTCACCACGCCAGGAGCAGGGGCAAAACCTGCATAACAAAGCGTAATGCAACATAGGAACTCGAAAGTAAATAAGATTTATAGGGTATGCAATAACAGATATATTACAAAAGTACACCTGACAGAATGTATTACCAACAATCCAAAGTCAGCTTCTCTGTTCCAAAAAGTTATTTGCAATGGGAACTAAGGTACCAGAACGCGCGGTTGCGAAATGTGTTACTACCGGAACATGGCTTCTCGCTACCTTGACAATTTCTATTGTCCCGATATGGCCAAAGCTTAACGCGTTCCTCTTAAACCAGCCAGTCATTAAGCAACGTGTATAAGACAGATATCCCTGATATAACTTCGCATAAATGAGCTAATTTGCAAGTGAACCGATATTGCTATATATATCTGCTCTTCAGGTCATGGTGCCGTATGATTCTACGAATGCAACATTGAAATATGATACCCATATGCGATTTCTATATAGTGTATATAGTTTATTTTATAATAACTTAAGACGCGAGAATGTAACTTAGCCGCCATTCTCTCATAATTTCACCACCACCTGGCTAGGGAAATCAGGAATGATCCTTTATGCAGAATCTCAATGTGATATGTTCGTGTGGTTACTTGAATGGAAAAAATGTTTATCAATCTTACTTACTGTTGCTCTCTGCATGGTGAATGAAACAGAAACAGTGCAAGCAGATCCAGAGCGCCGCCTGGCGGGACATGGTCGCTGTTATTCTGTGATTTGTTTGGTTTTCTTTGTCACAATGGATACTGCGATTGTATACATCTGCGACAAACACAGATATAACCCGCAGTGAAGGACGGGCGAACTGAAATACAATAATACAATTGATCAAGTCGGTCAGGTCGTATCCCCTAAGGGTAGATATTTAAACTGGTGTGAACCGTTCCACAAACCGCTTTTTAACTATATAAGCGAGTCAACGATACAATGGAAACCGGGCCTATCTGAAAACTCTTTCTCCGGCCAAGGGGTCACTGGTAAATTTTACATAAGTCGTGACCGAGTGCGTTTTCGCGTTAAAATCCAAGTGTGCGACGAACGCCGTGACTTTTCTAGAGAGGACACGCTCTCTTTGGTGTCTTTTCTATAGGATTTAGTCTCCTCTTCCCGGGCTTGTGTTAGTACTTGTGACGGGGGCTGATCGATCTTTTGGCGACAGAATGTTCACCACCCCTATTTCGGGCGTACCCCCCCAAAACGGTTTCAATTCTATATTGTATAACGTGCTCCATTGCGTAACTGATTGCTGTAACGCATAACTATGTAAACACTGTCAACGCAAATCTGTGAAGGTGTAACTTCCATCCGGCTTGCTTAGTGGTGTTATATCTTTCACGGGCGCTGCTACGAAAACTCACGTAAAGCTAGGCCAGTCTACCACGTAGCAATGTAGACTCGCGTAGCATTAGACCAAGTTGACCTATATAAAATCAGCCTTGGAATATTGCCATCAATGCGTGTTTAGTCAATGGAAATATGTTTACACTTGTAAACTCGCATAACATCACGCCAGTTTACCCTTTTGCAATAAACCAAGACCTATACCACACGGATGTTTCATGTCACTACGTTCAAGATTCACCTAAATAGAGTGGGGTCAGGTCCCTCTAAATAGAGTGATGCCCCTTTTCATCAACAGCGTGGTACCAAGTCCGTCTAAACAGACCGATCCCCGTCCATCTAAGCACATTGGAGTCACGTCCCCCTAAACAGAGTGGTGCCCCATTCCCTAAACAGAGTGGTGCCCCATTCCCTAAACAGAGTGGTGCACCGTCCCCCTAAACAGACTGGTGTCCCGACCCCCTAAACAGAGTGGTGCCCAGCTCCGTTAAATAGAGTGGTGCCCTGTCATCCTAAACAGAGTGGCACCCCGTCCCCCTAAACAGAGTTGACCCGTCCCCTTAGCAGAGTTGTATTCCGTCCCCCTAAACAGGGTGGTACCTCGTCCCCCCAAAGAGAGTTGTGCCCCGTCCCCCTAACTAGACTGGCGTTCCGTCCCCTAACTAGAGTGGTGCCCCGTCCAATAAACAGTTGTGCCTCGTCTCCCTCCACGGAGTGATGCCCCCTCCCACTAAGCAGTGAACCCCCGGCCCCTAAACAGTGGTGCCCCGTCCCTTAAAGAGTGGTGTCCCGTCCCTCTAAGCAGAGTGATGCCCCGTCCCCTTGACAGAGTGGTGCCCCGTGTCTTACATAGTGGTGCCCCGTGTCTTACAGAGTGGTGCCCCGTCCCCCTAAGCAGAATGAGTCTCCTTCACGCAGGCAGAGTGGCGTCTCTTACTCTTAAGCGTATGGGTGCACCACCCCCGAAGCAGAATAGCTCCCTATCAATTTTGTCAGATTAATGTCCCGTCCCCCTGAAACAGAGTTGCGTACGTGAGTTGCAAGACTGCTTCCATTGCCGCGATATCGCCAGTCAAACGTTCTACTTTAACTATCGACCACCTCAATAAACAGTGTAGCTCTTCCCCCAACAGTTTTACAAAGCTAACCGTTGGGGCATCAGCACATTTCTAATATTACATACCGCAATTTTATCCTGATATTGATGACAGCTTTGTAGATCACAAATCAACAAATGAACGATTCGATTCGGCTGTGGCATATGTACATAGCTGCGTATGACGTATGTGGCTGTTGGCATAATCTTCATCAACAGTATGGGTTCTAGAAGGGGTAAATGGCGCCACGCGACACAAGCATATTTAAAAAATCGACATTCGATATTGACCCCCAAATTTCGACACTGAGGATCTAAACCAGCGACATCGACACAGATTTTTGAGAAAAAAAACCCACTGAAATTAGCCAAAAAGCGACACGGAACGTCGTGACAAATTGACATTCGACACTGATTTTTGCTTTAAATAGACACTGAAGGCTGAATCCCCCCTTCTAGACCCCTACCATACAATTATCGCCCCACCGCCCCTCGTTGCGAATCACCGACTTCCCGCCTCCTTTCCTATACCTTGTTTAGCAACCAAACCTGGCGATTTGCAGTTAGTCACAGACATCTCACAAGGGAGTTTGTTAACCGGGAAATTACCTAACATTGTGCGCCTATCGAGCTGAAAACGGCCATTGTCGATCAAGCAAAAGGGGCGGCGGAACGCGCATCCCCTGGAATCGCTCCTTCATAGTCATTCCTCAAACACGGGTCAAATTTCCCTGTCCCGCAAGCACACCCAACGGCTCCAAAATAGCAAAATTACAATAGTTATAATGCGGCTGAAAGCATTATCTATACCGACCTTACAACATCAATACCAGCGCAGCAGCTATTCCTAGCAAAACCAATCAATTAGTCCACCTCAGGTAGGGATATGTCAGTAATCCTTTGTCCTGACCACCAGAGCCGCCACGCCATTCAGCGTTGTCCCGCCTGGACGACGTAGTTAATATTCCTTGGTGTACACGCCGCACGTCTCTTCACTCCACACGTCGACAGCATGTGATCAGGCTACGGACTTCAGCACAGCTATGAGGCGTAATGCTCAGCAAAATGTTTCGTGGGCTCACCATTCAGCTACACGCAAAACTTACAAGCAATTTTGGGTAAGTCACGAAGCAGGAAGTTCACATTTTGTGCGGCGCCTAGTTTTCACCTAGACATAAGGGACGCAACATTATAAGACGTCAGAGAGGCCAGAGAAAGAGCCGGATTAATATCACCCAAATGACAAATACGTGTTTGCCCGTAATGAACGACGATTAGTTCCGAGTCACGCCATAATTGGAAAATAACACCGGTGCCTCATCAGCAAACAACCCCTCTAATAATGGTTGATCACTGCCCCACATGTCCAAAATGACGCCCACCCGCTCCCCCAGTTCTCATCAAATGACCAGTCTCTACCAGGGTCGTTTAACATCTTAATGTATATCACAAGAGCACTTCATGCGCCCTCGTTATCCGGCCGTAACGGGGGTAGTGGGGTGAGGGGCCGGATGCGAAGGGGCTGGGTGTGAAGGGCCTGGGACTGTTTGGCGACACACCTACAGGGGTCGGGGGTGAGGGCCGGGGGGAGGGGGTTCTATACAAGACCTGTTTGTTGAAGAAGGTGAGGCCATGGTTCACTGACTCATGGCAGGTAGGGGATGGGGGTGGGTGTAAGTCTTTCTCGTATGTTCTGTTTAATAGTGTTATGTTTTTAGGTCTGCGCCTGGTATAAGTACCTTTAAGTAACATGCCGTCCACGTCCCGCTTTACAGACAAGCTATTAAGGGTTATAAAACTACCAGAGTGGTGACGACAACCTGTTTGAGGGGCGTTTGTAGGCTTTTTACACTGTGCCTGGATAGCAGGGCTCTTCAAACCGTCAATCCTGGAAGTGAACATACACATGTTTGTTCAAACGTCTACGAATGTAGCGTCACCATTGGGACCGATATAGTATTTGCTTTTTCATTGTAAGTATCGATGGTTGAATGAAGGAAGCGTATTTCAGTTGTGTATTCCCAAAGCCCAAAATGTAAAAACAGTTCAAACAACACGTCCATAATATACGTGCAGTTCCAACAACGCGCATGCAACTTAAACGAGAATAATTCAATACATGCCCAGTCAGAATGCCCATACACGGCACACATTCCAATTTTTAGTTTACAGCTGCGTGAAGATTGTTTCGCACACAATCTGATCGGGACCCCATGAGACATGGATACTTATGCTCTACGTCAATGCTATTGCACCAATAAGGCTATAGAGTTCTCGCGATGGGGCCGCGAGACTCCATTTGTGGGTACAAACCAAGACACGTGCTCCATGTTGCGGCATAGGCAGCTATAAGTCAATTTCTTTCGAGGTTTATTCTAAAGCCTATGAGTAACATTTCCTAAACTTAGCTAAGGGAGGTGTACGTTAAAATATTTGGAGGCGATGAAGCGCAGAACTTTTGGGATATACAAGGAAAAATATATCTTCAAAACACTCGAAAGCAAAAAATAGCGTTCTAAATTTAGCCCTGCAACCGGGCTTTCGCGAATTCCCCAAACAACGAGTGACGTCACAGAGTTTCACGTGCCTCCGCGGCAACAAGCGAGAGCAAGCGATCGACTTAACCATTCCGCTGTTAAAATGTGCAGTGCATGAAGTAACAACCCAGTGGGCAAAACTCGTCATTAACTGGTCAAAACGACGTCATTTTCAATCGTCGGAAACTGGTTGGAATCTATATCGCATTTGCAAATCAAATAGACGTGCATGTGGCGACGTGTTTCAGACGTGTCTTTAGCGACGGGTTGCTAATATGCGCAGCAGCTTCTGATGGTCTCCTTATTGTTGCTTCTTGTTTCTTCCTTGTCGGCTGGGAATCATGATGCTTGTTATGTTCTGAAATGTGAAAGTATTCACAAAATTCGAACAATATCTCCTGATCTTATGATGTAGTACACAAGAAAGCTACACTTTTCTAATATGTGATTTCCCACCATCCAAGTCAGATTTATAAATGCTGTAAATGTGACATTTCAGCTCATATTCTCCTTAAATGTGTCGTGGGCACTCTGACATGAGTAAGCAACGTAATGCTATTGTGATTATACCAAACTTACGATTGTGCTGCGATTTTATCTGTTTTTATAACACAAAAAATATTTCTTCATGCTGACGCTCCACTGGCGGCAGACAGTGATAAATATGTACTAAATAACTGACAATGAAATTATCTAATTAGCATGGCATGTATATATCCGGTGCACATATAATGCGAGTATTGTTTAGAGCATGTACGCGCCATGGCAACTAACGTTAGATCATTTAAGTTTGATTATGTTGGCGTCACAGAGCGGCTGCTGCCAATGGACCATTACCAGATATATATATGCATATGGTATTGTTTCGAGTGTAAGATTTTAGGATTTATCTCAGCACAAGTCTCCGATATCTTCTTCGAGGCTTTAGGCAAGGATAGGATAGTCGATTTTTGGTGAGATCAACTGTCTTAACCAGAAATCTTAGTGACCGAGGCTAAAGCTGTCCCTGGATGCACAACAAACCACGGAATTTAATGCGTATGTCAGAGTTATAACCATCAGAGTATGTTTGTGTAATATATGAGCGGTTAGACAGTTGATAAACCAGAATGCGGCTGTTTCATGTGTGACTCGGTGTCAGGCGAACTGTGTCGTTAGCGGTTTCCATGTCGATAATCATCATGGCTCGCATGTCTGCGCGCGGTATCTATGGTTACGTAAAACACTCATCATATGGACTGAGGACGATGGTGCTCCGTTTGTCGCAGTAATGTAAACATCGATGAATTGCCGCTTCCAACTGTCTCAACGAACAGAACACATGCACTATGAAGAGACGTAATTCTTACATTCAACTATATTATAGTTCGGAATGCCTGGACCAAGGCAAATAGAAATAGTTTCACACCCACTCGATTCTTTTCGCACAAACCGTGCATCCGGCCGGTTCCCAACCCTCAAATGTTCACTATAATGAGTGCGCGTCACGCAGCAGTAGCGAAGCTCTAGCATTCTTCCTCATGGCAAGTGTTTTTTGGATGTTCACCAACGCGCCTAAACGGGAAATAGAACACGGGATAACTGTATAGCCCAATAAAACCGGACGGCGTAACTACACGAGCCGCTTGAATGTTAGCTAGAACAACGTATTTTATTGTTATTATTGTCATTGTTATTGATATTAAAAAGGAAAACGATATGTTGACAAATTTTATAAATTCAATCACTATACATTTCTTTAGACATATTTATTAATTGGCGGGCCAGTATATTGGCGAATCCGATGGGAACACTGGTTTCTGTTATCACCGGCTTCATGTAACGCGAATCCGTCTAAGAAATCGTGAACGAAATTGAAGCAATACGGGGATAGGGGCGGGGGTTAGGGGCATGCGATCCTGTACCTTCGATGCCTTAACAGCGTGGATAGGCATGTCGTTGATTTACCCATATCGGTCAATCGTCAACAAGATGGACACATTGGACCGAATGATTAGTGCTCTAATAAACTTCTAGGTGCATATTACGTGAGCTATACAGCGACAATTGCTCACTTTAACGTGGACGAACGATATGTGACGCCCTGCAACAGTACAATATAACTAACACACACTTACCTTCATTAAGTTTGGTTACGTCTGACAAAAAGCTCCACATATTATGTGTTTTTTCATAATATAAATAGCGAAAGATCGCGGGGTGATGCCGCATCTCCAGGGGCGGATCCAGGAGTTTAAAAAGAAGGGGTCCATTGAAATTTACGGCCGGGAGAGGGAGCTAGGAACAAAATTGCGACCGGAGGGTCCACTATCACCCGGGGGGTGTAGGTCCACTGAAAACTTGTAAAAGGGGGGCGGGTGGGGGGGGGGGGGGGTCCACGGCCCCCTTGGATAACGTTTTTCCTCTTGGACTCCCCCCTGGACAATCCCTTGGATCTGCCCTTGCCCCTTTCAAAGTGTTATTGGGCTAAATTAAGATATTACGGGTTCTTGTTGTTGACTGCAAACTGCAGTAAGCTTACTATGAGACGCATATACGGTCTGTGAACAGATAGGGTGGTAACACTTAGGTCAAAGCGATACATGTATAACATTACAATACTTCAATGGAGATTCTTGAAACGCATACAGATGAGATTGGGTCAACCTTCTAAGTGGATCATGACTAGACATGTCTGTCCCTGTTACATCATGCGTGAGAAGGCGAGAGGGGTCAAGTGGTTGGGGGTTGGGGAGGAGGGCGGTGAAAATATTTGGATGAGGTAGGCCGACGCTGCGTGCGCAGATTGAGGGGAGGAGGTGGCGTGAAAGGTGAAGAGGGGTATGGTACTCGTCTTACTCATCCTTGTTACTATGTCAAGTACTAAGTTTTAGGTTCAATACATTGTCGGTCCCAGTCGTACCATAGCTCTCTATTTCGTGGCTGTATGAAGATAGTTGTCTAGTGAGTCAGTGGTGTGTTGGGGGATCTGAATCCCATGTGCCAGGTGCGTTGGTCTAGGGGCAGAATGTGCGCTGAAGTTGGTTGTAATAGGACAACGGGAAAATGATGATCCAAGGCATGGTGAATACGCGGCTAAATCGGAATATCGGAAGCCTTTTGATGCATCAGCGATTAAGGGCGCAGACTTAGACCTTCTGATGAATCAGTGGTAAAGCAAGAGCGGATCCAGGGGGAGTCACCCCCTCCATTTTTGAGGAAGAATGCCGTTTTTTAATGCAAAATTTAGGCGTGGACTCCCCCCCCCCCCCCTCCACCTCTTCCCTTTTATGAGTAATAACATTATCCGAGGCGACGTGGACCCTCCCCCCATTTGCAAGTTTTAATGAACACCCAACACCCTTTTTTAAATCTCGGTTTCCGTCCCTGTTTAGGGGGGATATAAAGCAGTTGCCTTTTGGTGAATCAGCGGTTAAGAGGGAAGGTTTGCAGCCTTTTGATCAATCGGCGGTCAAGGCGGGGCGGAGGGGGGTGGGGGGGGGGATCTTAAGCCCGTTGGTGAGTCAACTGTTCTGTTGGTCTGAAACAGTTAAGTGGAAACTACTGAGGCCCGTTGAGGATGTCACACATGGCGGCCCTACGTTCACGGTGGGTATTGCTATACGCGAACGCATACAGTTGAATCGAGGTAGTAAGGAGTGCCTCGTTACCCTGCTATAATACAAGGGCCCGTAGTTTTGTTCCAGTGATGTTTATGGCAGGTAAACTAATTGTGATTTTATTTCATTCAGTGTTATCAAGCCAGCTTGGCAACGAGCCATCGGTGGGTATGGGAGGGGCGGTGATCACTTTGAGAAACCGGTGCGTGCGGGGCAGAGGGCAAGTTATCGCTTCTGGCGACGGCAAGTTGAAGGAGAATAGTTCTATATACACAAGCATAAAATCCAACGGCGGTCGTCAAGGTGGGTAGAAATGTGTGTTATTCCCGTTTAACTTCCTCCTTTGTACCTGGGGTTGATATACGCACATCTACATCGAGTCGCTTACCAACGTACATCGACAGTACGAGGCGAGATCAGGCGAGATCAGCGGTAGTCACGAGCGCCGCGTTACCCTGCTATAATACAAGGGTCGGTAGTTTTCTTTCAGTGACGTTCAAGCTAACTTGTCAACGAATCAGCGGTCGGGAGGGGGGTGGGGTGTGATCAGATTCAGCAAGCCGTGCGAGCGTGGCAGAGGGTGATCTGAAGTTAAACGTGGATATTTCCATATACATATGCATATAATTCAACGGCGGTCGTCAAGGTAGGTAGACATGTGCGTTATTCCCGTTTAACTTCCTCCTTTCTGACTGGGGTTGATATCCGTACATTTACATCGAGTCGCTTGCCAACGTACATCGACAGTACGAGGCGAGTTCAGCATGTTTACATCGTCGTATCACAAAGTCTAGACCGCGCGACCAGTCTTAAGTCAATTGAAAACGCCAGAAAAAATCAAGTAGCATTATTTATTTATCATCAAATAGTCTCGTTTAAGTACAGCCAGCGACAGTGACGGCGGCTTAACTCAGCCAAGCTCTTACCGAATAGTATGTCCAGGTAAATCACGTATAGTCCAAGCGTACAAGAAGGCATAGCGCGTCTACCTCTAGATTTGTACCAGATTTCTCAATTTAGAGATTTTATTTATTTTACTTAGCGGTCCACGTGTTAGCAATTCAATTATATAATCATTTCTGTCCCATCTTATTCAACATGTTTCTGTCCGAATAAATACATATAGGAGAGACACGCCGTGACCAGACAAGTGTTTTCATGATGCACGATTTCATGTTCTATTTTTGTACCACGGTCAATGTCCCCAATATGAGTCATCATGTCTCAAACCAGTTTTAAAATAGACATATACGCGCTCCGTCTTCGTGTACGATAGATATCTCCTTAACAGCAAGCATCGCACAAGCCCTACATAACCTGAAATTGCCACACGCAGAGGACCGCAGCCTAACGGCTCGTGGTTCGGTGGTCTGCGCCCCGCTGTGGCCATGCCTGTGTTGTCTGTGTGGTCGTGGGATAAAGATCAAATATCCTTATCTCTGTGACATGGCTCCGCTCTTCCCTTCCTTCTCCCATTGACGAGATATTATCAGAATTGGTTAACGCGTCCTAAATATACTTCCAATTAACCAAGCCACACACCGACTATTGTCTTAGGCAACCTTTGTACATATATGCATGGGCCAACACGACAACTCTCAAAGCACCTGCGAAATTAATGATGTGGAAAGAAAACGACCGATTCGGATGGGAACAGATAAACATTGTCCGCTTAATTAATTGTATACTTCATATTATTTATCTGGGTTATTTGAATATTATATTATCGATTATAATATGGCAAGTCATGGGACCTTTTGCCAACTGGTAGGTACATGAACATTCGTGAATTAACATATTAAGCCACAGCAACATACACAGAACGTGCATTATAACATCATAAGTACATAAGAAGAACTGAACAGCTAACATGATAATATGAAACTCGTTATTTTGTTGATGAGTCAACATGGTTCGACCATCCCAGCCCAGCCTGTCACGACGTAACATATTATTTGCTGTCGGCATGGCGCAAGGGAAAACATGAGCAAAAGCGGCATAACACACAACAGGTTTGACCAACGGTTTGGGAACGTCCTGAGCATTAACCTTTCATTAAGTAGCTAAATCGCCCGGCCCTGGTCATTAAGTCAGATTAAGTGACTAGCTCAATCAGTCCTGATCTTTGACTCAGATTAAGAGGCCATGTGGCGCATCTTTGATCATTAAGTCAGATCAAGTGCCTAGGTCGCATGATCTTTGTCATTTAGTCAAATTAAGTGGCTAGGTCACTCTTCTAGTTTCTGGATCGATCTGTCCTAATCGTTAACAAGGAAGTCGTCTTTCTTCTAATTGCTACGACATTGACTCGGGACCTAAATGTACATAACATATACCTATGGTGGATATTGTATACGATGTGGGGCCCAACCGCGCCCCCGCCCCCTTCACTAATTTACTGGGCCTCTGGTCACAACTATTGGATAACCAGTTCAATGAGAATATGGTATCCTTTGAGGGTCTCTGAAAATCAAGGTTGGCAACAAAGCACCCCCGTCGGTCATACCCCCCACCCCCTCCAAGCAGACCAACCCCTGCTCTCCCTGAAGAATAATT
Source organism: Arenicola marina (assembly GCA_964019135.1). Lineage (NCBI taxonomy): Eukaryota > Metazoa > Annelida > Polychaeta > Arenicolidae > Arenicola > Arenicola marina. The sequence continues at coordinate 35,154,985 of OZ025250.1, forward strand.
TGCGTAAACTAGTGAAACATATAATGTGTAAGTACAATGAGGGGCACAGTAGACCCCGACAGGCTCTGGCACTTACCCAAGTTTAAAGTAACGACGGGCCATTGAAGGGTACACATGGCCCCTCGCTGCTAGCGTTCTATATTTAGGCCACCTCCAGATGTGTGTACTATTCGTGAAGTTGTTATTACGCCAAGGCGTTAGAAATGTCATTACATGATGTCACATTACACTTAACAGGTGTGGTTTCCCTTCAAACAGATACAAGTGTAGAGTCAATCCCTGACTAAGGAGAATGTAAGCGCAGCAGGATTCCATCTATGCCGTATATGGGTCCAACTCAATGTCACACATGGGCGTAAAATACAATCGAGCTTAGCGATGTGGGAACAGAACCACCGAGTCGGACATGGACACATTATTATTGTTTGATTAAGTCATCGTACGCTTTAAAGTATATGTATCTGGGTTAACTGAAAATTATGTTATTGATTTTAATATGATACGCCATGTGTTTTTGCGAACTGGCATGCGAATGAAAATTCGCGAATTAACATATCAAACCACAACAACATACACAAAACGTGCATTATAACATCGGCATATCCTAAGAAGAATTTCACACGGATCCATGTACCGAAATACATGTCCTAACAAGATTTGACGCCTATACAGCAGGCTACATAGCACAAGCTTATCTAGAATAACATATGATATGGAATGTAGTACACACACCATGGATATAGTTATATTTGACTTCATTATATACGTATTAATATCAACTCGTCAAGAGCTATGTGTGTTCTTGAGTAGAATAGAAAGAATACCATGGCATCCTATATACATGAAATACGCATCAACATCTGGTATATGTCATCTTAAGGTGAGAAGCTAACGCATACCAAGTACCGGATAATATGCAAATATGCATAGGTCGACAATTCCAGCCCAGACTATCACAATGTGACGCATCCTCGCTATAGGCGTGACACAATGGGAAACATGGAGAGAAGCGACAGAAATCACAACACGTGTGACCATCATTTGGTAGCATATCTACATGTATGCCCCTGGGTGGAGGTTGGTTGTGTCTACAAGCAGCTGAACATTAACCGCTTATTAAGTGGCTAGGTGGCCCGGTCCTAGTTATTAACCTTGCATTAAAAGCCTCGGTGGTCTGATAACTAACCTGTCGTTTAGTAACTAGGTGGCACTGTCTTCGTCCCTAACCTCTCATCAACTATCTAGGTGGCACGGTTTTTGTCCATACCCTCTCATTAAGTAACTAGGTGGCACGGTCCTGGTCATTAACCTCATTAAGTGGCTGGGTGGCACGGCCCTGATCATTAACCTCATTAAGTGGCTAGGTGACGCATTAACACCGGAAGTAGCCACTCTTCTAATATGTAAGTGGTGTTTTCCTAATCACTAACCCGAAAGTAGCGACTCTTCTAGTATATAGGTGGTGTTGCCATGATAACTAACCCGGAAGTAGCCACTTATCTAGTATATAGGGGGTGTTTTCCTAATCACATAACCAGATTTAGCCACCCTCTTAGTTGCTGGGAGGCGATGTCCTGTTGAAGCTCACTTCCGAGTATTGACTCGGAGGTTCCTTAGAGCGGATGACCTCCGGTCGAGTCTCGGTGTTCATGGCGAAGGTCAGTTCGCTGTAGGTGAAACCCTTGACCTGAAGGAATGCAAATTATTCATCCAATAAAGAACTCGATGATTTCGAGACGGCATTATTGGATAATTATGATAAGCGTAATTGAAGAACCACCGAAATTGTACAGAACAAAATAGCAACTAAAAGCGATTTTCTCTACTGGTCGAACTATGCATCCATGCGTAGAGGGCCGACTATTTTACATGTTATCATGGCTGGTTCCTTCACCAGATATGCCCATTGCACGATTCGCTTTGAAAGGTATTCGGTGTCGCAGTGAAACTGATCTATGCGGTTCCTACGGCATCCGGCACCGAAATCAAATGAAAATTCGTCCCGAATTCCCTTTCGTATTTTACAATTTCTTGCCATTATCTTCCCCGGGAGGGAAAGGGATTTTATATCCAGACTCAAACGTACATCGTTATCTTGTCTGATGCACGTGATATTTGGACAATGAGTGATAACATTACCTGTTTGGGAGGTCTGAGTGGTTGACCTTGACCTTGTTCAGTGTTGCTATGGGCATGACCTGCACTCGCAATATCGGTATAAGGGTCTTCGGCAACACTGGTCACGTGGTCAGAGTGTGGGGCACTTGCACCTGTTGAACAAAAATGTGTCACTTAATAAATAAGCGCAATTACATGCAATGTGTTCTTAGGCGAATTAACTTGAAACAAAGGCAATGTTCAATGTTATTGGTTACCATGCTGCTGGCATAATGCGCTGTCTTGTTCAAAACGACTCCGCTGTGAAGACATATGTGAGCTGCAACACTTATATATCAATCTCGGGTAATACCCCGGTTAAACAACTTGTTTCACATATATGTATCTTGACGGTGGTCATATATTGGTTGAGCAAGTGAGCTGGCTGTGTCCGTATCTCTTTATATCCAGGTGTATGCGGTGTAGGTCGATAATTATGTCTCACCTTCAACCTGCAAAAGAAATATGGTGATGATAGTAAGATTGTTCATCAATGGCGAGGCTGAATCTGTGCAATCACAAGGACAGGATGATAACATTACAACCTACTATTACTGGTTGAATTTATGTTATGACTTCAGCACTGTAGCATTACTGCCTGCCATAACAGTAGTGTCACATCTATACCATTGTGTATAAGCTTCACGATACACTGTCCATCAGTCGTTAGTAAACAATCAAGGCATCTCTGTTCCATAACTGCATTAATACTAGAACATATATTACCAACATATTGTACGATAGCTGATAGCTGAGGGATAGTTTTACACGTGTTACTAACGTCATCGTAGTGCGACGGCACGAGAACAGTCCATTCGTTTGAAACTGCAATTGAACACACCACACATGATAAAGACACACGCTTGCCTACGATATGTTGTTTATTATCTGATGGCAGTGTCTAAATGTTATATATGCTTAAATCACTAATAGTTAATTCATGGAATCAAGCTATCATGGGCACATATTGGCAAACCCACTTTCTTGGGTAGTTCAAACTACACTTACACATTTACAAAAATCGATGTTAGAAACTTATAACCAGAAGGTATGCTCACCTTCTCTCTGTCCATTTCCCTTGGCTTTGTCTTTCCCTTTCCTTGGACGGTTCTTATCTACCTGCAAAACCAATGTCCATATCTTGATTCGTTTGGTCGTTTGCGTCGCACAGAGTTCAATGTTGCTCTTTATGCTGAGTATGAAGCATGTTGATGACGGGCGATTGTCGAGTATGTAACAATTAATCAGGACTGATTGTTGCTTTGAACTGTCTTTGATTATTAAATTGTTTGCTATTTCATGGACGATGCACCACTTAATTAACTTCAGCTATGTAATTTACAAATACGGGATTTCGAATTCGGGGAGATGATTATCGAAGTGCATATGTTGAGAACCTAATAGCATCCACACCCGCTCACATCCGACTTTAAATGCGCGAATACATATCTAAAACACACCTGAGCGTAGAGTACTGGCTCCGGACCTGAATAGAAAACAAAGGGTAATTTCAGTTTCGGTACAAATTACAGATGTATAAAACAGTAAAACAAAATGGTAAAAACTACAAAATAATACAATTAATACCGAACCGATAGGTTTCACTTAATGAGTACAAAAACCTGAATAGAAAACAATAAAAACATTCTCATTTTCGGTACAAATCACAGATAGTAAAAACAGTGAAAAATAAAATGGTCGAAAATACAAAAACGACAACCAATACCAAAACAAAAACAGATAAATTTCACTTCATGAACACAAAGAACCATTATACTTATAATGTAGTGTCTCAATATATACCAATACCATTACTGTTATATTAACGTGTACTGTATTCATACCTCCATTGGCTTCATCTTCTTTTTCTGCCTTGTCCTTCTTGCCCTTCTTTGTCTTATTCTCCTACAGATGAGTACTCGTAATTATCTATTGTTTCAAGTTAGCACAAGATGCCTTAAAAATACCATTGTACAACTTTTACAAGTCGATCATCATGATCATAGCTTTGTGAATTAAGTGTAAATGTTAATAGTATATGCCACATGTATTGCTGATTACGAATAAGATTTAAAGTATTGATTTATGTAATGACTTTACCTGTGCATAGATGGCTGGGGGAGGGGATTCGACATCTGTGAAACATAGTCAGGGTTATTACCGACTCAATATATAGATGAATGACCAGGTACAATAAATGGTTTGATTTTTCTCCGTTAAACTGCAATATGTATCCATTCGATCTTCGCTTATGTTATGCAGTTATGAAGTATCTAAATTAAGCTCTCTCACCATTAGTAATTATTTGTTTGAGCGATAATCTGATCGTCCAAGTATAATACAAATTCCAACTAGTACCTTGTACAGTGGCTGGTTTTCCCACACGATGTTCCTTGCCAACCTGGCGGATTGGAGAAAATGTGGAAGTGACATGATATGGGGCAGGCATTGAGGCATTACATTCCAACGTAATCGCATCACATATGCACATATATATTTCAACGTTACTGTTATCATGTTTTTCATTGGCTAAAAATAAACAAATAGAAACGGAGAATGCGACGTCATCAACGAGCCAACCTGTTTCTTTCATCTTGACGTTATGTAGGCATCTGACATCGCATGTTAATTGTTGATGTCACCGCTTCTTATGGTATGGCAAATTATTATCAGCCGGTTCGAGCAGGAACCAATGACGGTATATTCGCAGATAATAAGCACACTCACCTCGGCGTGCAGCGTATTCCCTTGATCAGCAGCCACAGCTAGAAAATGCAATATAATGTATTAATATCGGTAACGGTTGAACGGAAGTTGGGGACACGTGGCACGTCTCTTGTCAAATATTCCTTGAATCTGCACATCGTCTCAACATATATATAGCCAAGAACAAACGCTAATTCGTTATTAGAAGACACTTGAAGAAAAAATAAGCCTATCTTTATAAGAAATATTGTTATAACCTGAATAAATAATATATCAAATGGCCGTACCTATATTGGCAAAGCCCCGAGTGTCATTGACTGGCGTAGATCCATAGGGCACGAGGTCTTCTACAGAGGCATCATCCTTCTTCTTTCCTGGAACATATAATTATTGGTGTATAACAGGCAAGTAATGACCTGTTCGCTAATCAAATTCAGCATTTAAGCTGACGGAACAGTATATCTATTCTAACACAATCGAGCGGTTAGAGGGTAGAACAGGTTCCGTTATAGGAATACATGATATATATCGTAATTCACAGCTCTCGATGTAATAAGAGACGGCGATACTGATAGGTGGTAGTGGCATCGTGGCGAATTTGTCTGAAATTACCTGTGGAGTGATTCCTGCCATGAATATAATATAGATAACTATTCACCAATCCATGACTTTATCATTTGAAATCTACAACAGGCGCTGAATTAAATGGTTAGACCGCGCTGCTGACAGCCGATGCCCAGTTCACAGTAAACTATTGGTTTTGCCCCACATAGAGATTGACAACTTAGGGTGATATGTGACACGTTTTGTTAATTATCCACCGACTAAAATAACGACTGTCAGTTACGATGCAAGATGTCTTTGACAAGATATGATAAGGCATTAAGATACAGGCGGTCGATTCAACCGTGCTCTCCCGTTCAATCATATTACACCCCAAATGGCGCAGCATATTACCCCCTCATTCACTTACTATCACCGATAACGATCATCGGCATCAACATTATTATGTACCTAAATAGCCCCAGGGTCTTACATTTCTGCAGATATGAATCTGTTTTGTTAAAACAATAATATTGTTGTACCTTGATTACCAATCTCGTCATCTTACAGTGACTGATTGTATGTGAGTACGATTGGTCAGCAGTATTGTGACGTCACTTACTTCGGCGTCTGGCACAGCACACGGCGACCACAATGATGATGATGAGGAGAACCAATCCACCGGCCGCTGCCGAGGCCACGGTCGCGATGAAACTGCCTCCAAACGGTGAAGACGCTAGTGGAAGAAACAGTCAACAGCGGTAAAGCTTCCATGCGTTTCAGGACGTTGATTTCACGAACGTAATTTGCTAGTTAGATATTTACATGGACGAGACCGCACGCACCTGGCGTCAATGTGTTTCCTGGTTTGTCAATATGCCATAAAATTCTAGCATTAAAACTAAATCAGGTTTACTGTTTAGGTTATATATACATGGGTGGCCAGCGACCATCAGGACTTCACTAGAGTCTCCCAATCCCGTGAATAAATCTGTTGTTTCTGATGTTCTAACGCCACTTACTATTATTTCCTATGTATTCACTTAACGATTATTGACTTGACTTGACTCAGTGCTTTGATATCACTTGGGCTTCCTGAATACACCATGTTATGGGAAGGATTGTTCATCACTCACGGAATAATCGATTTTATAACATAAATGGATAAGAATGGGTGATTTCTGTCTTAATTAACGGCTGTGGACAGACACCATAGGTCCGAATATTAATCTTGCAGCTTCAGACAAAACAATTGTTGTTTCATTTATATATATATATATATATATATATATATATATATATATATATATATATATATATATATATATATATACATGAAACGACAATTGTGTTGTCTGAAGCGGCAAGTTTTTTTAATATTCTTCACAATTGTTCACAATGACATTTGGTCATAAACATATCTTCCGGAACCAGTCGATTTGTTTACCTGCACCGCTAGGTGTGACCAACACTCCGCCGTCGGTCGTCCAGAACACGCCCGTAAATGTGGGTTCACCTGGGCTGGTATTCAGAGTGACTTCCACCGTGAGGTCGGCCGTTCTGTGGGTGTTCGCGGCCCGCACTGTGTAGTTACTGGCGTTACCAGACTGAAATGTTTCAAATTTGAGAAGAGGTCCGTGGCTGATGACATCATCTCCTATCGACCACGTGAAGTTGCAGGCCGGGTTACAATCAGCTGAGGCTGTGATCTCCAAGGAATCGTTTTCTCTGGCTGACGTTTTTTTTGGATTTGTCGTCAGGTTATATGGTCCCGTCTGTATGTGAAAAACAGGTTTGAACAATCGAGTGACGGCAGATACCATGAGTCATAATTTGGTTGTCACAAGTCCGGCAGAAAGGTTCTTTGCTCACGCAGATAAGATTCAATGAAACCACGATGATACTAATTATCGATAATGTGTTGAACATGTTAATCTTCAATAGGCTGTCTTTACTAAACGGATATTCGTGGTTGTCGGCCGCATAATATCTAGGACGGATCTGGCAATTTGCACAGGGAAGAGGGCTGCTCTCTAAAAATGTGCAACCGGGCTGGGAGGGCGATCACTCTTCCTCACTAAGGTTTTTTTGTTCAAATCAACAGTAATTAACATTCCCTTGCTTGAGAAGCCCCCCCCCCCCTGCGCCTTGGTTCCTCCGCGGTCAACAAAATGTCACTTTGCTATATATTCCGTCGGAGAACCCGACTTTTACAATGCATGCTCTTCACAAGGAGGGATTTTCATGTTTTTGAATATCCGATTGGCTGAGATGAGTTACAGGCATACATATTTCACTCACTTTTGGGCTGTTACAACGGCCGAAGCGGCTAACAGTTGCTGCTTATCTATTTAACACTTCTCGCGTGTGGATTACATTTGTATTTAACATAACATACTACTGGCAGTAGATAAAAGTAGAAATTTAGCGCAGTGATGATACTTACGTAGGATATCCAGAGTGACCTCTGTCTCCTCACTGGTCAGTTGAGTACCGCTCTCCGAGGCTGTACACGTGTACGTGGTGTCTGTGTGGTGGACATTTGAGATCGCCAGGAACTGTCTCCTGTCACCAAGAACAGCGTGTCTCTCAGGCGGCCCGGTCATGTCGATGTCCACCCCATTCCGGCTCCAGGTGTACAACATGGCGGGTTGGTAAGCCACCAGGAGTGACGTGGAGGAGGCCTCACACTCAAGACTTACAGTCGTGACGCCTTCAACGAGTGTCTGTGGACTAGCCTCAATGACAGGTCTGCCGGGAACGTCTGCAATTGAAACCAGCTCGGTGGGTATATTAACAGCCGGATGAGATGGGGGGGACGCACGAATTGCATGATTGAAGTGGTATCAACGAGTGCATATTGTCTCTTCCCAATGCCCGGTCAACAACGTTACTGTCTGAGTGGCTGCAATTTAGCTTCCAGCAAACGACCATGCAGACATAGACCTTCCATGGATGTTATATTAACACACCTGGTCAAAATGCGGGGTTGGCGCTTATGGGTCAGCATTCCCATAAATGTATACAATCTACGTCTATCAGCTTGACTAGTTGTATATTTCTCACATTTGCGCGGCTCTGCTCAGGGGCGGAGCCAGATATTCTGGATAGGGGAGGCTGGCTTCGGGGATGGCCTTGGTTTGATTTTCGTGTGTGTGGGGAGGAGGAGGAAGTAGGGGGTGGGGGGCGTATCTGACAGTACGGACATATTGGTGACGATATCTACTCTCTACGATCATATTGCGATCGAGTACTGGAGATGGATACAATACCAAACAGAGACTATACTATTGTCCACACCATGTAGCAGTCGCAATGCCACACATGTTAGGTATTTTTGTATCTGTAGACAAAGGTGTACAGCGTAAATTGTGCATACCTTCGAGCAACTATATCCTTCGTTATACTAATATCTTACATTATATTATAAAGAATAGATACTGCTACCTGAATTATATATAAATTATGTGATTATGTAGTGGCGGATCGATTCTTCTTATTTAATTGATTCTTATTATTTGCGACGCTGTTGCAATTGTAACACAACGCTGACAACGCTTAAAAATGAAATGTCCACTACTTGACTACCTTTCGGCATGTCTGACACACATGGGGGAGCTTGATAGGGTTGTTGTACGAATAGCTGTACGTAACCCAGACTCGCTCTATGGCTCCATATTTCCAGCACATGGGTGAAACGCGTTTAAGATGAGTATCATTAATGGGTGGGCGTGGCAGAAAAGAGGTGCAGAGAGGCTGATGACGGATGATCGAGGCTGGGGTTAGATCTATATGACTCATTGGGACCAAGGACGGGGGACCGAGGCGATCAGACCTATGTGACACATCGGGGTTTGAGGACGGGGGACCGAGGCCGGGGTCAGATCTATATGACTCATCAGGGCTGAAGACGGGGTGCCGAGACTGGGGTCAGACCTATGGGATGCATCGAGGCTGAGGACGGGGGACAGAGGCTGGGTCAGACCTATGTGACGCATCGGGCTGAGGACGGGGGACCGCGGCTGGGATCAGACCTATGGGAGGCTGTGTTCAGACCGATGTGACTCACAGGGACTAAGGACGGGGGGACCGACACTGTCATCAGACATATGTTACGTATCTAGATCTAGATCTAGGCTGCGATCAGACCTATCTGACTCATCGCGGCTGAGAACGGTGGACCGGGCTGGGGTCAGACCTATGTGACGCATCGGGGCTGCGGACGGGGCACCAAGGCTGGGATCAGACCTATGGGATGCATCGAGACTGAGGACGGGGGGCAGAGGCTGGGGCCAGACCTATGTGACGCATCGGGGCTGAGGACGGGGGACGGAGGCTGGGGTGAGACCTATGTGACGCATCGGGGCTGAGGACGGAGGACCTAGGCTGGGGTGAGACCTATGTGACGCATCGAGGCTGAGGACGGAGGACCGTGGCAGGGGTAAGAACTATGTCACGCTTCGTGGCTGATGACGGGGGACCGAGGCTGTGGTCAGACCTATGTCACGCTTCGTAGCTGGGGAGGAGAACTTACACGACAGCCAAAGCACGGGTTGAAAACTATAGTTGAGCCAGCCGTAATCCACGTGCTACTATGGGCCGTTCAACGGGAAGTGATTGTATATAATATTATTGGTTATAAAAGCAAACTATTCAGCTATGCGTAACCGGGAGTAATGTCTGCAAACGGACAACATTCTTCACGCAGATAAAACAGCGCCCTTAGTGGGCTATTGGGACTCATATGTGCTAGTTAAAGATGTCCTGTATTTTTTATATTCCCAATCTCTTCTCCGTGTCAAATAAGCAGATTCTGTCTTGAATTTAAATGCGGAAAGCCTCTGTGCTATCAAGGGAGAAACAAATGTGTTCAGCGGAGCGGACGTTGGTGGCCGACTTCATATTCCTGAGCGCCTGTTCGCTGCTCGGTATTCTGTGTGATGTCGACCGCGGCTCGCTAGGACGTCCGCGCGCGATAAATAATTCCGCTCAGTTTTATGTTGAAATTATTGTTTTACAGACTCAATGAGATATAAAACATATATGCATCATAATTTTGAGATACTATAATCTTGATTCTAAAATGTAAAGATGGCGCATCTAAGTAGGCTGCTTTAAAGAACGAGCTGGACTCTAACAAGGTTCTGCTCAGGATTTGCGTTGTTCATGTTCTATGTGTGGATGCAGGAAAATCGACTGCTGTGCGAATTGCACTGCCAGACTAATACGTGAGTGAATAATAGGGAAATAACGCGTTGGTTTTGAAATGAAAGAACGACCGATCAACTAATGCACCAGTCAATGTGAAGCCCCAGGGGGGAGGTTGGGGGTGGTAGAGCGTGGGGGGTGAAGACATGTGAAAGTCTTGTTTTTTAAATCCCCACACAAGGTCAAGTAAAAACAACTACCCCTGCAAAGCAGTATGAGGGTTTTAGCGCTTTTACTTTAAAATAGACTGTCCATATAATGTCATGTCCTTTGCAATATGATATAATATGCACTATTAATCACATGTGACACCTGGAGTGGAACTGGCATGACCAATATCAGACCGTCCCCCGTTCAAAGGCGACACAAGAAATATATGCACTCGTTAACTGTGTTATGCAATCGATAAATTTTGTAATGAGCTTTTTGATCTAATCCCCCCTTGAGCCCAACATTGATTTATGCATCCATTGTTTATCTTTCTGACAACATCAGCTAGCTCGCCATTGCTCAGACAGATTACACCGTGACACTTAGCGGAGTCAAGCGAGTCAATATTAACAACAACTGTTCATTACCAAGATAATGCAGTTTTTGCGTTCATTATCAAGATAAAACACTGTTTGGTCATTTATTATTTAAATAGCGCACACTTACGTTAATTAAACAAGGCTAGATTTGTTTACCGGTGCATTCTTCTAGATAATGAACACTTAAGACAAAGGTGTGACATCACAAACCTTTTTTAAATGGATGTATGCAATCCCCGGCTTGTAATGAATATGTCAGCGTACAAAACAAAACATGGGACTAGGGCGGTGTGGCGCTCAGCGAGGCGCATCTACGCAATAAGTTACCGGATTGTATTCCACATGTCACTTACCGTACACAAATAAAACAGCGTCCATAGTGATTGAGGCATTCTGCGACTCGTATTTGCACGTGTATATTCCAGCGTCTTCCAGACTGAGACCCGCCAACCGGAAGCCGACTCCCCTGGTGGATGTGTTGTAGCTGGCAAACCGGGGATCGAACCCACCCGCTCCATCACCGACTGGCGGGTAAATGGCGCCAGTGTACGGTATGTATCTGAACACATAGTCACCGTTGAATGTGAAGCCGACTTTATCATCTCTCCCTGGCTCTGACTGCAGCGTCCACTCCATGGCGGCCGATCCATTGACGTCACCTCTCACCACACCGGAAGACCCGACGAAAGCTGCAAAGCCGAGCGCAATGCAGCAGTAAACTTAAATGTAAGTAAGCATTGCGTGTACATTCACGGATATATGATATATATTATATATATATATATATATATATTATATATTATTAAGAGTCATCGTATATATAAGACTGTGCTACCAACCCACCAATACCAGCTTCTCGGGTCGAATCAGTTATGTCAAATGGAAACCCAAGTGCACTAACGCGCCGTTACGAAAGGGAACCATGGTTTCTCGTTACCTTGACCCTTTCCATTACCCCGATATGACACAAATTAGCGCGTGCCACCAAGCAATCATTAAAACGCGTGTACAAGACTGATATATCCGATATAACCTCGCATACATTTCGCCTTAAAGTGTTCGTGCCACGCCAAAACAACCCTAGCTCATATTAATCGTCTGTGTTTCCACACTTATATTATCGAGCTGTAACGCTCCAAATAGCAGAAGGGCATACTTTTTCCACTTGTTTTCGCTCCTACCAATTTAACTTTTGCGAGCGAGGAAAGTGACGTCAAAGGGGAATACAAACGCATGTGCTTTTATATTGAGACTCAGATTCTCTCTTCTCATTGGCTTGAACTCAACGAAACGCACTCAACCATAAAAACAATACACGCCCTCGACCACAGATGCCTACGCAATGCATCAAAGCTCACCTTCCAATCTTGTGACATCATTGGGGAATTTTCAAATAACGCTCAGATGCAATGCTCCCAGAAATAAACCCGCCGGATCTCACTTTTGCTACTCTGACGAACGCGTTGATAGTGGTATCTTCCATTAAGACAAATTGCTATTTGTTTATCTGCCCTAAACCAAGTTAACTCTGAGCAAGACAAAATCATGGCACTAACACTTTAATTGATCCGATATTTTTTTTATATATCTGCTGCATATATGCCTTAGGACAGGGAACTGTGTGTAGATATATATTAGATACAACCGTTACAATATGATATCCATGTGGGATTTCTACTATCTATGCAAGAATGCTCCGTAATTTTGTTTACAATAACGTATGATGCGAGCATGTAACTGTCGCCATCCTGCCACGTGGCATGGGGAACCCAGGTAAAATCCTTTATGCGGAACCTTGCATCGAACTATGTTTATGTGTAGTTAAATACTTATACTCACAGTTGCTCTCTGCCCGGTGCAGAAAACAGAAACAGTGCAAGCAGATCCAGAACATGCCCTGGCGAGACATGGTCGCTAATATTTAGTGATTTGTTTGGTTTCTTTTTCACGATGGATACTGCAATTGTATATCACAGATCACCGGCGGTGACTCAAAGGCGATCTGAAATAAAATCATACAATTGCTCAAGTCGGGCAGGCCTACCCCTGAAATTGATTTTAAACAGTTTATGTTCTACCCATAAGGGTAGAATTTAAACTGTTGTGAACCCGACATCGTCAGTCCCACAACCGTTTCTTTAATATATAAGAAAACCAACAATACAACCGTAGGCGGGTTTATGGAAACCGGGCCTATTTGAGAACTCTTTCTACAGCAGAAGGGCCATTGGTCAACTTTACATAAATCGGGCCCGCGTGCGTTTTCGCGGTAAAATACAAATGCGCGACAAACGCCGTGACCTTTCTAGCGAGAAGCACTGGCCTATCAGGATGACGAAAGAATGTCCCCCGGCCTTCCCTCACCACCACCCCTATTTCGGGCGTACGCCCTGAAAACGGTTTCAATTTTATATTGCATAACGTCCTCCATTAGTAACGGATTGCTGTAACGCATTACTATGTAAAGACTGTCAACGCAAATCTGTGAAGGTGTAATGTCAGACCAAGACTTGTTATTGTGCAAGGGGGAATCCATGGGGGGGGGTCCATGGGGGGGTCTATCAGGTCCGCCCCCTCCCACCCCTTTTGAGGAAGAATGCTGTTTTTCAGTGCAAAATTTAGGTCATCTGAGGCGTGCCTCCATCCCCCCACCTCCCCCCCCCCCCCCCTCACCTCGCCCTTTTTTGAGAAAGACATTTTCAGTGGATCCCCTCCCCTGGTCGTCAAAAAGTTGGTGGATCCCCCAGTTGCAATCTTTTTAAGAGCCCCCCCCCCAAAAAAAAATCAAATTTGTTCATTAAGACACGTTGCCTGAATCCTTTACACAATATCTTGGAAAGGTGCCAGTCCTGCTTGTTTAGTCATGTTTATATCTTTCACGGGTGCTGTTACGCACACTTGCGTAACGCTACGCCAATCTAACAATTTGAACTGGCGACGTTGCAAGTTATGATCACTTAGTCAATCTATATAATGTTTTCTCACGTTGCTATGTAGACTCGCAAAACATTAGGCCAATTTGGCCTGCGTAAAATCAGCCTTGGAATGTTGCCATCAATGACTGTTTAGTCAATGGAAATATGTTTACACATGTGGTTACGTAAACTCGCGTAACATCACGCCGGTTTACCCTTTTGAAATAAACCCAGACCTATGCCGCACGGATGTTTCATGTCCCTATGTTCAAGATTCACCTGAACAGAGTGGTGCCAGGTCCCTTTAAATAGAGTGATGCCTCTGTCCATAAACAGAGTGGTGCCAAGTCTGTCTGAACAGACTGGTCCCCCATCCGTCTAAACACATTGGAGCCACGTTCCCCTAAACAGAGTGGAGCCCCGTTCCCTAAACAGATTGGTACCCTTCCCCCTAAACAGAGTGGTGCACCGTCCCCCCAAATATAGTGGTGCGCCGTCCCCCTAAACAGAGAGTTGCCCCGTCCCATAAACAGAGTTGTATTCCGTCTCTATAAACAGGATGGTACCTCGTCCCCCCAAAGAGAGTTGTTTCACGTCCCAACAAACAGAGTAGTACCCAGTTCCTCTAAACAGAGTAGCGCGCCGTCCCCCCAACTAGAGTGGCGCCCCCAGAGTCCAATAAACAGAGTGGTGACCCGACCCCTTAAGCGGATTGATGCCCCGGCCCCTTATTATAGTGGCGTCCCATCCCCCTAAGCAGAGTGGTGCCGCGGCCCCTCATCAGAGTGGCGTCCCATCCCCCTAAGCAGAGTGGTGCCGCGGCCCCTCATCAGAGTGGCGTCCCATCCCCCTAAGCAGAGTGGTGCCGCGGCCCCTCATCAGAGTGGCGTCCCATGCCCCTAAGCAGAGTGGTGCCGCGGCCCCTCATCAGAGTGGCGTCCCATCCTCCTAAGCAGAGTGGTGCCGCGGCCCCTCATCAGAGTGGCGTCCCATCCCCCTAAGCAGAGTGGTGCCGCGGCCCCTCATCAGAGTGGCGTCCCATCCACCTAAGCAGAGTGGTGCCGCGGCCCCTCATCAGAGTGGCCTCCCATCCCCCTAAGCAGAGTGGTGCCGCGGCCCCTCATCAGAGTGGTGTCCCATCCCCCTAAGCAGAGTGGTGCCCCGTCCCTTAAAGAGTGGTGCCCCGCCCCCCTAAACAGAATGAGTCTCCTTCACACAGGCAGAGTGGCGCCTCGTACCCTTAAGCGCATGGGTGCACCGCCCCCGAAGCAGGGTAGCTCCCCATCCTTTGTCAGATTAGTGTCTCGTCCCCCTAAGTGGCGCGCGGGAGTTGCATGACTGCTCCCATTGCCGCGATATCAACAGTCAAACGTCCTATTTAAATTATCGACCCCCTCACGAAACAGTGACTCTTCCCCCAATAGTTTTACAAAGCTAATCGTTGGAGCCTCAGCAGATCCTTTATATTACATACCGTACTTTTATCCTGGACTTATGACAGCCTTGCCGATCACAAATCAACAAACACAAGTTAAATTTTACTTGAATGACAAAACTTTCGTCAAAATTGCCCTGAGATAATGCCTTGTTACAATAAAGCCGACCTCACGAGATGCACTTCCACTTTCCACACTTGTAACATAATGACTTGCGCAATGCCTCGTTGCGGGACTGGTCGGCTTTCACATATGTACACATATTTCAAAAATCGACATTCGACCCCCCACATTTCCAACAGGCGACATCGACACAGATTTTAAAAAAAAAACAGACTGAGAATGTTTGTAAATGGACACTGGACACTGGACGCTGGATCCCCCCTTCCAGACCCCTAACATACAATTAACACCCCCCTCCCGTCCCCCACCCTCATTGAGAATCTCGGACTTCCTGCCACCTTTCCTATACATTGTTCAACAACCAAACCTAGCGATTTGCAGTTAGTCTCGGACATCTTACAACGGGGTTTGCAGGGAGGTGGTTAACCGGAATTTACCTAACATTGTACACCTGTCGAGCTTAAAGGCCATAGTCGATCAAACAAAATGGACGACAGAACGTGCATCCCCTGGAATCGCCCCTTCAGAGTCATCCCTCAAAAATGGGGTAAATTTCCCTGCCCCAAGCACACCCAACGGCGCCGAAATAGCAAAATTACAATAGTTATAATGCGGATGCAAGCCTTATCTATACCAACCTTACAACATCAATACCAGCGCAGCGGCTATTCCAATCAGAACAGTTCAATTAGTCCACCTTAGGTATTATCCATTGTGTTTGTTAGATCTGTCAGTAATCCTTTGTCCTGACCACCAGAGCCTCCACGCCATTCAGGGTGGTCCGAGTTGGATTACGTAGTTAATATTCCTTGGTGTACACGCACTCCACAGGTCGACAGCATGTGATCAGGCTCCGAAGTCACGAAGCAGGAAGTCCACTCTGTGTGCGGCGCCTAGTTTTTAACTGGACATAAGGGACGCAACATTGTAAACCATCAGGGAGGCCAGGGGAAGAGCCAGATTAATATTACCCAAAAGACAAATATGTGTTTTGCGGTAATAAACGACGATTAGGTCCGAGTCACGCCATTATAGGGAATTAACACCGGTACCTCATCAGCAAACAACCACTCTAATAATGGTTGATCACTCCCCCGCATGACAGAAATATAATTTGCTTAAGATGACGCCAACTCGCTACCCCAGTACTCATCGAATGGCTCTTCCCTGCTCGGCCGTTACTCAGCCGTAACGTGGGTAGTGGGGTGAGGGACTGGATGTGAAGGGCCTGGGACTGTTAGGGCCCCAGAGGGGCTTTTTCGACACGGCGACACGGGCGATTTTTAAAATCGACAACGCGACATTGGGGCTGTCTTAGAATCGACATGCGACATAAGACTTAGCGACACGCGACAAGGAACTTTTCTTAAAATCGACACGCGACATGGACCTTTCCTTAAAATCGACACGCGACATAGACCTTTTCTTAAAATCGACACGCGACATGGCCACCCCCCCTCAGGGGCCCTACTGTTTGGCGACGCACCTACAGGGGTTGCGCGGGGTGGAGGGGGGGTTCTATGCAAGACCAGTGTGTTGGTTCACTGACTCATGGCAGGTAGGGGGTGGTGGTGGGTGTAAGTCTTTCTCGCATGTTCTTGTGCTTAAGTCGGTTGTTCGAATTAGTATACCACAATTCTTCTTTGAGTCACAGTTCTTTTAGTTTATTTAACGTGAAACTGCAACAATAAAAATGCAAATATAGACACATTAGGATATATCATGTAAGCCAACGTCCAACTGTTAGCTGAAATGACATTAGCAATTTGATGCAGTTTGACACAGCAGAATGTCAACAAATAACAAGATGACTATGCAGAACAAATAATCTAATTATACACAAATAAATAAGTATATATCGTTACTAAATGTTACCAAGATTCAAACCAAAGACATTAATAATATACCTTCGATCCCGCAATCATGTCCAAATAGATACAACCTTCCAAAACTGCCGGCTTATCAACACTTCACCGAATTGAAACAAGCGGTTCTCTTCTCACTTCCGTTATGTAGGTCGCACTCTAGTAAATCAACTGCGACCTTAATTTATAACTTTTACATGGCTCCTCTGATTTCTGAATTTGATTATCATTGTTATCAAACTCAAAAATCATTATCAGAAAAACACTTAAAAACTACATACATAGTTAATTGGCTCCCTCGTCGGGGTTGCCCGGTTTATACAATAGAACAAGTTTATGTATGGGTCTTTCGAAGGTTGACAAGGCTGTTTTAACCTTGACTTTGCGCACAAGTTTGTCACTGCTAAGATATATGTCAATAATCCTAGCGCGAGGCCACTGACATCTTGGGTCATTTTCGTCTAGCAACAACACAATGTCTCCAATTTCTAGACTGGGTTGTGATGCCGTCCATTTGCGCCGTTCTTGTAGAGTTGGGAGGTATTCTTGCCTCCAACGAGTCAAGAACTCATTTGCTAAGAACTGTATCCTTCTCCATCGCTTTCGGCAATACAAGTCTTCTTTCACAAATGCCCCAGGGGGAGGCATAACAACCTTTGATTTGAGTGTTAGAATTTGGCTTGGCGTCAATGGCTCATATGAATCAGGAAATAATGTATCCGGGTAAGTGAGCGGTCGACTATTCACTATGGCTTCTGCTTCTACCATTAGAGTTCTCAGAAGCTCATCATCCAGTTGAGTTCCGTGGCGATCAAGCAAAGCTGAAAGAACAGTTCTGGCAGAACGGATCATACGTTCCCATACTCCACCCATGTGGCTGGCATGGGGCACGTTCATGCGAAATTCTACCCAGTCGCAGCCTTCTTTTAGTAGTTCTTGTTGAATCTTGTGCCGATCCATTTCTCTGAGAGCCGCGTCTAATTCATTCTTAGCTCCAACAAAGTTAGTTCCACGATCTGAGCGAAGTTGCCGAACTGGTCCGCGGCGTCCAACGAAACGACGATATGAATTGATAAAGGAGTCTGTGGATAATGAATGAGCCACTTCAATATGAATGGCTCGAGAAGCAAGACATGTATACAGTGCTCCCCATCGCTTCTTCTCACTGCGATTTTCTTTAATGTAGAACGGTCCAAAGAAGTCTACGCCACAATACGTAAACGGAGGTGCTGGATCGAGTCTATCTTCGGGAAGATCTGCCATTTTCTGGCCTGCCGTAGCTCCACGCAGCTTTCGGCATGTCACACATTTCCACACTCGTGACGTCACTGCAGTTCTGGCCTTTAGAATCCAAAATCCTGCTGCGCGGATCTCATTTAAGGTGGTGCCACTGCCAGAATGACATGAACGAACATGATAGTACTCAATCACAAGACGCGTAACGTGGCTATGTTTCGGTAGGATGACCGGATGTGCCAAATCACGTGGGATGTTTGCTCTACGCACTCTGCCGCCGACTCGGAGCAAACCGTCCTCACTCAGAAATGGATCTAATCTGTAGAGAGAACTGCTCTGTTTGATCTGTTCTTGACGCTTTCTTGCCTCCAAAGGACTTTTTGCATAGCACCCACTTCGCTGAAGTGTGTTGATCTCCTTCGTAAAGAAGTTTGACTGTACCATGTGAAGAATAGCCCTTTCAGCGCATTGCATTTCCTGCACTGTCACAGGTACGTATCCTTCGATATTGGCCTTTGATACAACCTTTCGTTTCACTGTACGAGCTATTAGTCTGTTCTTGAACCGAAGACATAGGGCCACAGCCCTTTTCGCTCGATGCCAGCTCGAAAAATACTCTAGTCTGGCGAGCATATCACATGGTTCTTTAGCTACTTCAACACATGTTGCGTGTACGATAGCTTTCTTGACCTCTGGGTCATCCGAACGTAGTAGCGGTTTATCTGGCGACGTCATATGAAGTTTTCTGGAAGACAAGAAGTCCGGTCCATGCCACCATAAACGACTCTGGATGATCTCTTCCGCAGTTAGACTCCGAGACGCTAAGTCAGCCGGATTCGATTTGGTGTCTATGTAGTTCCACTGATCGACGGTTGAGTGTTCTCGAATTTGCTGCACCCGGTTTGCGACGAATATGTGGAAGCGACGTGCTTCATTTGCTATGTATCCTAGGACAACTCTGCTATCTGTCCAGAAATAATGAGAGATATTTCTGTAGACTAATTCCCTTTCTAAGAATGTGCTCATTTTGGCAGCTACGACTGCTGCAGTCAACTCCATTCTGGGGATCGTCATCTGTTTAGATGGAGCGACACGAGATTTTCCCATGACAAGAGTAACACATGTATTTCCCTCATTATCAACGATGCGAAGATATGAGCACTGTCCGTATACTTCTTGACATGCATCAGAGAAGTGATGTAGCTCTACGTCCTGTAAAGACCCAAAACCTAGCGGTTTAACACATCTGGGTATCTTGAGCGTGGACAAGACGTATAAATCCTGTCTCCATTTCTCCCATTGCAATCGAATCTCATCAGAGATAGGATCGTCCCAGTCACACTTGTCACGGCAAATTTCTTGGAGAATCCTTTTGCCTGTCAACAGAAAAGGTGCTATAAGGCCCAGGGGGTCAAAGATGGAAGATACGGTCGATAGAATCCCACGTCTCGTAAGTGGCTTGTTGGATAATTCAACCCTGTATTGAAATGTGTCACTTTCAACGCACCATTGTACTCCAAGGGTTCTAGATACAGGAAGCTTGTCATGCAACAGATCAATATTCTGTACATCTTTCGCTCGCTGTTCAATAGGTATAGCACCGAGGACTTCTAGGTTGTTGCAAACATATTTGTGTAAGCGAAAACCTCCATGTTCACACATTTGACCAGTACTGTGTATCAGTTGAAGTGCTTCTGTCGGAGTTGCAACAGATTTGAGACCATCATCCATATAAAAATCTCGTTTTACGAAATCTGCAGCTTCTCTTCCGCAGTCGTTTTCGTACTGACTTGCCGTCGTTTTCAATGCGTAATTAACACAACCTGGAGACGACCTCGCGCCGAACAAATGAGCTGTCATTCGGTATTCCACTGGATCATCTTCTATTTGATCCTTCTCATACCACAGGAAACGCAGAAAGTTTCTATGTTCTGGACTCACACTGACCTGATGGAACATGCTTTCAATGTCACAAACAAACGCTACGTCTTCTTGACGGAAGCGACAGAGAATTCCGATTAAGCTGTTGATCAGATCAGGCCCTTGTAGTAAATGTTGATTGAGAGACCTCTCTTTATATTCCGCACTGCAGTCAAAAACGACTCTAATCTTGCCAGGCTTCTTTGGGTGATACACCCCATGGTGTGGAAGGTACCATATCTTGCCACTGTCAGGTGACACATCTTCATGTGGAACTTTTTCGGCATATCCTTTGTTAATGAGAGTCCTCATAAAGGCAACATAATCAGCTTGATAACTGAGATCCCGTTTGAGCCTAGTTCTGAGACCAGCGAATCTCTTTAACGCCTGTGCTTTGTTGTTAGGTAGGTAGACATCGTCCTCCTTAAAAGGTAGAGGTATCTGGTAGTGTCCGTCTTCCCTTTGGCAAATTCCTTCGCGAACTTTCTGCAAGAACAATTTATCTTCGACTGAAATTTTTTCAAAACTCAGCCTTTCGTGGAATTCTAGATCGAACATCTGGTGAACTTGTGATGAACTGATTTCTCTCACATTAGTCTTGAATGCAAAATGGCAGCGTCTGATTTCATTTGGTACTTGTTTGCCAGCAGAAGTATCAAACTGTCCTTTGTTGGGACGTCTGGCAGCACCAATCACACTCCATCCTAGAGTCGTCCTTACGGCGTATGGCTCATCGTCTTCGGCACAGATCACCTCACGTGGCATAATAGCACCTGAACAGTTGAAACCGATCAACAAACCAACTTCCAAGTCTTTATCTAACGGGGAAATTTTGTGTGAAACCTTAATTAAATGAGGCCATGATCCTACCGTCTCAGGTCTTGGAATAAGGCCTCTCTCTGTTGGTATACTTTCGCGGGTATACGTGCCTGGTAAAGCAACTTCCTCTTGGTTGTTTATTCCTCTCACGACTAATCCATGAACCACCTCACTTTCGATGACGCTCTTCGAAGCTACTGTGGTGAGTTCCAGATCCACGGGTTCAGACGATACGTCAAAGCCTTTCATTATGTCACTTGAAACGAAACACGCGCTGGACTGATTGTCGAGTAAAGCATAAGTCTTTATCTGATGTTCAGGATGATCACGGTGGTGCAAAACAACAGGCACAATCATTGAGTGATAACAGTCCTGTTCAGCAGGCGTCATATTACTAGTGTTCGTCTTGAACGACGTGGCATTTTCATTTGTAGGAGTATGCCCTTCATTTACAGATTCCTCGTGTGAAGACTGATCTTTGAATAATATACCATGCAATTTCTTCCTGCAGTTTCTAATCAGATGTCCTCTTTTGAGACAGCCAAAGCACAAACCGTTGTTCCGGGCGTACAACTTCCTGTCAGTTGTTGACAGCTTGAGGAATTCCTCACAAGTACCTAAAGAATGTAACTCTCCACACATAATACATCTCGGTTGATCGTAGTGGTCTACTCTAGTTGGATTACTGGGGTCTGCAGCATGTGATGGATGACTGGTTTGTGAAACGAAGCTCCGAGCTCTAGTCTGATTGTTGTTTCTAATCCATGCTTGAGGCTCTTTAACATCTTTCTTCGTATCAGTGAGATTAACGTTACCGGGACAGCAAGCAGTTCTAGCTTCATCAGCTACAAACCGACAAAATTCAGCGAATGATGGGTAGCATCCTTCAAAAGACCCTATTCCGTGATCATCTTCATTGCCGTAAAGTGACTTGGCAATGATACGATTCCAACGTTCGCCAAGGGTACGAGGCAGTTTTCGAACAAGTTTCTTATTTGTTTCCGCTTCATCCAGACAACGAAGATAGCTGATCGACATCATAGCTGCTTCGCAATGATGAAGGAAATCAGACAAACTTTGCAGTCCATTACCATCACCGTATCTTACTGTTGGCCAGTTATCAATCTTCTTCTTGTATTCTTCTGCAATTTTGTATTTGTCCCCATATCTTCTCCTCAAAGTGTTTTTTGCACTTATGTATGCATGAATATTGTCAAGATTGAGGAAACCGTATATTGATTCTTTTGCTTCTCCACTTGTGTATTTACTGAGATAATAAAGTCTCTCAGACGCATCCTCTATTTGTTTTTCGATAATTGCTTCGAATGACTTGATCCAAATAGGAAATTGAAGTAGACTGCCACTGAAGACTTCTGGTTCCATTGGGGGCAAGCGATCTCCTTTGTTTGACAACAATTTAGCAAGTCGATTTAAAACATCTGTATCCCCACTGCTCTGCACTTGTTCATTCAACACCTGTTGTTTCACTTCATCTAAATTCAATCTAGTCTCAGGGATGATACTAGCTACTTCCAAAGCGTTCACATATTCTTGTGTATACTCAACGTTTCTGGATCTACTGATAGGAGGTTGGGGGTCTCTGGAAGAGTTGAGTGAATCATTTCTTTCAATTCTTTCAATTGCATCCAATTTTGCTTTAGCCATATCCAATTCCTTCATCGTTTGAAGCCTTTCATATTCCGCTTTCTTATGCTCTATTTCAGCTTTTCCTTTTGCTTCCATGTCTGCATATCGTAACTTTGCTTCCAAGGCTGCTGCTTCCGTTGCAGCTTCCAACTTCCTTGAAATATTCGAACTTTGAGACTGATTGGACTTTCGACTTTGTTTGCTCCTATGTGACTTGTCTGAGTATCTTGACATAGTATCACTTTCAGATCTCAAATGAGTTATGATCTCTGCTAGATCCTTGGTAAGTTGATGATGTTCCCTTTCTATGTGGTCATAAGTATCATAGAACCTATCACCTTGATCACTAGACAAAGAAGATAGCCGATTGTATTGTTCAATAATACTGTCCATAGCCTGTTGTAAGGCATTTCGGTGTAATTTCAACTCAACCACATTGTCAGAGTCAGTCAGCAATCTTTGTATCTCATTTGAGCACTTTCTCCAGCGAGATATAGCAGTCTTGAATCTTTGTTTGCTTGTTTCAATTTGCCATGCTAAACCCTTTTCAGTGAATATCTTAGGACGGACATCAGGCAACTTTTCTGACAATTCTATGGCATGTACATCAGGTTGCGTTTCTGTAATTTCTTTGATAGGAACCTCATGATCAGTTACAGACTCTTCAAAAACCTCATCATCTTCACCACGCTCAATAGTATCACATGGCTCTTCCTTCGCCTTTGCGTCAGACATATTTACAAGTGCTCATCTGAGTAAAAATACTTATGTGTATATATACACCTCTGACAATCTTGGACAATTGGTTACTTATAACCAAGTCTACACCAACCAGTCTCTAGTTATATCTCATTAATCACACCTTGACAGTTATAACAGATTTATTTTAATATTATATTTCAATTAATATTTTATCAGAATATATACTAATATTCCTGTATTAACTTGTGCTATCACATGATTGTGACCTTAAAATTGTAGACTGTAACCTTCAAGTGACTTTTAATTAGTCACTTACTCCAACTGTCATGAACATTTCACGATAAGAATCCATCAAAACATATTTACAATTTATATCAAGATACCTTAATATATAGCAACAGGTAACACTATTACACTAAGTGTGTTCTGTTAGATGATATCAACTTGCCAAGTAATGTATTGACCAATGATCAGACACTCAGCTATGTGAATAAGTCTTGAAATCTTAAAGATTAGTCTAAATGACGTCAGTTTAAATTCATTCGATGAAGTTCAACTAGTAATTTAAGTACTAGCAAAGATATAAAAAGGTCCAAGCAAGTTCAAATGATTGTGTCATATCCTCTAAGTTCATCATGCTGATGGACTGGCTGAATTCTCCCTGTAGTCCAGGTGGTGAATACATTGATGTCGGGAAGGATCATCTCAGATGATGAAGGCTTGTTTCAATATTTGTCCAGTTCTGTATCAGCTCCTGTTTCCTCAACTTCTGTTTTCTGTTGCAAATTCTCCTTGATAAATGTCATATTAAACCTGGCTGCAGTTACTTGGATGTTAATCTTCTGTCTTCATAACCGATCAGGCGAAGTTTCACTGTGCTTAAGTCGGTTGTTCGAATTAGTATACCACAATTCTTCTTTGAGTCACAGTTCTTTTAGTTTATTTAACGTGAAACTGCAACAATAAAAATGCAAATATAGACACATTAGGATATATCATGTAAGCCAACGTCCAACTGTTAGCTGAAATGACATTAGCAATTTGATGCAGTTTGACACAGCAGAATGTCAACAAATAACAAGATGACTATGCAGAACAAATAATCTAATTATACACAAATAAATAAGTATATATCGTTACTAAATGTTACCAAGATTCAAACCAAAGACATTAATAATATACCTTCGATCCCGCAATCATGTCCAAATAGATACAACCTTCCAAAACTGCCGGCTTATCAACACTTCACCGAATTGAAACAAGCGGTTCTCTTCTCACTTCCGTTATGTAGGTCGCACTCTAGTAAATCAACTGCGACCTTAATTTATAACTTTTACAGTTCTGTTTAACATTTTAGCATTTAGTGATGCCTGGACCAAAGTAATTATATCTTATACGTTATAAGTTCATACCCACTCAATTCTTCAGGCACAAACCGCTCATCCAGCAGGTTCCCAACACTCAAACGTTGACTACGATGAGTGCACTCGCGCACTCGTTCTAATAGCGCGTGTTTACGGTTGTGCCCCAAAGCTCGTCAAAACCGGAAATGGAACCAACGAGAACTGTATAGCCCAATATGACCTGCTCGCGTAGCTACACGAGCCGCTTGAATGTTAGTTTCTCATTTGCTGTACACAATAGTGTATTTTATTGTCATTGTCATTGATATTATAAAGTAATACGATATGTTGATACATGTTATAAATGCAATCACTATAATTTGTTTAGACAATTGTATTATTGGCGGACCATTGGCGGATAGTATTAAGATGCAACGCATGACAGATCAATGCCGGTACAGCGACATTGGCATGACCTCTACCAGTGCTAAAGTAATTTGCGTCACGATCAGACTGTAAACAAATAACACGATGCGTGCGCCTTTACGATGGCATATCGACGAATCGGTTTGAACACTGGTTTCGGTTTCCGGCCGGCTTTATGCAACTGGAATCCGTCTAATAAGTCGTACAAGAAATTGAAGCAACACGGGGGTGGGGGCGGGGGTGAGGTGGCATGCGCTCCTTTACCTCCGATGTCTTAACACAGGGGGTGGGCACGTCGTTTATTTATCGATCACAGTCTATCTTTAACGAGATATGTGACGCCCTGTAATTGTAGAATATAACTGACATACACTTACCTCCAATAAGTTTGGTTAGGTCTGACAAAAAACTCATATTATGTGTTTCATAATATGAATGAAAGATCGCGGCATGATGCAACGTCTTCAGGGGCGGATCTAGGAATTTGAAAAAGGGGGTCCATTGAAACTTGCGACCGGGGGAGGGGGCTCTGAACAAAATTGCGGCCGGAGGGTCCAACATAATTAATGTGTCTAGATTGGGGGGACCAGGGGATGGAGGGGGGGGGGGGGTCCACGCCGCCTCGGATAACGCTCTTCCCCCTGGACTGCCCCCTGGATCCGCCCTTGCACCTTTCAAAGTGTGATTGGGCTAACGTAAGATATTACGGGTTCTTGGTGTTTACCCCACACTGCAGGAAGCTTACTATGAGGCGCATATACGCTCTGTGAACAGATACTGTGGTAACATTTTGGCCAGAGCGATACATGAATAACATTACAATACTTCAATAAAAACGCAGACGGGTGAGATCCAACCTTCTTCCTGAATAATGACTAGATATCTCAAGGCGAGCGGGGCAAAGCGTTTGGGGCAGTGGCCGTGAAGCTCTTTGGATGAAGTAGGCCGAAGCTGTGTGCGATGGCGGGAGCGTTGGGGTGAAAATGGGTTTCTTTAAACATCCGCGTTACTATGCAAATGACTAAGTATGACGTTTTGGGTTCTTACCGTAATTCTATATTTAGTAGCAGGTTTATGATGTTACTCACGAGCGTGTAATCGACAATTTGGATAGAATTGTATGTCAGAATGAATGTCCGCCACTTGGCCGTTGTGTAGGGGGGGGGGGTGATATGACGCCAGTTGTCTAGTGTCTCAGTGGTGGGGTGCGACATCTGAATCCCATGGGTCAGGTGTGTGGGTCTACGGGGGTAGAACGTGTGCTGAAGTTGGGCAAAGGTGATCTAAAGCATGGTGAAGTTAACGGTTAAATGGGAAGATCGGAAGCCTTTTGGAGAATCAGCGGCTAAGGGGGCAAACTTAGACCTTCTAGTGAATCAGTGGTTAAGCAAAAGCGGATCCAGGGGGGTCAGGGGGTCCGCCCCCCCCACCCCCCCCCCCCGCCTTTTGAGAAAAATGTCTTTTGTCAATGCAAAATTTAGGCCATCTGAGGCGTGGACCACCCCGGTCGCAAGTTTTCAGCGGACAACCCATCCACGCCCCCCCCCCCTTCGTCAAAAAAAATTGCGGACCACCCGTTCGCAATTTTGTTCCACGCCTCCAATCGCAAGCTTTAATGGACCCCATAGGGTTCAAATCCCTGGATCAGCCTCTGTTAAGAGTGGGTGAGTTTTGGTCAACTAGCGCTTGAGGGCAAGATCAGAGGTGAATCGACGGTTAAGGTGAAAGGTCTGGAGCCCGTTAGTAGGTCGGGGGTGAATGGGGAAGATCTGAGGCCTTTTGCTGAAGCGGCCGCTAAGGAGGACCTAAATCCCGTAGGCAGCCAGCGGTCAAGGGCGGAAAGTTGAAGACCCTTGCTGAGTGAATTGTTGATGTCGAAGTTCTGAAACTATTTGTTTAAAAACTACGAGGAGGCCCGTTGAGGATGTCACACTGTTGATGTCGAACCATTCGTTTAAAAACTACGAGGAGGCCCTTTGAGGATGTCACATATGGCGGTACCACGCACAAGGTGAGTATTTCTATACGCGATTGCATACAGTAGTTATGTTTCAGCGGCGTTTTTGGCAGGCAGTGCTGGGAGCGGTGGGGTGGGGGGGGGGGGTGATCATATTCAGAAACCCGCGCATGCGTGGCAGATTGAAGTAGGTTGGTCGGTGAGTTATCAATTCTGGCGGCATCAAGCTAATGTGAATATTTCTATATACGCATGCATAAAATTCAATGGCGGTCGTCACGGTGGGTAGCCATGTGTGTTATTGTTTTTAAACTTCTTTCTTTGTGGCTGAGGTTGATATCTGCACCTTTATATCGAGTCGTTTACTCACGTACATAGTCAGTATGGAGTGAGTTCAGCATGCTTAGATCGTCGTATCACACATTCTACACCGCGCGACCGGTCCTCATTTGATTGAAAAGGCCAGACAATTAAAGTAGCTTTATTTATTATCATCAAATAGTTTCGTTTAAGTACACACAACGACAGTGATGGCGGGTTAACTCAGACAAGCGCTCGTCGAAAAATATCTCCAGGTTCATCACGCATAGCGATTTCAAGCATACAAGAAGGTATATCGTGTCTATCTCTAGATTTGTGCCAGGTTCGTCAATTCGGGGAGTATTTTATGTCATGGCCCACCATGGCCATTTAATTGCATTATCATTTCTTTCACATCACATTTAGCAGGTTTCTTTGCAAATGAGTAAACAAAAAACAGACAGGTCGTGCCAGACAAACGTGCTCACGAGGCATGATTTCATATTCTATATTTGTATCACGGTCAATGTTTCCAATATGAGTCATCATGTTTCAAACTAGTTTAAATATAGATATATATACGCGCCCTGTATTCGCGTACGATGGAGTTCCCCTCAGCGTCAAGCATCAAACAAGATTTATATATCCTTGATTTGCCACACACTGAGGGCCGCTCCGATAGTTCAGTGGGTTAGAGCACTCATATGAGCGATCTGACCACATGAGAGCCTAACGGCTTGTGATCCGTTGGTTCGAGCCCCGCTGTGGCCATGTATGTGTGACGCGATATGACCAGAATTGGTGAAAGCGTCCTCGATATACTGCCAACCGAGCCACCGACCATTGCCTAGAATTGTGTCTTAGACCACCTTTGTACACAGATGCATGGGCCAACACAACTCTCGAAACACCAGCGCAATTAGTGACTTGTAACAAAACGTCGTATGGAAACACATAAACAGTGTTTGCTTAATGAATTATATACTTAATGGCATGCATCTGGGTTATTTGAATATTATATTATCGATTATATTATGGTACGTCATGGGTTCTTGTGCCAACTGGCAGGTAAATGAAGATTCATGAATTAACATATCAAGCCATAACTACATACACGTGTATTATAACATCGGCAGTACTTAAGGAGAATTTAACATATATCCAAATACACAAATACATCTTCGAACAGGATCTTATGAGTATACAGCGACTTACATAATGCAAGCTTGTCTAGAATAACATCGTATATGAAATTAAGCATAGACACCATGATTCCACACACATGTTAAAATCAAGTTGTCAAGAGTTTCGCAAAACGAAATATATCCCACAGATGTTATCTTGCGCGGAATAGGAACAATACCAAGGGCATCAAATACGCATTGACACATGACATATGTCACCTTAAGGCGAGCAGCTAATGAATATACAGTTAACAGGATACTATGAAACTCGTTATGTTTTGATGAGTCAACCTAGTTCGACCGTCCCAGGCCAGTCTGTTACGATGTGACATATCCTTGCTGTCGGCATGGCGCAAATGAAAACATGTGGAGAAGCGACATAAATCACAACAGGCTTGACCAACGGTTTGCAAGCGTAACTACATATCACACTGGATGGAGGTTGGTTATGTCTACAACTCGACGAATGTTACGGTCCTGATCATTAACCTCTCATTAAGTGGCTAGATCGCTCGTTCCTGGCCATTAAAGCCGATAAAATGCCTAGGACGCACGGTCCTGATCATTAACTCTTAAGTGCATATTAAGTGGGTAGGTCACACTTCTAGTTTCTGGGTCGTTCTGTCCTAATCGCTAACCAGGAAGTCGTCTCTCTTCTAATTGCTAGGTGGAGCTGTCCTGTTGAACTCCACTTCCGAGTATTCGGTTGGAGGTTCCTTAGAATGGATGACCTCCGGTCGAGCTTCGCTGTCCTTGGCGAAGGTCAGCTCGCTGTAGGTAAACCCCTGAACCTGACGGAATGCAAATTATTGAGCCGATAGGGAACTCGATGATTTCGAGACAGTATTATTTGATAATTATGATAAAGCTTTAGGATAACAGAAAGATTACACAAGAACATAGCTCACATAGTCAGCCACACGTAGTGGGCAGACTGTTTCGATTGTCAGAATAAGTGATTCTTTCACCAGACATAACCATTGTTCGACGCGGTTTCAACGCTACTATCGTAGTGATCTATGTGGTTCCTACTGTCCGGCACGGAAAATGAAAGTTTATACCTAGTTTTCTTTGGTATTTGAAAATACATTGGTTTTACCTGTACCGAAAGGGAACGGTATTTAATATCTGAAGTAAGACCCTTATCGTTACCCTCACCGGTGCACGTGATATTTGGACAATGGGTGATAACATTACCTTTTTGGGGGGCCTGAGTGGTTCACCTTGACCTTGTTCAGTGTTATTGTAGACATGACTTGCACTCGCAATATCGGTATAAGGGTCTTCGGCAACACTGGTCACGTGATCAGGAGTTGGGGCATTCGCACCTGTTAAACAAAAATGCGTCGCTTAAAAAATACGCGCAATTACATGAAGTGTGTTTTTACGTTAATTAACGAGAAATAAAGGCAATGTTAAATGTTTTGGTTACCATGTTGCGGTGTCTGGTTTAAAACGACTCCTCTGTGAAGACATCTGTGAGTTGTATCACTTTTATATCCTCTTGGGTAATACCCCGGTTAACAAACAACTTGTTTTACATATATGTATCTTGACGGTGGTCGTATGTTGGTTGAGAAAGTGAGCTAGCTGTATCTGTATCTCTTTATATCCACGTATATGCGGTGTAGGTCGATAATTTTGCCTCACCTTCAACCTGCAAAAGAAATATGGTGATGTTAGTAAGATTGTTTATCAATGGCGAGGCAGAATTTGTGCAAGCACAGGATGATAACATTACAACAGACTGTTATTGGTTTAATTTATTTTATGACTTCCGCACTGTAGCATTATTACCTGCAATGACAGTAGTCTCACATCTATAACATTGTGCATAAGCTTCACGATACACTGTCCATCAGTCGTTAATCAACAATCAACTAATCTCTGTTCCATAATTGCATTACTAGAACATACATTACCAACATATTTTACGAAAGCTGGTAGCTGATGGATAGTTTTACACTTGTAACTTACGTCATCGTAGTGCAACGGTACGGGCACAGTCAATTCGTTTGGTACTGCAATTGAAGACACCACATAGGATAATGACACGCGCTTGCTCAAGATATATTGTTTATTATCTGCGTGGTAGTGTATACCTGTTTCCTATGCTTAAGTCATTGATAGATTATTTATGGTTTCAAGTTATCAAAGGCACAAATTAGCAGACCCTCTTTTTGTGGAAGTTCACAATCTACACTTAGATACATACAAACATCTATATAGCAAAACCTATGACCAGAAGGTATGCTCACCTTCTCTCTGTCCGTTTCCTTTGGCTTTGTCTTTCCCTTTTCTTGGACGGTTCTTATCCACCTGCAAAACCAATGTCCATGTCCTAATTCGTTTGGTGACTTGACTTATGCAGAAAAATATATGTTCCTATAAATGCCACGTACAAAGCAGGTTGATGAAATGCGATTGTCGAGTAGGTCACGATAATTATTTTAGTCGCCTCTTCTTTAAGCAGGACTCATTGTTGCTTTGAACTATCTTGGATTGTTAACTTGAGCCTTGTGATTTACAAATACGGAAAATCAACTTCAATGCGATGATCATCGAAGTTCATATATCGATAACCTAATAGCATCCACACCCGTTCATATCCGAGTTTAAATGTGCGAATACATATCTACAACACACCTGAGCGTATAGTACTGGCTTCGGACCTGAATAGAAAACAAATGGTAGTTTCATTTTCGGTAAAAATTACAGATATATAAAACAGTGCAATAAAATGGACCATAATACCGAAACAAAATACCAGATAGGTTTTACTTCATAAAAACAAAAAACGATGATACTTATATTGACAGTAGTGTCGCAATATTTACCGATCCTATTATTGTTATATTAGCGTGTACTGTATTCCTACCTCCATTGGTTTCAGCTTCTTTTTCTGTCTTGTCCTTCTTGCCCTTCTTGGTCTTATTCTCCTACAGATGAGTACTCGTAATTATCTATTATTTCAAGTTAGCATAAGATGCTATAAAAATACCATTGTTGAAAAAAGTTAACGGACCTAAAATGATTTTAACGACTTTTACAACTCGATCATAGCCTTGTGAATTAAGGGTAACTGTTAATAGTATATGTCACATACATTGCTGAGTACGGGTAAGATTAAAAGTATTGGGTTTGAATTTATCTAGTGACCTTACCTGTGCATAGATGGCTGGGGGTGGGGCTTCGGCATCTGTGAAACATAGTCAGGATTATTACCGACTCAATATATAGATGAATCACCAGATATAATTAATGGCTTGATCTTCCTCTGTTAAACATATGGACCCATTTGATCTTCGCTTATTTTATGCAGTTATGAAGTATCAGAATTAAGCATTCGCGGCAGTACTAGTTATTTGTTCGAGCAATCATCTGATCCGATTAATACGAAATCGCACTAATACCTTGTTTAGTTACTGGTTTTCTCGCACGATTTTGTTCCTTGGCGACCTGACGGATTAGAGACAGATGGTTGAAGGGACATGACACGGACAAGCCGTGAAGTGTGACGTTCCAACGTACTTACATTGCATATGCACAGAGGTAATTCAATGTTGCATTTCTCATTTCTTCATTGGCAAAGCACAAGCCACCGACAAAGAGAATGCCACTTGATCATCAGCCAAAATACGGAACATCTTCAGAATGTGATAATGTCAATCACTAATTATGTATCCTGTATTTAGTGGCATTGTATTTCGTCTCAAATAATGAGCACACTCACCTCAAAGTACATCGCATTCTCTGGACCAACATCCACAGCTAGATAATGTAATACTATGTGATTAAACATTAATATCGGTAGCGGTTGAGTGAAAGTTGGGGACACGTGGCACGTCTCTTGTCAAATATATATTTCGTCTTGACGTTATGTAGACGCCAATGTTACTTGCTGACGTCACACAATCTAAATTTATGACCAATTATTATCCGCCGGTCCGAGCAGGAACCAAGAACGGTATATTCTCAGATAATAAGCACACTGACCTCGGCGTGCAGCGTGTTCCCTTGATCAGCAGCCACAGCTAGGGAATGTAACATAATATGATTAACTACTAATATCGGTAACGGTGGAGAGGAAATTGGGAACACGTGGTACTACGTCTCTTGTCAAATATTCCTTGCATATGTACATCGTCTCAACATATATATGGCCAAGAATAAACGTTAATTCGTTATTAGAAGACCCTATGAGAGAAAAATAAGCCTATATTTACAATAAAGATTGCTTTAACTTGAATAAGTAATATATCAAAGTGCTGTACCTTCATTGGCAAAGCCCCGAGTGCCATTGGCTGTTGTAGATCCATAGGGCACGAGGTCTGCTACAGAGCCATCATCCTTCTTCTTTCCTGAACCATATTTTTATAGTTGTATCAAATGCGAGTAATGAATTATTTGCTAATCGAATTCAACATTTAAGCTGGTGGAACAGTACATATATTCTAATACAATCGAGCGGTTGGGGGGTAGGACAGGCTCCGTTGTAGGAATACATGACATATATCATAATTCACAGCTCTCGATGTCACGTGAAAAGACGGCGGCACTGATAGGTGGTAGTGGTAGTGGCATCGTTGTGAATATGTCCGAAATAACATGTGGAGTGATTCC
Source organism: Arenicola marina (assembly GCA_964019135.1). Classification (NCBI taxonomy): domain Eukaryota; kingdom Metazoa; phylum Annelida; class Polychaeta; family Arenicolidae; genus Arenicola; species Arenicola marina. The sequence continues at coordinate 35,188,625 of OZ025250.1, forward strand.
TGTCATGGATATAATAGTGATAACTATTTACCAATTCATGACTTTATCATTGGAAATCTTCAACAGGCGCTAAATTAAATGCTCAGATCCTGTTGCTGACAGTCAATGCCCAGTTCACAGTGAACTATTTGTTTTGTTTATGATAAGGCATTAAGATACAGTCAGTCGATTCAACCGTGTGCTCTCACTTTCAATCTTACTACACCCCAAATGGCGCAGCTTATTACCCTCTCATTCACTTACTATCACCGATAACGATCATCGGCATCAATATTATTATTTAACTAAACAGCACCAGGGTCTTACATTTCTGTAGATATGGACCTGTTTTGTTGAAACAATAATATTGTTTTACCTTGATTACCAATTTCGCCATCTTAGAGTGACTGTTTGTATGTGAATACGATTGGTCAGCAGTATTGTGACGTCACTTACTTCGGCGTCTGGCACAGCACACGGCGACCACAATGATGATGAGGAGGAGAACCAATCCACCGGCCGCTGCCGAGACCACGGTCACGATGAACTTGAACGCTAGTGGAAGAAACAGTCAACAGTGTTAAGACTTCCATGCGTTTCAGGCCGTTGATTGCACGAACGTATTTTTGCTAGTTGGATATTTACATGGACGAGACCTCACGCACCTGGCCTCAATGTGTTTCCTGGTTTGTCAATATGCCATACAATTCCAGCATTAAAACTAAATCGCGTTTACTGTCTAGGTTATACAACAACAAAATATATATCAGGATTTCACTAGAGTCTCCCAACTCTGTGAATAAATCTGTTACTGTTTTGTTGACGCCACTTGTTATTTCCCATGTATTTACTTAATGATTATTGACTTGACTTGACTTGTCTTGACTTGACTCGGTGCTTTGATGTCACTTAGGCTTCGTGAGTACACCATGTTATGTAAAGGACTGTTCATCACTCACGGACTAATCGATTGTATAACATAAATATATACATTTTCTGTCTTAATTAATTGAACAGATGTCAATCTTTGACAAACACACATTTTGAGCATGGTCTAATTAAATCAAAGAATACATAGGTATATATATGAAACAACAATTGTGTTGTCTGAAGCGGCAAGACTTTTTATTACTCTTCACAATAGTTCCTCAATGCCTTCATGAAGTTGATGATTTAAAGACATTTGATCATAAACATATCTTCCGGAACCAGTAAACGTGTTTACCTGGACTGCTATATGTCACCTCTACCCCACTGGTCGTCCAGAATGCGTTTTGCCCGGAACTGTGTATTTACCTGGACTGGTATCCAGTGTGACTTCCACCGTGAGGTTGGCCGTTCCGTAGGTGTTCGCGGCTCGCACCGTGTAGTTACTGGCGTTAACAGACTGAAACGTTTCGAATTGGAGGAGAGGTCCGTGGCTGATGACGTCATCTCCTATCGACCACGTGTAGTTGCAGTCTGGTTTACAATCCGCTGACGCTGTTATCGCCAAGAATTCAGTCTCTCTGGCTGAAGGCTTTTCTGGATTTGTCTTCAGGTCATATGGTCTGTCTGTATGTAATAAACAGGTTTGAACAATCGAATGACGGCTGATACTAATATTATTAGTTGTCACAGGTCCGGCAGAAAGGCGCTTTGCTCACGCAGATAACATTCAATGAAAATATCTTTTTAATCAGTTTTAACAGTTATTAACATTCCCTTGCTTGAGGGGCATCCCCTTCTCCTTGGATCCTCCACTGGTCTACAAAATGCCACTTTGCTATATATTCCGTCGGAGAACCCGGCGTTACAGTGTATGCTCTTAAGTTCCCAAGGAGGGCTTTTTCATGTATATCCAATTGGCTAAGATAAGTTAAGGCATACCTATTTCACTCACTGTTGGGCTCTTAAAACAGCCAAAGCGGCCCAAAGGAAGGTCGCTTTCCAAGCATGCGCTAGCTAACAGTTGCGGCTAATCTATTTAACACTTCTCGCGGGTGGATTACATTTGTATTTACCTTAATACTACTGGGGTAGGCAAAAGTATAAATGTAGCGCACTGATGATACTTACGTAGGATATCCAGAGTGACATTTGTCTCCACACTGGTCAGATTTGTCCCGTTCTCCGAGGCTGCACAGATGTACGTGGTGTCTGTGTGGTGTACAGGTGAGACCTCCAGGCTCTGTCCACTGTCACCAAGCACAGCGTGTCTCTCAGGCGGCGCGGTCCTGTCGATGTCCACCCCATTCCGGCTCCACGTGTACAACATGGCGGGGCGGTGGGCCGCCGGAAGTGACGTGGAGGAGGCCCTACACTCGACACTACACTTACATTCGCTTTGCCTTCGACGAGTGTTTGTGGACTCAAATCAATAACAGGTATGTCAGGAAGGCCTGCAATTAAAAACCACTTGGTAGGAATATTATCAGCCGGATGGGGAGGGCGCACGAATTGCATGCTTGAAATGGTATCAGCGAGGGCATGTTGCTTCTTCCCAATGCCCGGTCAACAATGTTAAATAAAACTTTATCTTATCTTATCTTATCTTATCTAATGTTACTGTATATATGGCTGGGATTTAGCTTCCATCACGCGACCATGCAGATACAGACCTTCCATGGATGTTATATTAACACGCCTGGTCAAACTGCGGGGTTGGCGCTAATGGGCCAGCATGCCCATAAATGTATACAATCCGCGTCTACCAGACTGACTAGTTGTATGTTTCTCGCATGACGATTTTACGTTCAGAGTATCTACTGGACAACAACTTTGTTACCTTACTCGAGGGATGACAAGGGTTGTCTAAGTATGTATAGTATATGGCAGGATATTACCTTGTATATTGACCGGGTTGCTGAGCCCCAATCAAATCCAATACAAACACGAAATGTGCATATCAATTCAGGCGCGTGGCTCTGCTCAGGGGCGGATCCCCGGGACTGATCCAGATATTTTGGATAGAGGAGACTGGCTTCTGATTTTCGTGTGTGTGGGCGGGAAGAGGTAAAGGGAATAAATATTTTTTGACGATATCTACTCTATGATCATAATGCAATGGAGTAATGGAGATAGGTACAATACCAAACGGAGACTATAATATTGTCCATACCTTCGAGTAACTATATGCTTTGTTATACTAATATCTAACATTATAATATATATAGTAGATAGTACCACCTGAATTATATATAAATTTTGTGATTATGCAGTGGGGGGTGAATTCTTAATCGACGATTTAATTGATTCTTATTATTTAAGATGCTGTTGCAATTTTAACATAACGTTGACAACGCTTAAAAATGAAATGTCCACTACTTGACTACCTTTCGACATGTCTTACACACATGGGGGAGCTTGATAGGGCTGTTGTACGAACAGCTGTACGTCACCCAGACTCGCTCTATGGCTCCATATTCCCGGCACATGGGTGAAACGCCTTCCAGATGAGTATTATTAGTGGGTGGGCGTGGCGGACAAGAGGTGCAAGAGGAGCCTATGAGATTGCCAGGATAGGATGAAGAGTTTCCATCTTCCGTGTTAGATCCCACGAAAGTCATTATTGCATTAATTGGCAGGCGTCCGTAATACATGCGCTATGCTAAAACAATGGTTCATTCTAACATGGTAGAACGACCATGAAGAGGAGGGATGGCGTCGCCAAAAGAGAAAAACGCTTGGGAGTACCAGAAGAAGATGAGGAGCGATGGTAATATTAGTAGATGAGGAGTAAGAGGAGCGGATGGAAGCTCAGAGGCGTAAGAAGTGTAATGTATGCCAGGAAGAAAGAACGAGTAAAAGAAACAAATGGAGAACAAAGAAGTGCGTTCGGAAAGGTGTTGGGGGATAGACAATTAAAATATTTGTGAGAAAGAGACCAGAATGAGTGCCAAGATACGGGGCTGTGGGAACCACAATGCCAGAAGATAACAGAGTTTCTGGGATCCGATTGCCCTGAACATCGGGGGACCGAGGCTGGGGTCTGACCTATGTGACGCATCGGGGCTGCGGACGGGGGACCGAGGCTGGGGTCTGACCTATGAGACGCATCGGGGCTGAGGACGGGGGACCGAGGCTGGGGTCAGACCTATGTGACGCATCGGGGCTGCGGACGGGGGACCGAGGCTGGGGTCTGACCTATGTGACGCATCGGGGCTGAGGACGGGGGACCGAGGCTGGGGTCAGACCTTTGTGACGCATCGGGGCTGAAGGGCGGCGGACCGAGGCTGGGGTCAGACCTATGTGACGCATCGGGGCTGAGGACGGGGGACCGGGGCTGGGGTCAGACCTATGTGACGCATCGGGGCTGAGGACGGGGGACCGAGGCTGGAGTCAGACTTATGTGACGCAGCGTGGTTGAGGACGGGGGACCGAGGCTGGAGTCAGACCTATGTGACGCATCGGGGTTGAGGACAGGGGACCGAGGCCGGGGCCAGACCTATGTGACGCATCGGGGTTGAGGATAGGGGACCGAGGCCGGGGTCAGACCTATGTGACGCATCGGGGCTGAGGACGGGGCCCAAGGTTGGGGTCAGACCTATGTGACGCATCAGGGCTCAGGACGGTGGCCGAGGCCGGGGTCAGATCTATGTGACGCATCGGGGCTAAGGACGGGGGACCGAGGCTGGTGTCAGACCTATGTGACGCATTGGGGCTGAGGACGGGGGACCGAGGCTGGTGTCAGACCTATGTGACGCATTGGGGCTGAGGACGGGGGACCGAGGCTGGTGTCAGACCTATGTGACGCATCGGGGTAGAGGACGGGGGACCGAGGCTGGTGTCAGACCTATGTGACGCATTGGGGCTGAGGACGGGGGACCGAGGCTGGTGTCAGACCTATGTGACGCATTGGGGCTGAGGACGGGGGACCGAGGCTGGTGTCAGACCTATGTGACGCATCGGGGCTGAGGACATGGGACTGAGGCTGGGGTCGGACCTATGTGACGCATCGGGGTTGAGGACGGGGGACCGAGGCTGGGGTCAGACCTATGTGACGCATCGGGGCTGAGGACGGGGGACTGAGGCTGGGGTCAGACCTATGTGACGCATGGGGGTTGAGGACGGGGGACCGAGGCTGGGGTCAGAACTATGTGACGCATCGGGGTTAAGGACGGGGGACCGAGGCTGGAGTCAGACCTATATGACACATCGGGGCTGAGGACGGGGGACCGAGGCGGGGTTCACACCTACCTGACGCATCGGGGCTGAGGACGGCGGGCAGAGGCTGGGGTCAGACCTATGTGACACATCGGGGCTGAGGAAGGGGGACCGAGGCTGGAGGTCAGACCTATTTGACGCATCGGGGCTGAGGACGGGGCACCGAGGCAGGGGTCAGACCTATGTGACGCATCGGGGCTGAGGACGGGGGACCGAGGCGGGGCTCAGACCTACCTGACGCATCGGGGCTGAGTACGGCGGGCAGACGCTGGAGGTCAGACCTATGTGACGCATCGGGGCTGAGGACGGGGGACCGAGGCTGAAGTCAGACCTATGTGACGCATTGGGGTTGAGGACGGGGGACCGAGGCTGGCGTCAGACCTATGTGACGCATCGGGGCTGAGGACGAGGTACCGAGGCCGGGGTCAGATCAATGTGACGCATCGGGGTTAAGGACGGGGGACCGAGGCTGGGGTCAGACATATGTGACGCATCGGAGCTGAGGACGGGGGACCGAGGCCGGCGTCAGACCTATGGGACGCATCGGGGTAGAGGACGGGGGACCGAGGCTGGGGTCAGACCAATGTGACGCATCGGGATAGAGGACGGGGGACCGAGGCTGGGGTCAGACCTATGTGACGCATTGGGGTTGAGGACGGGGGACCGAGGCTGGCGTCAGACCTATGTGACGCATCGGGGTTGAGGACGGGGGACCGAGGCCGGGGTCAGACCTATTTGACGCATCGGGGCTGAGCACGGGGGAGCGACGCCGTGGACATACCAATATAACGCAACGGGCCGGAGGACGGCGGACCGAGGCGGGGCTCAGAACTACCTGACGCATCGGGGCTGAGGACGAGGGACCCAGGCTGGGGTCAGACCTATGTGACGCATCGGGGCTGAAGACGGGGGACCGAGGCTGGAGTCAGACCTATGTGACGCAACGGGGCTGAGGGCGGGGGGCCGAGGCTGGAGGTCAGATCTATGTGACGCATCGGGGCTCAGGACGGGGGACCGAGGCTGAAGTCAGACCTATGTGTCTTAGGCATCCGGGCTGAGGACGGGGCACCGAGGCAGGGGTCAGACCTATGTGACGCATCGGGGCTGAGGACGGGGGACCGAGGCGGGGCTCAGACCTACCTGACGCATCGGGGCTGAGTACGGCGGGCAGACGCTGGAGGTCAGACCTATGTGACGCATCGGGGCTGAGGACGGGGGACCGAGGCTGAAGTCAGACCTATGTGACGCATTGGGGTTGAGGACGGGGGACCGAGGCTGGCGTCAGACCTATGTGACGCATCGGGGCTGAGGACGAGGTACCGAGGCCGGGGTCAGATCAATGTGACGCATCGGGGTTAAGGACGGGGGACCGAGGCTGGGGTCAGACATATGTGACGCATCGGAGCTGAGGACGGGGGACCGAGGCCGGCGTCAGACCTATGGGACGCATCGGGGTAGAGGACGGGGGACCGAGGCTGGGGTCAGACCAATGTGACGCATCGGGATAGAGGACGGGGGACCGAGGCTGAAGTCAGACCTATGTGACGCATTGGGGTTGAGGACGGGGGACCGAGGCTGGCGTCAGACCTATGTGACGCATCGGGGCTGAGGACGAGGTACCGAGGCCGGGGTCAGATCAATGTGACGCATCGGGGTTAAGGACGGGGAACCGAGGCTGGGGTCAGACATATGTGACGCATCGGAGCTGAGGACGGGGGACCGAGGCCGGCGTCAGACCTATGGGACGCATCGGGGTAGAGGACGGGGGACCGCGGCTGGGGTCAGACCAATGTGACGCATCGGGGTAGAGGACGGGGGACCGAGGCTGGGGTCAGACCTATGTGACGCATCGGGGCTCAGGACGGGGGATCGAGGCTGGGGTCAGACCTATGTGACGCATCGGGGTAGAGGACGGGGGACCGAGGCTGGGGTCAGACCTATGTGACGCATCGGGGCTGAGGACGGGGGACCGAGGCTGGGGTCAGACCTATGTGACACATCGGGGCTGAGGACGGGCGACCGAGGCTGGAGGTCAGACCTATGTGACGCATCGGGGCTGAGGACGGGGGACCGAGGCTGGGGTCAGACCTATGTGAGCATCGGGGCTGAGGACGGGGGACCGAGGCCGGGGTCAGACCTGTGTGAAGCATCGGGGTTGAGGACGGGGGACCAAGGCTGGGGTCAGACCTATGTGACGCATCGGGGTTGAGGACGGGGGACCGAGGCCGGGGTCAGACCTATTTGACGCATCGGGGCTGAGCACGGGGGAGCGACGCCGTGGGCATACCAATATAACGCAACGGGCCGGAGGACGGCGGACCGAGGCGGGGCTGAGAACTACCTGACGCATCGGGGCTGAGGACGAGGGACCCAGGCTGGGGTCAGACCTATGTGACGCATCGGGGCTGAAGACGGGGGACCGAGGCTGGAGTCAGACCTATGTGACGCAACGGGGCTGAGGGCGGGGGGCCGAGGCTGGAGGTCAGATCTATGTGACGCATCGGGGCTCAGGACGGGGGACCGAGGCTGAAGTCAGACCTATGTGTCTTAGGCATCCGGGCTGAGGACGGGGCACCGAGGCAGGGGTCAGACCTATGTGACGCATCGGGGCTGAGGACGGGGGACCGAGGCGGGGCTCAGACCTACCTGACGCATCGGGGCTGAGTACGGCGGGCAGACGCTGGAGGTCAGACCTATGTGACGCATCGGGGCTGAGGACGGGGGACCGAGGCTGAAGTCAGACCTATGTGACGCATTGGGGTTGAGGACGGGGGACCGAGGCTGGGGTCAGACCAATGTGACGCATCGGGGTAGAGGACGGGGGACCGAGGCTGGGGTCAGACCTATGTGACGCATCGGGGCTGAGGACGGGGGACCGAGGCTGAAGTCAGACCTATGTGACGCATTGGGGTTGAGGACGGGGGACCGAGGCTGGCGTCAGACCTATGTGACGCATCGGGGCTGAGGACGAGGTACCGAGGCCGGGGTCAGATCAATGTGACGCATCGGGGTTAAGGACGGGGGACCGAGGCTGGGGTCAGACATATGTGACGCATCGGAGCTGAGGACGGGGGACCGAGGCCGGCGTCAGACCTATGGGACGCATCGGGGTAGAGGACGGGGGACCGCGGCTGGGGTCAGACCTATGTGACGCATCGGGGTAGAGGACGGGGGACCGAGGCTGGGGTCAGACCTATGTGACGCATCGGGGCTGAGGACGGGCGACCGAGGCTTGGGTCAGACCTATGTGACGCATCGGGGTAGAGGACGCGGGACCGAGGCTGGGGTCAGACCTATGTGACGCATCGGGGCTCAGGACGGGGGATCGAGGCTGGGGTCAGACCTATGTGACGCATCGGGGTAGAGGACGGGGGACCGAGGCTGGGGTCAGACCTATGTGACGCATCGGGGCTGAGGACGGGGGACGGAGGCTGGGGTCAGACCTATGTGACACATCGGGGCTGAGGACGGGCGACCGAGGCTGGAGGTCAGACCTGTGTGACGCATCGGGGCTGAGGACGGGGGACCGAGGCTGGGGTCAGACCTATGTGAGCATCGGGGCTGAGGACGGGGGACCGAGGCCGGGGTCAGACCTGTGTGAAGCATCGGGGTTGAGGACGGGGGACCAAGGCTGGGGTCAGATCAATGTGACGCATCGGGGTTAAGGACGGGGGACCGAGGCTGGGGTCAGACATATGTGACGCATCGGAGCTGAGGACGGGGGACCGAGGCCGGCGTCAGACCTATGGGACGCATCGGGGTAGAGGACGGGGGACCGCGGCTGGGGTCAGACCAATGTGACGCATCGGGGTAGAGGACGGGGGACCGAGGCTGGGGTCAGACCTATGTGACGCATCGGGGTAGAGGACGGGGGACCGAGGCTGGGGTCAGACCTATGTGACGCATCGGGGCTGAGGACGGGCGACCGAGGCTTGGGTCAGACCTATGTGACGCATCGGGGTAGAGGACGCGGGACCGAGGCTGGGGTCAGACCTATGTGACGCATCGGGGCTCAGGACGGGGGATCGAGGCTGGGGTCAGACCTATGTGACGCATCGGGGTAGAGGACGGGGGACCGAGGCTGGGGTCAGACCTATGTGACGCATCGGGGCTGAGGACGGGGGACCGAGGCTGGGGTCAGACCTATGTGACACATCGGGGCTGAGGACGGGCGACCGAGGCTGGAGGTCAGACCTATGTGACGCATCGGGGCTGAGGACGGGGGACCGAGGCTGGGGTCAGACCTATGTGAGCATCGGGGCTGAGGACGGGGGACCGAGGCCGGGGTCAGACCTGTGTGAAGCATCGGGGTTGAGGACGGGGGACCAAGGCTGGGGTCAGACCTATGTGACGCATCGGGGCTGAGGACGGGGTACCGAGGCGTGTGTCAGACCTATGTGACGCGTCGGGGTTGAGGACGGGGGACCGAGGCTGGGGTCAGACCTATGTGACGCATCGGGGCTGAGGACGGGGGACCGAGGCTGGGGTCACCCCTATGTGACGCATCCGGGCTGAAGACGGGCGACCGAGGCTGGGGTCAGACCTATGCGACGCATCGGGGCTGAGGACGGGGGGCCGAGGCTGGAGGTCAGATCTATGTGACGCATCGGGGCTCAGGACGGGGGACCGAGGCTGAAGTCAGACCTATGTGACGCATTGGGGTTGAGGACGGGGGACCGAGGCTGGGGTCAGACCTATGTGACGCATCGGGGCTGAGGACGAGGTACCGAGGCCGGGGTCAGATCAATGTGACGCATCGGGGTTAAGGACTGTGGGCCGAGGCTGGGGTCAGACATATGTGACGCATCGGAGCTGAGGACGGGGGACCAGGGCCGGGGTCAGACCTATGTGACGCATCGGGGTTGAGGACGGGGGACCGAGGCTGGGGTCAGACCTATGTGATGCATCGCGGCTGCGGATGGGGGACCGAGGCCGGGGTCAGACCTATGTGACGCATTGGGGTTGAGGACGGGGGACCGAGGCTGGGCTCAGACCTATGTGACGCATCGGGGCTGAGGACGGGGTACCGAGGCCGGGGTCAGATCAAGGTGACGCATCGGGGTTAAGGACGGGGGACCGAGGCTGGGGTCCGACCTATGTGACGCATCGGGGTTGAGGACGGGGGACCGAGGCTGGGGTCAGACCTATGTGACGCATCGGGGCTGAGGACATGGGACTGAGGCTGGGGTCGGACCTATGTGACGCATCGGGGTTGAGGACGGGGGACCGAGGCTGGGGTCAGACCTATGTGACGCATCGGGGCTGAGGACGGGGGACTGAGGCTGGGGCCAGACCTATGTGACGCATTGGGGTTGAGGACGGGGGACCGAGGCTGGGGTCAGACCTATGTGACGCATCGGGGTTAAGGACGGGGGACCGAGGCTGGAGTCAGACCTATATGACACATCGGGGCTGAGGACGGGGGACCGAGGCGGGGCTCAGACCTACCTGACGCATCGGGGCTGAGGACGGCGGGCAGAGGCTGGGGTCAGACCTATGTGACACATCGGGGCTGAGGAAGGGGGACCGAGGCTGGAGGTCAGACCTATTTGACGCATCGGAGCTGAGGACGGGCGACCGAGGCTGGGGTCAGACCTATGTGACGCCTCGGGGCTGAGGACGGGGGACCGAGGCTGGGGTCAGACCTATGTGACGCATCGGGGCTGAGGACGGGGGGCCGAGGCTGGTGGTCAGACCTATGTGACGCATCGGGGCTGAGGACGGGGGGCCGAGGCTGGGGTCAGACCTATGTGACGCATCGGGGCTGAGGACGGGGTACCGAGGCGGGTGTCAGACCTATGTGACGCATCGGGGTTGAGGACGGGGGACCGAGGCCCGGGTCAGACCTATTTGACGCATCGTGGCTGAGGACGGCGGACTGAGGCTGGAGTCAGACCTATGTGACGCGTCGGGGTTGAGGACGGGGGACCGAGGCTGGGGTCAGACCTATGTGACGCATCGGGGCTGAGGACGGGGGACCGAGGCTGGGGTCAGACCTATGTGACGCATCCGGGCTGAAGACGGGCGACCGAGGCTGGGGCCAGACCTATGCGACGCATCGGGGCTGAGGACGGGGGGCCGAGGCTGGAGGTCAGATCTATGTGACGCATCGGGGCTCAGGACGGGGGACCGAGGGTGGGGTCAGACCTATGTGACGCATCGGGGCTGAGGACGAGGTACCGAGGCCGGGGTCAGATCAATGTGACGCATCGGGGTTAAGGACTGTGGGCCGAGGCTGGGGTCAGACATATGTGACGCATCGGAGCTGAGGACGGGGGACCGGGGCCGGGGTCCGACCTATTTGACGCATCGGGGTTGAGGACGGGGGACCGAGGCTGGGGTCAGACCTATGTGACGCATCGGGGCTGAGGACATGGGACTGAGGCTGGGGTCGGACCTATGTGACGCATTGGGGTTGAGGACGGGGGACCGAGGCTGGGGTCAGACCTATGTGACGCATCGGGGTTGAGGACGGGGGACCAAGGCTGGGGTCAGACCTATGTGATGCATCGCGGCTGCGGACGGGGGACCGAGGCCGGGGTCAGACCTATGTGACGCATTGGGGTTGAGGACGGGGGACCGAGGCTGAGGTCAGACCTATGTGACGCATCGGGGCTGGGGACGGGGTACCGAGGCCGGGGTCAGATCATTGTGACGCATCGGGGTTAAGGACGGGGGACCGAGGCTGGGGTCAGACATATGTGACGCATCGGAGCTGAGGACGGGGGACCGGGGCCGGGGTCCGACCTATTTGACGCATCGGGGTTGAGGACGGGGGACCGAGGCTGGGGTCAGACCTATGTGACGCATCGGGGCTGAGGACATGGGACTGAGGCTGGGGTCGGACCTATGTGACGCATCGGGGTTGAGGACGGGGGACCGAGGCTGGGGTCAGACCTATGTGACGCATCGGGGCTGAGGACGGGGGACTGAGGCTGGGGCCAGACCTATGTGACGCATTGGGGTTGAGGACGGGGGACCGAGGCTGGGGTCAGACCTATGTGACGCATCGGGGTTAAGGACGGGGGACCGAGGCTGGAGTCAGACCTATATGACACATCGGGGCTGAGGACGGGGGACCGAGGCGGGGCTCAGACCTACCTGACGCATCGGGGCTGAGGACGGCGGGCAGAGGCTGGGGTCAGACCTACCTGACACATCGGGGCTGAGGACGGGGGACCGAGGCGGGGCTCAGACCTACCTGACACATCGGGGCTGAGGAAGGGGGACCGAGGCTGGAGGTCAGACCTATTTGACGCATCGGGGCTGAGGACGGGCGACCGAGGCTGGGGTCAGACCTATGTGACGCCTCGGGGCTGAGGACGGGGGACCGAGGCTGGGGTCAGACCTATGTGACGCATCGGGGCTGAGGACGGGGGGCCGAGGCTGGTGGTCAGACCTATGTGACCCATCGGGGCTGAGGACGGCGGGCCGAGGCTGGGGTCAGACCTATGTGACGCATCGGGGCTGAGGACGGGGTACCGAGGCGGGTGTCAGACCTATGTGACGCATCGGGGTTGAGGACGGGGGACCGAGGCCGGGGTCAGACCTATTTGACGCATCGGGGCTGAGGACGGGGGAGCGACGCCGTGGACATACCAATATAACGCAACGGGCCGGAGGACGGCGGACCGAGGCCGGGGTCAGATCATTGTGACGAATCAGGGTTAAGGACGGGGGACCGAGGCTGGGGTCAGACATATGTGACGCATCGGAGCTGAGGACGGGGGACCGGGGCCGGGGTCCGACCTATTTGACGCATCGGGGTTGAGGACGGGGGACCGAGGCTGGGGTCAGACCTATGTGACGCATCGGGGCTGAGGACGGGGGACTGAGGCTGGGGCCAGACCTATGTGACGCATTGGGGTTAAGGACGGGGGACCGAGGCTGGGGTCAGACCTATGTGACGCATCGGGGTTAAGGACGGGGGACCGAGGCTGGAGTCAGACCTATATGACACATCGGGGCTGAGGACGGGGGACCGAGGCGGGGCTCAGACCTACCTGACGCATCGGGGCTGAGGACGGCGGGCAGAGGCTGGGGTCAGACCTATGTGACACATCGGGGCTGAGGAAGGGGGACCGAGGCTGGAGGTCAGACCTATGTGACGCATTGGGGTTGAGGACGGGGGACCGAGGCTGGGGTCAGACCTATGTGACGCATCGGGGTTAAGGACGGGGGACCGAGGCTGGGGTCAGACATATGTGACGCATCGGAGCTGAGGACGGGGGACCGAGGCCGGCGTCAGACCTATGGGACGCATCGGGGCTGAGGACGGGGGACCGAGGCTGGGGTCAGACCTATGTGACGCATCGGGGTTGAGGACGGGGTACCGAGGCTGGGGTCAGACCAATGTGACGCATCGGGGTAGAGGACGGGGGACCGAGGCTGGGGTCAGACCTATGTGACGCATCGGGGTAGAGGACGGGGGACCGAGGCTGGGGTCAGACCTATGTGACGCATCGGGGCTGAGGACGGGCGACCGAGGCTGGGGTCAGACCTATGTGACGCATCGGGCTAGAGGACGCGGGACCGAGGCTGGGGTCAGACCTATGTGACGCATCGGGGCTCAGGACGGGGGATCGAGGCTGGGGTCAGACCTATGTGACGCATCGGGGTAGAGGACGGGGGACCGAGGCTGGGGTCAGACCTATGTGACGCATCGGGGCTGAGAACGGGGGACCGAGGCTGGGGTCAGACCTATGTGACACATCGGCGCTGAGGACGGGCGACGGAGGCTGGAGGTCAGACCTATGTGACGCATCGGGGCTGAGGACGGGGGACCGAGGCTGGGGTCAGACCTATGTGAGCATCGGGGCTGAGGACGGGGGACCGAGGCCGGGGTCAGACCTGTGTGAAGCATCGGGGTTGAGGACGGGGGACCGAGGCTGGGGTCAGACCTATGTGACGCATCGGGGCTGAGGACGGGGTACCGAGGCGGGTGTCAGACCTATGTGACGCATCGGGGTTGAGGACGGGGGACCGAGGCCGGGGTCAGACCTATTTGACGCATCGTGGCTGAGGACGGCGGACCGAGGCTGGAGTCAGACCTATGTGACGCGTCGGGGTTGAGGACGGGGGACCGAGGCTGGGGTCAGACCTATGTGACGCATCGGGGCTGAGGACGGGGGACCGAGCCTGGGGTCAGACCTATGTGACGCATCCGGGCTGAAGACGGGCGACCGAGGCTGGGGTCACACCTATGCGACGCATCGGGGCTGAGGACGGGGGGCCGAGGCTGGAGGTCAGATCTATGTGACGCATCGGGGCTCAGGACGGGGGACCGAGGCTGAAGTCAGACCTATGTGACGCATTGGGGTTGAGGACGGGGGACCGAGGCTGGGGTCAGACCTATGTGACGCATCGGGGCTGAGGAGGAGATACCGAGGCCGGGGTCAGATCAATGTGACGCATCGGGGTTAAGGACTGTGGGCCGAGGCTGGGGTCAGACATATGTGACGCATCGGAGCTGAGGACGGGGGACCAGGGCCGGGGTCAGACCTATGTGACGCATCGGGGTTGAGGACGGGGGACCGAGGCTGGGGTCAGACCTATGTGACACATCGCGGTTGAGGACGGGGGACCGAGGCTGGGGTCAGACCTATGTGACGCATCGGGGTAGAGGACGGGGGACCGAGGCTGGGGTCAGACCTATGTGACACATCGGGGCTGAGGACGGGCGACCGAGGCTGGAGGTCAGACCTATGTGACGCATCGGGGCTGAGGACGGGGGGCCGAGGCTGGGGTCAGACCTATGTGAGCATCGGGGCTGAGGACGGGGGACCGAGGCCGGGGTCAGACCTGTGTGAAGCATCGGGGTTGAGGACGGGGGACCAAGGCTGGGGTCAGACCTATGTGACGCATCGGGGCTGAGGACGGGGTACCGAGGCGGGTGTCAGACCTATGTGACGCATCGGGGTTGAGGAAGGGGGACCGAGGCCGGGGTCAGACCTATTTGACGCATCGTGGCTGAGGACGGCGGACCGAGGCTGGAGTCAGACCTATGTGACGCGTCCGGGTTGAGGACGGGGGACCGAGGCTGGGGTCAGACCTATGTGACGCATCGGGGCTCAGGACGGGGGACCGAGGCTGGGGTCAGACCTATGTGACGCATCCGGGCTGAAGACGGGCTACCGAGGCTGGGGTCAGACCTATGCGACGCATCGGGGCTGAGGACGGGGGGCCGAGGCTGGAGGTCAGATCTATGTGACGCATCGGGGCTCAGGACGGGGGACCGAGGCTGAAGTCAGACCTATGTGACGCATTGGGGTTGAGGACGGGGGACCGAGGCTGGGGTCAGACCTATGTGACGCATCGGGGCTGAGGACGAGGTACTGAGGCCGGGGTCAGATCAATGTGACGCATCGGGGTTAAGGACTGGGGGCCGAGGTTGGGGTCAGACATATGTGACGCATCGGAGCTGAGGACGGGGGACCAGGGCCGGGGTCAGACCTATGTGACGCATCGGGGTTGAGGACGGGGGACCGAGGCTGGGGTCAGACCTATGTGACACATCGCGGTTGAGGACGGGGGACCGAGGCTGGGGTCAGACCTATGTGACGCATCGGGGTAGAGGACGGGGGACCGAGGCTGGGGTCAGACCTATGTGACGCATCGGGGCTGAGGACGGGGGACCGAGGCTGGGGTCAGACCTATGTGACACATCGGGGCTGAGGACGGGGGACCGAGGCTGGAGGTCAGACCTATGTGACGCATCGGGGCTGAGGACGGGGGGCCGAGGCTGGGGTCAGACCTATGTGAGCATCGGGGCTGAGGACGGGGGACCGAGGCTGGGGTCAGACCTGTGTGAAGCATCGGGGTTGAGGACGGGGGACCAAGGCTGGGGTCAGACCTATGTGACGCATCGGGGCTGAGGACGGGGTACCGAGGCGGGTGTCAGACCTATGTGACGCATCGGGGTTGAGGACGGGGGACCGAGGCCGGGGTCAGACCTATTTGACGCATCGTGGCTGAGGACGGCGGACCGAGGCTGGAGTCAGACCTGTGTGACGCGTCGGGGTTGAGGACGGGGGACCGAGGCTGGGGTCAGACCTATGTGACGCATCGGGGCTGAGGACGGGGGACCGAGGCTGGGGTCAGACCTGTGTGACGCATCCGGGCTGAAGACGGGCGACCGAGACTAGGGTCAGACCTATGCGACGCATCGGGGCTGAGGACGGGGGGCCGTGGCTGGAGGTCAGATCTATGTGACGCATCGGGGCTCAGGACGGGGGACCGAGGCTGGGGTCAGACCTATGTGACGCATCAGGGCTGAGGACGGGGGACCGAGGCTGGGGTCAGACCTATGTGACGCATCAGGGCTCAGGACGGGGGACCGAGGCTGGGGTCAGACCTATGTGACGCATCGGGGCTCAGGACGGGGGACCGAGGCTGGGGTCAGACCTATGTGACGCATCGGGGGCTGAGGACGGGGGACCGAGACTGGGGTCAGATCTATGTGACGCATCGGGGGCTGAGGACGGGGTACCGAGGCTGGGGTCAGACCTATGTGACGCATCGGGGGCTGAGGACGGGGGACCGAGGCTGGGGCCAGACCTATGTGACGCATCAGGGCTGAGGACGGGGGACCGAGGCTGGGGTCAGACCTATGTGACGCATTAGGGCTGAGGACGGGGGACCGAGGCTGGGGTCAGACCTATGTGACGCATCAGGGCTGAGGACGGGGGACCGAGGCTGGGGTCAGACCTATGTGACGCATCGGGGCTCAGGACGGGGTACCGAGGCTGGGGTCAGACCTATGTGACGCATCGGGGCTGAGGACGGGGGACCGAGGCTGGGGTCAGACCTATGTGACGCATCGGGGCTGAGGACGGGGCACCGAGGCTGGGGTCAGACCTATGTGACGCATCGGGGGCTGAGGACGGGGGACCGAGGGTGGGTCAGACCTATGTGACGCATCGGGGCTGAGAACGGGGCACCGAGGCTGGGGTCAGACCTATGTGACGCATCAGGGCTGAGGACGGGGAACCGAGGCTGGGGTCAGACCTATGTGACGCATCAGGGCTCAGGACGGGGGACCGAGGCTGGGGTCAGACCTATGTGACGCATCGGGGCTCAGGACGGGGGACCGAGGCTGGGGTCAGACCTATGTGACGCATCGGGGGCTGAGGACGGGGGACCGAGGCTGGGGTCAGATCTATGTGACGCATCGGGGGCTGAGGACGGGGTACCGAGGCTGGGGTCAGACCTATGTGACGCATCGGGGGCTGAGGACGGGGGACCGAGGCTGGGGCCAGACCTATGTGACGCATCAGGGCTGAGGACGGGGGACCGAGGCTGGGGTCAGACCTATGTGACGCATTAGGGCTGAGGACGGGGGACCGAGGCTGGGGTCAGACCTATGTGACGCATCAGGGCTGAGGACGGGGGACCGAGGCTGGGGTCAGACCTATGTGACGCATCGGGGCTCAGGACGGGGTACCGAGGCTGGGGTCAGACCTATGTGACGCATCGGGGCTGAGGACGGGGGACCGAGGCTGGGGTCAGACCTATGTGACGCATCGGGGCTGAGGACGGGGCACCGAGGCTGGGGTCAGACCTATGTGACGCATCGGGGGCTGAGGACGGGGGACCGAGGGTGGGTCAGACCTATGTGACGCATCGGGGCTGAGAACGGGGCACCGAGGCTGGGGTCAGACCTATGTGACGCATCGGGGCTGAGGACGGGGGACCGAGGCTGGGATCAGTCAAACCTGTGTGACGCATCAGGGCTGGGGTTAGACCTATGTGACGCACCGGGGCTGGGGTTAGACCTATGTGACGCATCGGAGGCTGAGGACGGGGGACCGAGGCTGGGGTCAGACCTATTAGACGCATCGGGGGCTGAGGACGGGGGACCGAGGCTGGGGTCAGACCTATGTGACGCATCGGGGCTGAGGACGGGGGACCGAGGCTCGGGTCAGACCTATGTGACGCATCGGGGGCTGAGGACGGGGGACCGAGGCTGGGGTCTGACCTATGTGACGCACAGGGGCTCAGGACGGGGGACCGAGGCTGGGGTCAGACCTATGTGACGCATCGGAGCTGAAGGGCGGCGGACCGAGGCTGGGGTTAGACCTATGTGACGCATCGGGGCTGAGGACGGCGGACCGAGGCTGGGGTCAGACCTATGTGACGCATCGGGGTTGAAGGGCTGCGTGGCCTCGTGGCACACATATGCATAATACTTATCGGTCATCTTAGGGCTGAAAACAGCCTGCAGTTTCCTACATATATATCTATGGTGGGGTTTGGAAGACTTTCGACAACTTTCACCCTAAAAGGAGAGGCCGAGGCCGGGTCGCCCACCCCCTGGATCCACCCCTGATGCTTTTATCTGCGATTAACGGCGGTCGCAATGGCTGCAATAAAACGACTATAGCAGTGCGCGCGCTTTGACATAGTTTGCGACTCAGTGGTTGCTTGGAAAACAAGGTCACTCGGTTCGTCTCTCCAGTGGGTTAGATACGCATACTAAATAAGCGAGTGCATGTTGACATGGACAACAAGTTGCTGAATTATGATCTATCAATCACTAAAAGTTAGTATATTCATATCACGTTATCTGTGTCGATTTACTTTGTTTGGTTTCCTGGCCGGTCGAGATATCCTCACAACTTACTCCAAAGAGCTTAAAAGTACGCCAAGGTTCGGATTTTGTAAGATGGCCGGGGGTGTGGGGTGGGGGGGATGGCACGAAACACACTATTCACTCACTATGTCGCCTTAGTTAGAAAAATCACGGCACCCACATTACTGCTATCACCCATCTTCAACACATTAAAGTCGTGTGATCTGCATACATTTATATACATATATATGATAATACTGGTTATAAAAAGAAACTATTCAGCCAGGCGTAATGTCTGCAAACGGGCAACATTCTTCACGCAGATAATCCAGTGGCCGTAGTGGGCGGTTAGGGACTCGTATATAGATATATGCAATCCCCGGCTTGTAATCGATATGTCAGCCTACACATTAAAACATGTGAATGCGGCACTCAGCGAGGCGCGTCTACACAAAACGTTCCGGGGTTGTAATCCATGTGTCACTTACCGTACACAAATAGCACAGCGTCCATAGAGATTTGGGTATTCAGCAACTTGTAACCACACGTGTAGGTCCCGGCGTCTTCCGGTGTGAGACCCGCCAACCGGAAGCCGACTCCCCTGGTGGACGTGTTGTAGATGGTGAACCGGGGATCGTACCTGTCGCTGGGTCTACTCCCATCCGGTCCAGCAGCGACTGGTGGGGGAATGACGCCAGTGTACGGTATGTATCTGAACACATCGTCACCGTTGAATGCGAAGCCGACAACGTCATCGCTCTCTGGCGCCGACTTCAGCGTCCATTCCAGGGTGGCCGACCCAGTGACGTCACCTCTCACCACACCGGGAGAGCCGAGGAAAGCTACATAACAAAGCGTAATGCGACATTGCGACTCGAAAGTCATCTAAATCAAGTATGAAGTCAGCCATGGCGAAAGCATCAGTGATATATTACGAATGTACGCCTAATAAAAGTGTCTAAGACTGATATCTCTCTCCTTGAACCTAGCATGAATTAGATGATTCAACATGTTAATACAAATAGATCCTAGCGCTATATATAATTCCTTTCCACCGAACGCGCTTGCCAATATCTGACCGTAAGTCAAGGTCACTGAGCGCGCTGCCTCCCAGAGACCGGCGATATTGGTTATAAACACAACCCTAATTTATACCTTAACCGAAACAGTCGCCTGACACAACATATATAGCTGACCCGACAATCACTCGAAATATCTGCGCTCAAACATCAGCTACAGGATATTGAATAGTATAATTCTGAAGTAACAACTTTGAAAATCTGAAAAGTTCTAATGAAGTACAATGATATTTTCTACCTTTTTTTCTGATAATTGCAAAACAGAAAGTTCTTTCATGAGATAAGATAATACCTGCACAATAAAGGAGTATACATTTCATCTGTGTTTGCAGTCACACGTATATTGTTTTCGACTGATCATACTCACATTTGCTTTCTGCGCGATGCAGAAACCAGAAACAATGTAGGTAGACCCAGAGCGCCACCTGGCGGGACATGGTCGCTTATATTTAGCGATTTGTTTGGTGTCGTCGACACCCACGATGAATACCGTAACAGGAAATATCTGCGACAATGACAGATAACACACCCGCGGGTCAAACCCTGAAAGAGAAACCAAACCACTTACTGTGGTGGGAAGGGATTGTCACTTGGCATGAACTAAACCACAATACGGGCGTCATTGTATACCAATCTCGGTTAACCCCGGGTGGATGTATGGGTGTCCCATCAGTATATAACAAATAGCAAGATCAGTTAATATGATGATATTTAACCAATTGAAGGTATTTTCTGGAATCAGATGACAGTGCACAGCCGAGCCCCCATTAATAACTCTTAGCAAGGTATGCGTAACAAAGACCCCAAACGAAAATGGCGTCAAATTCCTCAACACAGCTGGTGCCCCTTCTTCCAAGTCAGAATGGTGCCCCTAAACAGAATGGTGACCCGTCTTCCTTGACAGAGTGATGCCTCGCCCCCCTTAACAGAGTGGTGCCCGTCCCTCTAAGCAGAGCGTTGCCCCGTCCCCCTAAACAGAGTGGCGCCCCTTCCCCCTAAACAGAGTGTAGCCCCGTCCCCCTAAACAGAGTGGCGCCCCTTCCCCCTAAACAGAGTGGCGCCCCTTCCCCCTAAACAGAGTGGCGCCCCTTCCCCCTAAACACAGTGTTGCCCCGTCCCCCTTAACAGAGTGGCGCCTCTTCCCCTAAAGCGAGTGGTGCCCCGTCCCTCTAAACAGAGAGGCGCCTCGTACCCCTCAATATAGTGGTGCCCCGTTCCCATAACTAGCGTGGGGCCCCGTCCCCCTAACTAGAGTGGTACAGCGTACAAAAACAGAGTGGTGTCCCGTCTCTCTAAGCAGAGCGGTGTGCCGTCCCCCTAACTAGACTGGTGCCCCGTCTACCTAAGCAGAGTGATGTCCCGGCCCCTGATCAGAGTGGTCTAGGGGTCCCCGTAACTAGAGAGGTGCCCATCCAATAAACAGAGTGGCGTCCCGTCTCTCTAACTAGAGTGGCGTCCGGTCCAATAAACAGAGTGGTGCCCCGTCCCCCTAACTAGAGTGGCGTTCGGTCCAATAAACCAAGTGGTGCCCGTCCCCCTAACTAGAGTGGCGTCCGGTGAAATAAACCAAGTGGTGCCCCGTCCCCCTAACTAGAGTGGCGTCCGGTCCAATAAACCAAATGGTGTCCCGTCCCCCTAACTAGAGTGGCGTCCGGTCCAATAAACAGTGGCGTCCAGTCCCCCTAACTAGAGTGCCTCCCCCCCCCCACTCCGTCCCTAAACAGAATGACTCTCCTTCACACCGGCAGAGTGGCGTCTCGTACTCTTAAGCGTATGGGCGCATGGCCCCGAAGCAGAATAGCTCCCCATCCTCTTTGTCAGATTAGTGTCCCGTCCTCCCAAAACGGAGTGGCACACGGGAGTTAAATGACTGCTCCCATTGCCGCGTTATCACCAGTCAAACGTACTACTTAAACTATCGACCCCCTCACTTAACAGTAACGCAACATTCGCCCAACTTTCCCTGCGATAATACCCTGTCACAATAAGGCCATCCTCATGAGATACATTGGCCTATATGAACTTCTACCTTCCACACTTGTAACATAATAGCTTGTGCAAGGCCTCGTTGCGGGGCTGGTCGTCTGTCACATATGTACACAGCTGCGTATGACGTATGTGGCTGTTGGCACAATCTTCATCAACAGTATGGGATCTGGAAGGAGTAAATGGCGACACGCGACACAAGCATATTTGAAACATCGGCATTCGATATTGACCCACAAATTCGAGGATCTGAACAAGTGACATAGACATCACAGATATTTTGCGAAAAAAAAACGGCACTGAACTTAGTCAAAAAGCGACCCGGAACGTCGTGAAAAATCGACATGCGACACTGCGATTTGTTTTAAATGGACATTTGGACGCTTGATCCCCCCTTCCAGACCCCTACCATACAATTAACAACCCATCCCCCCCCCCGTTGAGTATCACCGACTTCGCGCCACCTTTCATATACCTTGTTCAACCAAACCTGGCGATTTGCAGTTAGCCACAGACATCTTACAAGGGGGTTGTAGAGAGTTGGTCAACCTGGAATTTACCTAACATTGTGCGCCTATCGAGCTGAAGAAAGCCATAGTCGATCAAACAAAATGGGCGGCGGAACGAGCATCCCCTAGAATCGCCCCTTCATAGTCATCCCTCAAAAACGGGGCGAATTTTCCTGTCCCGCAAGCACACCCAACCAATTATCTATACCAACCTTATAACATCAATACCAGCCCAGCAGCTATTCCAATCAGAACCATTCAATTAGTCCCCCTTAGGTAGGGATTTCATAATATTCATTGTGGTTGTTAGATCTTTCAGTAATCCTTTGCCCTGACCACCAGAGCCGCCACGTCATTCAAGCGCCTCTATAGCCGCAATGCCATTCAGCGTTGTCTCAGTTGGACGACGTAGTTAATATTCCTTGGTGTACACGCCGCACGTCTCTCCACTCCACAGGTCGACAGCATGTGATCAGGCTCCGGACTTCACCACAGCTATGAGGCGTAACGCTCAGCGAACGTTGGGGTCGGGAGGGTTCCATGCTCTGAACAAGTTTGTTGAAGAAGATGAGGCCATGGTTCACTGACTTATGGCTGGTAGGGGATGGGATTGGGTGGGTATAAGTCTTTTTAGGTATGTTCTGTTAAATAGCGGCATATTTTGAGGTCTGCACCTGGTATAAGTACCTTTACGTAACATGCCGCCCACGTCCCGTTACACAGACAAGGTATTGAGGGTTATAAAACGACCAGAGTGGTGACGACAACCCGTTTGATATGCACGTGGACTGCTTCTCACACTATGACTGGATAGCAGGTTCTTTCAAACCGACAATTCTGGAAGTAAACATACAGTTTGTTCCAACATCTACCAATAGATTACAGCGACCGATATAATATCTGCATTCATTGTAAGTATGAATGAATGAAGTTCAGTACTGCATACCCAACTCCCAGAGCACAAGAACAGTTGTATGCACATGGCAAGGAGAATAATACCGACACATCGACTGTCATGATATACCGATCCACGCTCCGACACTAAGCCCCGCTCACGCTTGAGTTGGCATTGGCAATCATAGCTGATGGTAGGTATGTGGATGGATGGATTCGTTTATTCAACGATGACTAAAAGTGACTAATTTATTAATTTGCATGCCGAAAGCGGGTCGTGAATGCAATACATGGCAGATTAATGCTGGCACAATGATATTGGCATGACCCTACCAGCGCTAAGGTAACTTGTAACTCTGCGAGGGCATATCGACGAAGTCGGTTTGATGGTTGGTTGGTTGTATATTCAGGACGCTTAAACCACATTTGGTCATATCGCGTCAATGGGAGGAGGAAGGGAGAGTGAAACCATGTCCCCGGTGGTAACCCCCTACTCTTTGCGAAGAAGGAAATGGGATCTTTATACTGCGATCACAGACATGGCAACAGCGGGACTCGAACCACCGACCCACACGCCGTTGGGCTCTCATGTGACCAGAGCACTCAAGGCGGGCGCTCTTAGCCCACTGAGCTATCGGGCCGGCCCCCCGAAGTCGGGTTGAACACTGGTTTCTGTTTCTGCCCGGGTTCATGTAACCCTTCTAACACGTCGTACACGAAAGTGGAGCATCAAGGGGATGGGGCGGGAGTGAGGGGTGAGGGGGTGAGGGGTTGAGGGGGTGAGGGGTTGAGGGGGTGAGCGGGTGAGGGGTGAGGGGTTGAGGGTGTGAGGGGTTGAGGGGGTGAGGGGGTGAGGGGGCACCTAGGCATGCGACCCTTTATCCCCTATACCTTAACAAATGGGGCGGGCAAACGATTGCTTTGCCCATCTCTGTCCATCTTCGATGAGGTGGGAGCATTAGATTGAATCATTATTGTCTTAGTAATCTACTAGATTACTATTACGTAATCTATAAGGAGACAATGGTTCGCCTTAACGTGAAAGAACAAATCAGTATTGTTTAGCAACCGACTGCGTTAATATTACATGAACTATACGGAGACAATGGTTTGCCCTAGCTTGAACGAACGAATCAATATTGTTTAGCAACCGACTGCGTTAATATTACATGAACTATACGGAGACAATGGTTTGCCCTAGCTTGAACGAACGAATCAATAATGTTTAGCAACCGACTGCGTTAATATTACATGAACTATACGGAGACAATGGTTCGCCTTAACGTGAAAGAACAA
Source organism: Arenicola marina (assembly GCA_964019135.1). Classification (NCBI taxonomy): domain Eukaryota; kingdom Metazoa; phylum Annelida; class Polychaeta; family Arenicolidae; genus Arenicola; species Arenicola marina. Next base: position 35,213,083 of record OZ025250.1, read on the forward strand.
ATCAGTATTGTTTAGCAACCTACTACGTTAATATTACATGAACTATACGGAGACAATGGTTTGCCCTAGCTTGAACGAACGAATCAATAATGTTTAGTAAACCTTCTACGTCAGTGCTGTGTGAACTATGCCAAGCAATATTGGCCCGCGTTAAAGTGGAAGAACAACCCGTCATACCCCGCAACTGCAACTTACAGATTCGTGGTGTTAACCACATATGTAAGCTTACTACGAGGCGCATATACGGCCTGCGAACAGATACGTTGGTAACACTTAGGTCAGAGTGATACTTGTATAACATTACAATACTTCAATGGAGATAATTAAAACGCACACGGGGCGAGATAGGGCCAAGCTTCTTCCTGCGATCATGGCTAGACATGTTTGTCTCTGTTACGTCATGCGTGAGAAGGCGGGAGGGCCAACGTGGTTGAGGGAGGGGAGGTGAAGACAGTTGGATGTGGTTGGCCGCACTTGCGTGCAAAAATGAAGGGGGATGGGGGTAGGTGGTGAAGAGGGGTCTGGGGTTCGTCTTAAACATCCGCGTTACTATGTCAAGACACTAAGTTTTTGGCTCAGTGCAGTGGTTGTCGGTCCTGGTCGTACCCAGGCTCTATATTTAGTAACAGGTTCGTGACAAGTTGGGTGGAACTTTTTTTCAAAGTCTGATACGAAGCATGGTGAGTCCGCGGTTAAGGAGGGACGTTGGAAGCCTGCTGATGAGTTAGCGGTAAAGGCGGAAACCCGGAAGCATGTTGGTGAGTTAGTAGTTAAGGGGGGGGGGGCGATCAGAAGACCCTTGGTGAGACAGCGGTTAATGTGCCGGTGGCAGGGCCATCGGAAACCCCTTGGTGAGACAGCCGTTAAGGTGGGGGGGGGGAGCGGGGCAGGACCATCTGATGCCCGTTGGTGAGACAACGGTTAAGGTGGGAGGGGAGGGGCAGGGCCATCTGAAGCTCCTTGGTAAGACAGCGGCTAAGAGGGGGGGGGGGCAGGGCCATCTTCATCCCCTTGGTGAGACATCGGTTAATGTGGGGGGGGGGGGAGGGCCATCTGAAACCTCTTGATGAGACAACGGTAGGCCATCTGAAACCCCTTGGTGAGACAACGGTAAAGGTGGGGGGGGGGCATGGCCATCTGAAACCCATTGGTGAGACAACGGTAAAGGTGGGGGGGGGCAGGGCCATCGGAACCCCCTTGGTGAGGCAACGGTAAAGGTGGGGGGGAGGCAGGGCCATCTGAAACCCCTTGGTGAGACAGCGGTTTATTTGTGGGGTGGGCATCTGAATCCCCTTGGTGAGACAGCCGTTAATTGGGGGTGGGGGCATCTGAATCCCCATGGTGAGACAGCAGTTAATGTGGGAGGGGGCAGGGCCATCTGAAACCCCGTCGTGAGAGAGCGGTTAAGGGTATTAAAGGGAAGCCCGTTGATGAAACAACGGTTAAGGAGGGCCATATGAAGCCCATCGGTGACACAGCGGTTAAGTTGGGGGGGGGGGGGGGCTGGGCCATCTGGAGCCCCTTGGTGAGACAGCGGTTAAGGTGTGGGGGGCACGGCCATATGAAGCCCATCGGTGACACAGCGGTTAAGAGGGGAACATCTGAGGCGCGTCGGTGGGCGAGCTGTCGTCCATGGCGGCCCCACACCCACGGTGAGGATGTCTAACGTTATACGCGGATCCATAAAACTGAATCGCGGTCGTCGAGGGTCGCTGGGCTCGCATGGTATTCATTTTAAACTTCCTCGTTAACCTGTCAAAATACGGAGTCACATTCTGAATAAACCTTCGACGAGGCTACCTGTGGCCGCTCAGCTGTGTCCTCGGTGTATGGCTGCAGTAGTAGTAGTAAATTCCAGCTGCGGTAAACCTCATCATATTATGTGTAGTATATTAGTAGTAAGTTACAAATACTACTACTGTTGCGAGTATTGCTAGTGATCAACACGTTTACTATCGTACGAGTAGTTGTAAACAATGTGTTTAAAACGCTTACATCGGAGTGTGACTTGGTGGCATTATCTATGCATCCTCCAATGGTCTCTTTAAGCACACAACGCGACGTTGAGGGCAGGTACACGTATTGTGATAACATTTCGGTGAGTTAAAGTTTCAATTTCAACAAATGTGATGGGGAGGGTTGCCTCAGATCGGAGGGAGGCGCCTTCGCTGTTGGAACAACCCTATAACACTCCCCCGCAAGGAGGCTTTATAGTCAGTGTATATACGGCAAGTGAGAAGTTGTTGCGCCCTCTGTCGGAAGAGTTTATTCGTGCGGGTGACGTCAGTGTGATGACGTCACGACACAAGACGTCCCTGCCCATCCAATGTTTACGTTTTGTTTGAAATAAAAAAATTTAACATAATATTACAGTACTTAAAATGAAGCTAACGTATTAGACCAACTTCCTTATTGGATTACGACAAGTTGTGTCAAATTGGTCGCTCAACAATGACAAAGGAGAAGGGGCAAAAATGTGTGTGGTTGGGGGGTGGGGGGGTCCAGCGGTGTGAGGGTAAGGCAAGATGCTGACGTATTAGGGCTGCTGTGTTGTGCGTGTTGGGGTACACGGAAGGATGGGCACGCTTTTTGTTTGTTGTAGTACATGTCTGGTCCTAGTGGTACCTTAGCTCCATGCTCGATGTCCGCTCGCAGTAGCGGTGACACAACCTATTCCTGGTATGGTTTACTGGCGTGTTGTGCGTCAGAATGAGCGTGATGGTTAAATATGTAAAAGGAATGTCGTGATATCAAGTCAAAAGCATAGTTTTTAATATACATCTAATTTAATGGTGATCGTCAAGGGTGGGTAGCCAAGCGGGTTATTCGCGTTAAACTTCCTCCTGCGTCTTGTCAGTACGCGACGCTTACCCACGTACATAAAAAGTACAAGCGAGTTTAGCATGCTCAGACCATGCTCAGGTGGATGGTTTTGTTTATCCATCATCACATACGCTTGATGCACACATAGAGACAGTGGCAGGGCATGTTGACTCAGACGACCGCTTGCCGAACAGTGTATCCAGATATACAAATGTGATCACGCGTAGCGTGTCTGAGCGTACAAGAGGAATGCATAGAGCGTCCGCCTCCAGATTTGTGCCAAATTTGTTAGAGATATCACTTCATTTCAGCGCCCATGGGTTAGAAATGCAATTACATAAATGATTATTAACAACATTTTAACAACTGCAGTTTCATTTAAAATCAATACCAACGAAACAAGATGTATCTAAATCGTGTGTCAAAAATGTGTCAAACGCAGTGTGAGTCATTACGTCTCCACGCAATAGGAATATAGAGGTATACGCGCCCTGGCTTCTTATATGACAAAGATCCCATTAACAGCAAGCAAAACATAAGCTTTATTTATGCTTTATTTTCCATTGATTGTAACTACTCAGCTCTTTACCAATGAATAAGTTGGTGTTTTTTCTTTGTCTACCAATCAGAACCACAAAAATCTAATGACATGTATGAAGTATGAAGTGGAAATATCTACCGAGTCGGATTGAACACAATAAAAGTGCTAGATTATTCTATTGTATATATATCTTATATATCTGGGTTAACTGAAATATTAGATTATTTTTAGATGCGTGTATATATCGATTCATGACATGGCACTCATAACGTGCATATTACAGCGGCATATGGGAAGCAAATTTAAGCAAATATCCAATGACGCAAAGTTTCAACATTAGTAGATCTATGCTTATGAAGAGACCACAAAACAAGACACCAATCTCCAAATTGACATCAATGCTATACGAGAATCGTTGTTCACGTGACATAACATGTATACAGCAGGCTATATAACACACCCCTGTGTTGAATAACATCCTGTATGATATGCAGTAAATATATCATACACACATTGTATTTGACATCCAATAACTTCATCCAGCGATACATATACCATGGAGTTGTCCTTGTTTCAAAATAACCTTCTCATTTGTTGCAGAGCCAACATTATTCGACATAATTAATAATTATAATAGATGGCATGACCCTGGCCACTAGGTGGCGCGACCCTGGCCATTAGGTGGTGCCACCCTGGTCAATAGGTGACGCAACCCTGGTCAATAGGTGGCGCGACCCTGGCCACTAGGTGACGCGACCCTGGCCACTAGGTGACGCGACATTGGTCACTAGGTGACGTGACCCTGGCCACTAGGTGACGCGACCCTGGCCACTAGGTGACGCGACACTGGCCATTAGGTGGTGCCACCCTGGTCAATAGGTGACGCAACCCTGGTCAATAGGTGACGCGACATTGGTCACTAGGTGACGTGACCCTGGCCACTAGGTGACGTGACCCTGGCCACTAGGTGACGCGACCCTGGCCACTAGGTGACGCGACCCTGGCCACTAGGTGGCGCGACCCTGGTCAATAGGTGGCGCGACCCTGGCCACTAGGTGACGCGACATTGGTCACTAGGTGACGTGACCCTGGCCACTAGGTGACGCGACCCTGGCCACTAGGTGACGCGACACTGGTCAATAGGTGGCGCGACCCTGGTCAATAGGTGGCGCCACCCTGGCCACTAGGTGACGCGACACTGGTCAATAGGTGGCGCGACCCTGGTCAATAGGTGGCGCGACCCTCGCCACTAGGTGACGCGACATTGGTCACTAGGTGACGTGACCCTGGTCAATAGGTGGCGCGACCCTGGCCACTAGGTGGCGCGACCCTGGCCACTAGGTGACGCGACACTGGCCACTAGGTGGCGCGACCCTGGTCAATAGGTGGCGCGACCCTGGCCACTAGGTGGCGCGACCCTGGCCACTAGGTGTGACGCGACACTGGCCACTAGGTGGCGTGACCCTGGTCAATAGGTGGCGCGACCCTGGCCACTAGGTGGCGCGACCCTGGCCACTAGGTGACGCGACACTGGCCACTAGGTGGCGCGACCCTGGTCAATAGGTGGCGCGACCCTGGCCACTAGGTGACGCGACATTGGTCACTAGGTGACGTGACCCTGGTCAATAGGTGGCGCGACCCTGGCCACTAGGTGACGCGACCCTGGTCACTAGGTGACGTGACCCTGGTCAATAGGTGGCGCGACCCTGGTCAATAGGTGACGCGACCCTGGCCACTAGGTGACGCGACACTGGTCAATAGGTGGCGCGACCCTGGCCACTAGGTGACGTGACCCTGGTCAATAGGTGACGCGACCCTGGCCACTAGGTGGTGCCACCCTGGTCGATAGGTGACGCAACCCTGGTCAATAGGTGGCGCGACCCTGGCCACTAGGTGACGCGACCCTGGCCACTAGGTGACGCGACACTGGTCAATAGGTGGCGCGACCCTGGTCAATAGGTGGCGCGACCCTGGCCACTAGGTGACGCGACATTGGTCACTAGGTGACGTGACCCTGGTCAATAGGTGACGCAACCCTGGTCAATAGGTGGCGCGACCCTGGCCACTAGGTGGCGCGACCCTGGCCACTAGGTGACGCGACACTGGCCACTAGGTGGCGCGACCCTGGTCAATAGGTGGCGCGACCCTGGCCACTAGGTGACGCGACATTGGTCACTAGGTGACGTCACCCTGGTCAATAGGTGGCGCGACCCTGGCCACTAGGTGACGCGACCCTGGCCACTAGGTGACGTGACCCTGGTCAATAGGTGGCGCGACCCTGGTCAATAGGTGACGCGACCCTGGCCACTAGGTGACGCGACACTGGTCAATAGGTGGCGCGACCCTGGCCACTAGGTGACGTGACCCTGGTCAATAGGTGACGCGACCCTGGCCACTAGGTGACGCGACACTGGTCAATAGGTGGCGCGACCCTGGTCAATAGGTGGCGCGACCCTGGCCACTAGGTGACGCGACATTGGTCACTAGGTGACGTGACCCTGGTCAATCGGTGGCGCCACCCTGGTCAATAGGTGGCGCGACCCTGGCCACTAGGTGGCGCGACCCTGGCCACTAGGGGGCGCGACCCTGGTCAATAGGTGGCGCGATCCTGACCACTAGGTAACGTGACAGTGGTCACTAGGTGGCGCGACCCTGGTCACTAAGTGGTGCGATCCTGGCCACTAGGTTGCGCGATCCTGGTCACTAGGTGGCGCGACCCTGGTCACTTGGTGGCGCGACCCTGGTCAATAGGTGGCGCCACCCTGGTCAATAGGTGGCGCGACATTGATTATGAGGTGGCGCGACCTTGGCCATTAGGTGGCGCGATCCTGGTCACTAGGTGGCGCGACCCTGGCCACTAGGTGACGTGACCGTGGTCACTAGGTGGCGCGACCCTGGTCACTAGGTGGTGCGATCTTGGCCACTAGGTGGCGCGATCCTGGTCACTAGGTGGCGCGACCCTGGTCACTTGGTGGCGCGACCTTGGTCATTAGGTGACGCGATTCTGGTCACTAGGTGGCGCGACCCTGGCCACTAGGTGACGTGACCGTGGTCACTAGGTGGCGCGACCCTGGTCACTAGGTGGTGCGATCTTGGCCACTAGGTGGCGCGATCCTGGTCACTAGGTGGCGCTATGGGGATCACTACCAGTTCATGTAGTGACGCGGTTCAATTCTTCGTTCTTCCTATCATGGCGTCACCCGGTGGTGCTGTTCTGGCCTGTAACTTCCATTGCCAACATCCATAATGGCCACTCTTCTATTTGTTATATGGAGCTGTTTGATCACTAAGACGCAAGTGACCACTCTTCTAGTTTGCAGGTGGCGCTGTCCTAATTACCAAGCCGCCAATAACCACTCTTTTAGTTGCCAGATTTCCCTTTCCTGCTGAAATCCACTTTCGAGTATTGAGTTGAAGGCTCTTTAGAGTGGATGACCTCCGGTCGAGCCTCGCTGTCTTTGGCGAAGGTCACCTCGCTGTAAGTGATTCCCTGGACCTGAAGCAACATCAGTATTCTGTACAATAATATACCATTGATATCGAGGCCGCGATTAATTTCACTTGTTTGGTTCTCCGTACGCATTCCGCGGCAGTATGGGTGGAACCAGTGTAATTGCATATAAGCGAATACAATGCAAGTCTATGAAAAGGCTTTATAGATATGGTCATAATTTCGCGAGTACGCAACAACGAGTGTACTATCTGTCTAGACACAGGCTTACGTTTATCCTCTTTGTAACCCAGTAAAACCTTCAACATCTTGTTATTTGAACAAACTTGATGATGTCACCTTTTTGGGAATCTTGGGGGCTTGACCTTCACCTTGACCTCGTTTATTCTTATCGTGGACACTAGAAATATCGGTATAAGGGTCCTCGGCACCACTGGTCACGTGATAAGGATGTTGGGCAGTAGTACCTGTTGGACATTTGAACAAAAAAACAGTTGATGGTAAAATTCTATAGTCATTAATTACATGCAACCGTCCTTTTACTTAAACCTGAAGGGGCTACAATAGTTATTGCTGGTCGTCAAAGCAGCACTGGCATATGGCCTTGCTGCTTCAAAATGGCGACACTGAGAAAGCATATATAGTTATAGCAATAATTACTGAAGCTCTGCTAATATTGCAGGTCACAATAATGTTTCCTTATCATAGCACTTAAGCCGGATATTCAAATATTATTTATCTTCATATAGTTGGCCTAAGTAAGTACGTAGTTCTTACCTTCAACCTGCAAAAAGAAAGATTTGAAATATCAATCGCGAATGCAACTATTAGCAAGGAAAGCGTTATAAGGATGACAGCAATTACTAATTTAATATTTGAAATTACAATAAGTTTATTTCATATCAAATAAATCCATTGCCTGTATTATATCTGAGCCGAAGCGGCGATATTTGCTTGTGCATAATAATTGCATTAAATAGGAATGATTTGTATACATGGATAGATATGGAACACTCACAAAAAAACATTTGTCCAGGCTAATGATATATGATAATTAATAGTAAAATATTGAAGCAATATATTTTTGCTCGTGCTTACCATTACATTTCATTTTATTAACGTAAATCAGTGTACATCATTACCATGGTCACCAAAACTGGCCAACACATTTATCCAACATATTTTACGTAAGCTAGAAAGGAAAGTTTTACATGTGTGACTTACTATATCGTAGTGCGACGGCACCGACACATTCAACCCGTTTGACACTGCAATTGAAGGCCAGCATAATTATCATGCCATGTGCAAGGTATTGTTATTATTACACAGTATATGAATAACTACCACAATTTATCTCAGACGAAATAGCTGATAACAGATATTGGCACTGTTACTTGTTGATGACACAATGTTTTGTAGTATAGCTAAGTATTACCAATCGCGGTTGGGCGGACATGTCATGATACACGATGTAAGTAATTGGTAAATATGTGTCTTGAATATGGTATTGTGTTGTTATTATTTTGTCTTAACACACGCCCATTCGCTGCATGTTAAATAGTACGACTGCTCAACCCGCCTAACCGTATAGCACTAGCTCCATACCTAAGTCGAACGCGACGAAAAAAAATTTCATCCATGCAGAATAAGAACTATTTTCATTTAAATATTTTCAAAGTGCTATACCTCCATTGGTGAAAGCTTGAGGACCATTAGCTGTAGCATACGGCACGAGCTCCTCCACATCTTTCTTCCTTCCTAAAAAAACGGAAAATGGTCGGACATCTGTCATCAGTCAAGTAATGACGTATTTACATGAGCGACTTTGGCTTTTTTCTTCGACCACGTGCTGCTCACTGCTCACATATGTATAAGTCAATCATATGTATAAGTCAAGGGGAAGGGGCAACCATTTGTGTGGGTGGGAGGGTAGTTGAAGTGTGGTGGAGGCGAGATTATAATGTATTAGGGACGTTGTTTAAAGCTGTGCGTGTTGGGGTCGGGGAAGGGGACGCTTGGTACATGACCGGTGGTAGTGGTACATCAGCTCCATGTTATATGTCAACTCGCAGTAGCATCATTCAGGTTCTTGGTGTCGTTTACTTTCGTGTCGATCGACAGCTTGGGTGAAACTGATTGTCAGAATGAAAGTGATAGTTAAATAGGTTACGAGTGCTAGTTGGTCTAGGAATATATGAAAACGAAACTTCTATCATGATTCAAGTAATGACGTATTTACATTAGCATAAAGAGCTTCAGACGCTGGTTGGATACCAGCATCATACTCCAAGGGTTGTGTCACATATACCATTCATCTAATTAGACCTGAAGCTCCCTTGACCCATGTGGGCCTAAATAGCAATATGGTTATATCGGGGAATTAACAATTCGGCAATCGGGGAACGATTATTTAAAAGTAAATACGATTGGTCAGCAGTATTGTGTACTGCTGTATCACTGCTCACAAATGTGTATTACCAATATGTGGCCCAAACTCATTGTTTACCGTGACAGTGTGCCCCAAATCGAGTGTATCTCGACTAGGCACGGAGGGTGGTGGGGGCGGAGGGTGGGGGGGGGGCGGAGGGTGGTGAGGGCGGGGGGAGGGGGGTGTCACATGCCAGAGTTACAATTATCGCAACCTCACACAGGGATCACACCCGAGATTGAGGCATGTTTGCAAGTGCAGCCGTTAGATGGCGACATAGCATGGTAAGCGTATGATCGGATGCTCAGTGTGTTTTCTCCAAGTTATTTATTTACTTGTTTTATGTGCTAGCGACTACCCGTCTTAATGGGGGTATCCTCAAATAATGCCAATATATTTTCTTGTCAGTTCCATCCTATAGCCGGATTTCATAATATGTATCACTTTACTCCAATTTGTAAGAAACGTCTTCACACAGACTTCCATTTTCAAAAACAGTACTTGTTACTAGCCGGCGAATGTTCAAACCGGAAGTATATAGCTATACGCTGGCTCATGTCCTAGCGCAATTTAGACCATTAGACCAGGTGGGATTGTGGCACATGACTTGAGGGTTTGTGTTACATATACCATTCATATTATTAGATCTGGCGCTCTATCGGCCCCGTTGTCCAAAATAGCCACACGGTCGTTCATATCATCAAAGCTGGCCGTTAATTTAAAAATAATAATATGGTTATTCCTATGGTTAAATTTCGCTTTTTTTGGGAATGATTAGTTATGCTTGAATATATAAATTGGTTAGCCAACAGTATTGTGACGTCACTTACTTCGGCGTCGGGCACAGCACACGGCGACCACAATGATGATGATGAGGAGAACCAATCCACCGGCCGCTGAGGCCACGATCACGATGAAACTGCCTCCAAACGGTGAAGACGCTAGTGGAAGAAACAGTTGACAGAGGTAGGACTTCCATGCATTTCAGGACGTTAATTGCACGAACGTAATTTTGCTAGTTGGATATTTACATGGACGAGATCACTGCCGAGGCTACGGTCACGATGAAGTCTTGTGAAGGCGCTAGTGGATAGTGTCATATAGGTGTCATTTTACCAGTTGGACCCTCACATAGTGATGATTTGAAGTTCTCTAGGGGGGATCTGACGCTAGGTGACGGTACCGGTAGCATTATTTAAAGGCGATAGTTTGCTTTGAACACGAGTAATTATCTTATTCAATTTTGCTATTTCATGGCTTACACAGCAGATACAATTTCCAGATGGGGATAATTGATTATATTACATCAATATCACAAATTACACTGCACAAAAGCTACATAAAGAAAGTATATTTTAAATTAATCACATGTAATACAAATAATAATCATCTGATCCAAAACACTGCTTGACTATCCTGATGCCAGGTGCTCAATGTAGTTGACGAGATGCGACCAACAGCAAAACTAACGGAAAAGGTTTAGAAATCAGCTGGTGTATTTACCTGGGCTGGTGTCCAGAGTGACTTCCACCGTGAGGTCGGCCGTCCCGTACATATTCTGGGCTCGCACTGTGTAATTGCTGGCGTCAAGAGGATGAAACTTGTCGAACCGGAGGAGCGCTTCTTGGCTGAGTGGGTCATTTCCTCTCCACCAGGTGAAGTGGCAGGCTGGATTACAATCAGCTGATGCGTTGATTGCTAAGGATTCATTTTCTCTGGCTGACGGCTTTGGTGGGTTGACCACCAGGTAATACGGCCCATCTGAACGTGACACATAAAATGTATTCAAAATTGGCTCCTGGCTGACACCATGAGCTTGCGGCAGAATCTGGTGTGAATCACGGATCTGATGGTAGATCTAACATAATAGTCTCAGCGACTTGAAATAAAGAAAGTTTGGTTACAGTGAGATATGCTTTAATACATATACCTTTGTCGCGAAAAAACGTACACGAGAAGAAATGTATTCACACTAAATCTTTGCTATTAGTTAATATGCCGGTTAAAGCGAACCAATAATAAGTACAGACGTGCTGAATGCGACGAAACAGACATCTATCCATCCTGGTAATACTTACGTAGGACATCCAGAGTGACCTCTGTCTCTTCGCTGCTCAGTCGAGTGCGGCTCTCCGAGGCTGTACATGTGTACGTGGTGTCTGTGTGGTGGACAGGTGAGATATCCAGGGTCTGTCCTCTGTCACCAAGCACAGCGTGTCTCTCAGGCGGCCCGGTCCTGTCGATGTCCATCCCATTCCGGCTCCACGTGTACAACATGGCGGGTCGGTAAAGCACCGGAAGTGACGTGGAATTAGCCGTACAGGTCAGCGTCACATTGGTTTTCCCCTCAACATAAACCTCGGATGTCGGTTCAATCGTCGGAGTTGTGGGAATATCTGGCAATTCATCACCAAATGCACAAGTATAGTTTAAAGTCTGCACTCGGTGGTGTACGCTGTACTGTGTACTATGTACTGTTCACAGATCACGAAGATTACATTTCTTTATTCCCAGGTCCTGATAAATTAATCGGCTAACGCATCATTCACCCTTCCCGACGAAATGTTGTCCTTATTCCCAGTTCACGATGAAATGAAAAACCCATTCCCGGGCAACGGACAGAACCATTGCCACCCCCCCCCCCCCTCCCCACCCCACCCATACCCCCCATATTTTGCTATACTGCACCCAGACCACTTGCAATGCTTACTCTATAAGCCTATATATAGCACAGTAATAAAATGAAATGAGTTGGTATCTTAGGCCGGTTTTGCGCACTCAAGGGCTAAGCTGGGCCAAGGAAGATCACCGGGAAGGTAAAGGATGAGTGGGTGAAACACGCCCCTAAAAGGTGGCCTGGCCCGGAAGCAAACCTAGTGTCCAATGTTGCGGTCTAGTGTGCTAAGCACTACACCAGGGAGGTCCGCAGATGACGTAGAGGCATATCCACAAGGTTATGCCCCTGAATTATGGGGCCTTGTTTGGCGTGTAAGTGGGGTAGAGGTGGGACCGGTGAGGTTAACATCGGCAAAAACATCCCCAGAATAACAGTTAATGAATCGGCCATTGGACATGACTTAGACGACTGGGGACACGACAGCGAACAATGCGGGAACCACGTGTGCAACAATGTAATGGCTAACCATTATTCATATGCTACTAAGACGCATATGTGCATACACAGGCTTAGGATGTTATAGTGCTGTTATAACTGTTATAACTATGCTGTTATGCGGTTATAGTCCATGTCCATCGGAAAACGGTATGTGTTATTTGATACATCTTGTAATACACGGGGGAAGCATTAGGATGCAACCTTACAAATCAATTCGTACAGCCCCCCCCCCCCTCTTCCCCGGAACTAACTTCTGGTCCGCCTGTTTCCGTCCATTGGCATCAAACCAGGGCCTCGTTCGCAAGCGACCGCTAGTCGACTAATGGTTGACGATTTGGCTGCCGAACGGTGATTAGTCCACCAATCTAGTCGACCAGAACGAACCATGCCGCCACCCACGGTTCTTCTGGTCGATTGCCCTCCAAGATGGCTGAGGGAAATGAGCAGTAAGCGGTGTTCGCGTCATCTTTGTGGCGTACACTTGATCTGTAACTTCGTTTGCAAGTTTATATACATTGAAGATAATAAAAATATAGCATGGTTCATACGTAATTGCTTATTTTGCCAATGTATCATGTTTTCGTGCTAAATGTTCACATGATCCAACTAACTGTACGCTCGTTTACAGTACCCTTATCTCTACTGTTTAGATATTTTCTCTTTTTTTTTTGATGCGGGGGGGGAGGTCTTTGGTACTCCCACGGTCACCAAAACGATACAGTGAGGCTCTAGTGAAAAAAAACAGGGTAAAATGTTCTCTGTAATACAATTAAGTGACCATACAGGATTTTGCACAAGAGGGTCACGACACACGGCGGCTAAAGGTGCTTGTTATTGTTGTTATTTCCGCCATGAGACAGATTGTCAACCCTTTTCGACTATTCCGCGTTCGGCATTAGGCTGTAATGCGCAGGCGCAATGGCGAAATCTAGGTCAAGAAATAGTCGACTAGCTGTCGCTTGCGAACGAGGCCCAGCTCAGCTCACTTTTGTTAAAAGGGGTTTCTTTGCGCAAAACAGAGGGGGAGGGGAGAGGGGGCTGCACCCATAGGGTACTCCCTGGGTATGCCAGTGTAGTTACTGTACGGGTAACCAATATGAGTATAGAACCGGGTGGAATGCGGGGCACTTACCGTACACGAATAAAACAGCGGTCATATTGATTGGGGCACCCAGCGACTCGTATCTACACGTGTAGGTCCCGGCGTCTTCCGGGCTGAGACCCGCCAACCGGAAACCCACTCCCCTGGTGGACGTGTTGTAGATGGTGAACCGGTGATCGTAACTAACATTGCTAATCTGCGGATTGCCAGGGCGTCCATCAAGGATGGGCGGGGGAATTGCGCCAGTGTGTGGTATGTATCTAAACACATCGACATCGTTGAATACGAAGACCACAGCATCATCTACGGCTGGCTCTGACTCTAGCATCCACTCCAAGTCGGCCGACCTAGTCACTTCACCTCTCACAAAATCCGGAGTGGTGACGAGAGCTGCATAACAATATATAACATTCTAAATCACTCGCATTATAACCGTTCATCGGTCAGACGTAAGGCAACCATTTATGGAAGCAATAAGAACGTACCCATATTAAAATTATTAAGATTTAAACCCTAGCCATTTGTATTGAGGAGTCCAAGCGTCCGTTATTCATGAAATGAATAAAAAAAATCAATTACCATAGATGAATTACCACAGAAGTAAGAGTGCGATACGTTTAACTTTGCAGATAATACGTTGTGGTCGTGGACTTTATTTCGTAAATCACGATAATATGGATGTACATGTTGAAGCTCATGTTGAAACACCTGCAGTAAAAAGAGAAGCAGCATGACTAAAATACTAAAGAACATATATGATTTTTAATATTTTCCCACAGCTCAATAAGGACATGTGAGAAATAAGAAGTAGTATACATGCATAACAGTTATATATTCACCGTTCACATACTTACAGTTGCTCTGTACCCGGTGCAGAAACCAGATACACTGTAAAGTCATCAGGAGCACCACGTGGCGAGACATGGTCGCTGTTATTTAGCGATTTGGTGTATTTGCCACGATGAGTACAGTAATTGTGTATATTTGCGCCCAGCAATCACAGGAATGACTCGTGGTTACGAAGCAATGATCTGAAAGAACACAACAATGGCGGTCAAATAACGATGTTTTAACCGCGCATATATCATACTGTAAACGTGACTGGTAACAACCAAGCAAAGTGCATTAATATTGGCGCCCACCCCCACCCCTCCCCCACTCCACACTCACCCCCCTAAGCTTATTAACGCCAGCCCGTTATCGCTATACAGTGCAACGCCCCGTTCCACCAAGTGGAGTGGCGCTCATCGCCCCCTTAACTAAGTGGATCCCCTCCATAACTAAGTGGAGCCCCTCCCCTCCCCTTAACTAAGTGGAGTCCCTCCTTAACTAAGTGGAGCCCCTCCCCTTAACTAAGTGGAGCCCCTCCTTAACTAAGTGGAGCCCTCCTTAACTAAGTAGAGTCCTTCCCCTTAACTCAGTGGAGCCCCTCCCCTTAACTCAGTAGAGCCCCTCCCCTTAACTAAGTGGAGCCCCTCCCCTTAACTCAGTAGAGCCCCTCCCTTAACTAAGTTGAGCCTCTCCCCTTAACTTAGTGTAGCCCCTCCGCTTAACCAAGTAAAGCTCATCCCCTTAACCAAGTGAAGCCCCTCCCCTTAATCAACTGGAGCTCCTCTCCTTAACTAAGTGGAGCCCCTCCCCTTAACTAAGTGGGGTATTGGTTAAGTAGAACCCCTCCTCTTAATCAACTGGAGCCCCTCTCCTAAACTATGTGGAGCCCCTCCCCTTAACCAAGCGAAGCCCCTCCTCTTAACCAAGTAAAACCAGTCCCTAACCAAGTGAAGTACATCCTCGAAGCCAAATGAAGCCCCTCCCCTTAACTAAGTGGAACCCCTCCGCTTAATCAGCTGGAGACCCGCCCTTAAACTAAGTGGAGCCCCACGCCTTAACAGAGCGAAGCTCCTCCCCTTAACCAAGTGAAGCCCCTCCCCTTAACCAAGTAGAGCCCCTCTCCTTATCTAAGTGGAGCCCCTTCCCTTAACCAAGTGAAGCTCATCTCCTTAACCTAATGAAGCCCCTCCCCTTCACCAAGTGAAGCTCATCCCCTTAAGGCAATTAGGATTATTACTAATAACAGATATATTTCTCACACAGAACCACTATTCAAGGAGTTAAAATAGCTAAAATTAAAGGACCTACATAAATTACAGGAACTTAAGTTTTATTATAAACTTGTTAACAACGATCTGCCATTATATTTCTATCAAGCCTGGACTTTCCCAAGAGTATACGACATACATAATTATAATACTAGACAAAAGCATACTTTTCACATCCCCAGAACAAACCATAAGTTTGCCGATCATTGCATTAGACACAACCTACTAACCGTAATGAATACACTCCACGGATCATCTTAGACAAAGCAACATCACATTGTTTAAAGGGATTTACGCAATACATAAAAAATACGATCATCGATTCATACTCCTATGAATGTAACACTCTTCACTGCTATACATGTAATCAACTAAAGTTATAACTGGCATACAGCGGCCCATAGTATACCTACTTATCTACAATACAATTCCATGTTTTAGCCATTAACTCCCTGTATTGTGACACATTTGTTCTATTTGTTTGTTTGTGTGTTTTTTTGGGGGGTTATCTATTTTTTTTTTTTTTTTTTTAGGTGGCTCCCATGCTAGCGACTAACCGTCTTAATGGGAGTCTCCTCAACTAATGCCAAAGAATTTTTGTCTTGTCAGTTGGTACTATTCATTGTATTTCTTGTATGTTTCTTTTTGGCATGTTGAAATAAACACCATTACTTACTTAACCAAGTGAAATCCCTCCTCTTAACCATGTAGAACCACTATCCTTAATCAATAGGAGCCCCTCCCTTTAATCACCTGGAGCCCCTTCCCTTAACCATGTGAAGCCCGTCCCCTTAACCAAGTGAAGCTCATCCCCTTAAACAAGTAAAGCCCCTTGGAGGAGCCTTCTCCTTGGCTCCCCTCCCCTTAATCAATTGAAGCCCCTCTCAATTGGAGCCCCTCCCTAAACTAAGTGGAGCCCCTCCCCTTAACCAAGTGAAGCCCCTCCCCTTAAGCGAGTAGAATCACTCTCCTTAACCAAGTGGAGCCCTCTCCTTAACTAAGTGGAGCCCCTTCCCTTAACCAAGTGAAACTCATCCCCTTAACCAAGTGATTCCCCTCCCCTCAACCAAGTGAAGCTCATCCCCTTAACCTAATGAAGCCCCTCCCCTTAACCAAGTAGAGCCCCTCCCCTTAATCAATTGGAGCCCCTCCCCTTAACTAAGTAGAGCCCCTCGCCTTAACCAAGTAGAACCTCCTCCTCTTAACCAAGTAAAACTCTTCCCCTTAACCAACTTAAACTCATCTCCTTAACCAAGTGAAGCCAATCGGTATAAAAAGGTAGAACCCCCTCCCCTTAATCAATTGGAGCCCCTCGCCTTAACCAAGTAGAACCCCCCCCCCTCAATCAATTGGAGCCCCTCGCCTTAACCAAGTAGAAACCCTCCCCTCAATCAATTGGACCCCCTCCCTAAACTAAGTGGAGCGCCTGCCCTTAACTAAGTGAAGCCCCTCCCCTTAACCATGTAGAACCACTATCCTTAATCAATAGGAGCCCCTCCCTTTAATCACCTGGAGCCCCTTCCCTTAACCATGTGAAGCCCGTCCCCTTAACCAAGTGAAGCTCATCCCCTTAAACAAGTAAAGCCCCTTCCCTTAACCAAGTAGATCCCCTCCCCTTAATCACCCGGAGCCCCTCCCCTTATTCACCTGGAACCCCTCCTCTTAACTAAGTGGAGCCCCTCGCCTTAACCAAGTAAAGCCCCTCCCCTTAACTTAGTGGAACCCCTCCAATTAACCAAGTGAAGACCCTCCTTTTAACCAAGTAAAACTTCTTCGCCTAACCAAGTAAAGATCATCCCCTTAACAGAGTAAGGCGCATCCCCTTAATCAACTGGAGCCCTCTCCTTACCTAAGTGAAGCCCCTCCTCTTAACCAACTAAAACCCCACCCCTTAACCAAGTGAAGCCACTTGCCTTAACCAAGCATAACCAATGCCCCTAATCAATTGGAGCCCCCCGTCTTTAACTAAGTGGAACCCTTCCCCTTAACCAAGTGAAGCTCATCCCCTTAACCAAGTGAAACTCATCCCCTTAACCAAGTGAAGCTCCTCTCCTTAACCAATTGGAGCCCCTCCTCTTAACTAAGTAGATCCCCTCCTCTTAACCAAGTGAAGCCCCTCCCCTTAATCAACTAGAGACTCTCCCCTTAACTAAGTGGGGCCCCCTTAATCAAGTGAAGCCCCTCGCCTTAACCAAGTAGAGCCCCTCCCCTTAATCCACTGAAGCCCCTCTCCTTAACTAAGTGAAGCCCCTCCTCTTAACCAAGTAGAACCCCTCCCTTTAATCACATGGAGCCCCTCCCCTTAATCATGTGAAGCCCTTCCCCTTAACCAAGTGAATCTCATCCCCTTAAACAAGTGAAGCCCCTTCCCTTAACCAAGTAGATCCCCTCCCCTTAATCACATGGAGCCCCTCCCCTTATTCAACTGGAGCTCTACCCTTTAACCAAGTGAAGCCCCTCCTCTTAACCAAGTAGAACCCCTCTCCTTAACCAATTAGAGCTCCTGCCCTTAACCAAGTGAAGTCCCCCCTCTTAACCTAGTAGAACCCTCCCCTTATTCAAATGGAGCTCCACCCCTTTACCAAGTGGAGCCTCTCCGCTTAACCAAGTAGAACCCCTCTCCTTAACCAACTGGAGCCCCTCCTTGGCCAAGTGAAGCCCCTCCTCCTAACCAAGTGAAGCCCCTTCGCCTAAACAAGTGAAACTCATCCTCTTAACCAAGTGAAGCCCCTCGCCTTAATTAACTGAAGCCCCTCGCCTTTACCAAGTGAAGCCCCTCCCCTTAACTAAGTAGAGCCAATCTCTTTAACCAATTGGAGCCCCCCCCCCCTTTTAACTTAGAAGAGCCCCTCCCCTTAACCAAGTGAAGTTCCTTCCCGTAACCAAGTGAAGCCTCTCCCCTAAACTAAGTGGAGCCCCCCCCCCCTTAACCAAGTGAAGCCCATCCTCTTAACCATGTAAAACCCCTTGCCCTAACCAAGTGAAACTCATCCCCTTAACCATAAGCTCATACCTGCAACAAGTAGACACCATCTCCTTAACCACGTAACCCTGTTCTTTGGGCTTATAACATAACTCGGAAATACCGAGAAATCGCAAATGTTCTCTTAAGCAATGTTGACAGTCGACCGTTTTGCTTACTGAATATCTACTTCCCCTTAAACAGAGTCGTACCCCTCACCAGGAACAAACAGCTCCGCATGCCTTTGACGAGACGTCAGTGGTTTTACCTGTTATAAAAGCGAGCCACTCAACCATGTCGCCTTTCTCCTGCCTTGCCCACACCACGAGAGGCGCTTTAGTAACATCATGTAGACTAAATGGTCTGGTTGTATACTCAAGACTCTTTAACCACCTTTGGTCATATCGTGTCAATGGGAGAAGGGAGGGAGAGTGGAGCCCGAGGGGAACCCCCTACTCTTTGTCAAGAAGGACATGGGATATTTATCCTGCGACCACACCGACATGTTACAGCGGGGTGGGAGCCACCGATCCACGTGCCGTTAGGTTCCCAGGTGGCCCGTGCACTCAGGCTAAATGGAGGACGTTGGTTGCAATAACTCATCACATATGTTATTCTGGCATATTCTTTCATTGGGATGTGTTATTAAACTATATTTACAGCACAGGGGTCGAAACACCTGAATATTACCCTATTGCCGAAAATACAGAACGCCTACAGCTATATTAATTAGATTGACGTAATGCCAGATCTGTCGTAATGCATAAGAACAAAATTCGCACTTCATTTGAATGCAACTTTATTGGACATTAATTCCGAGAGAGTTAACAGTGGAAGTTTATAATAGGCATCGATCGAACAGAAAACTTGAATGTAAGGTGTTGACACATAAGTGATAACTATCAAACTTCATGCAGCTCCCAGCATGGTTATTGCCAAACAGTTCCCCCTGCAGCGTATACAGACAGATATGGCATTGCGCCAAGCCCGTGTGAGCAGCGGTCATGGTACCTCTGATACGTCTGGCTTATAGATATCAAGTTTGTCACAGTCTGAGGCCCGAACGTCATCTGATGAGTCAGCTGACGTCATGTTCAAATCGTGCTCTAAACAACTTAAAATGTAATGGTTCATGAAAGTATATCGGCACAGTCATGGCGTATAAAAACATCATGTATGTGCGGCTTTCTTTCATTTCGCAAATAGCAAAAGGACAATCATATTTGTGTTGTTCTTGAACTGGGTGGGTGTGGGAGGGGGCACACGTCACCAGTGGTATGTTTCTGAGAAGAAAGCTAGTTCACAGCCAACATGTGGGGAGTTGCCATAGCTGGGGGGTGGAGGGAGGGGGCTTGGTTATCAGTGCGACAGACATGATCGGGCCCACGTAATTGCGGAGAGGGCATAAAATGCTTACCGGACCTTACATGAATTCAAACACCCCTAGGGCCACCCCCAGCGTCTCACCCCCAATATATCCCAGGTGTCCACCCCCCCCCCCCCCACCCCCCTCTGCTCCTCACCCGCCCTCCCACCCGTTCGCCACATCACCCGCCTATTTATCGACTGACAGCAGTTAATAGACAACAGTGATACCAACCTTGGAACATCCAAACTGCCTGAGCATCTATTCCGACCTGAACCAGTCAATTAGTCCACCTCATGCACGGATATAATGTCGTCTTGGTTGTCTAGATATGAAAGTAATCCTTTGTCCTGACCACCAGAGCCTCCACGCCATTCAGCGTTGTCCCGGCTGGACGACGTAGTTAATATTCCTTGGTGTACACGCCGCACGTCTCTCCACTCCACAGGTCGACAGCATGTGATCAGGCTACGGACCAAAGCTATTGGGCGTGAAATTGTTTACTCTCAGTTTTAGGTCAGTCACGAAGCAGGAAGTTTTCTCTGTGTACGACGCCTATTTTTCAACCAGCCATAAACGAGGCTAAGTCGAGTTTTTGGTTGATATAATTATTAAAAAACATATATGTCTGTGGATGTAAGGTACGAAGATGAAGTTCTTATGATGTCTTACTGGCAAAAAAAAATACGGGTATCACAAACGTCAGCGCCGAAAGTAGCATCTGACGTCACGGCTGCTTCCATCAGAACGGGTCACGAATATCAAAAAGTGTCAAACGATTTGAAGTGAATTGTGGTAAACATAACTATGACTGACTAGGTTAGTCTTCTTCAAAGACATGCATCGTTTTGGGGGCATGAGGTATGAGTAAGACGTAATTCTGTCTCTAGAGCAATTTTATCTTAAGACCCCATCTCATACCCCTGCCACTCCCACATTTCTCATCTAAAGGCTCCTCTTGACAAGGGTCTTTAAACATATCAATGGCAATCCTAGTAACACTCCAGACATCCTCGTTATTCAGCCGTAATGTCATTGGGTGATGGAGTGGGGTGGGGGTGAATGGGTAAGAGGCTGAAGAATTCGAAGCCTGGACTGTTTCGCCACACATAGCAAATAGGTGAGGCTGGGGTGATTGACTCTTGATATGTAGCAAAGGGGAAGGTAATAATTGACGGGCGCTGTCTTTTGCGCATGTTCGGCTAAATCATTCTGAGTTATCAGCCGGGCGTATGGATCCGTAACCGATAGCTCAGAGGGTTTTGGCGCTCGCATACAGCGCTCTGGCCACCTGAATCCCTTACGGCACGTGGATCGGTGGTTCGAGCCCCACTGTGGCCATGTCTGCGTGGTAGCACGATAAAGATTTCATGTCCCTTTTTGCAAACAGTAGGGGGATACCCCGGGTTCTGCGTGGTATACGGGATTGTTCCCAATGGAGAGATCTATATCTATCATAATGGCACCGTTCGAACACATGGAGTGAACACAAGGGTCCCAATATCATGTATTTTATATAAAGAAGACAGCTGCACATGTGGGGACACATCGGCATGTCACACCGGAAGTGAAAATACAATTTGTTCAAGAATTGTTGAAGGGGGGGGGGAGAATTGAAACCAGTTGTCGTGCGAGTCAGCGGTGGGGGGTGGACCTGAAGCGCTGGGTGCGTTGTTCTGCAGGTGAAGTTGATTGTTGCGTGGGACAGCAGGCAGAGGGTGGTCGTTACGATCATTCCTTCAACAGACGTAACAACGGTCGAAGCCTCGATTGGTCAACAGTTCACACTGTCAAACGGCGCAACCATCGATTCAACAATGTTCACTACCGCCACCTAGCGAACATACCATTGGGTCATCATTCATAACGTCATGCATACAAGCCTCACATAAGTTCATAACATGCGCTAGCTTGCAATGCATGGAGAACCAGCCCTCTAGTTGCACAGTTGGTCGAAAAGTTGATTTGTTGAAATGAACTTCACAACATATTGCATCGTGAGAACATGGCATTAAGGATAAACATCTGAAGCCTGTTGATCTCTGAGTTGCCAGACGTGGATGCATTAATCCCATGAATAATATATAAAGTTGGGTAGGCTTGCATGATATTTGTTTAAAACTTCCTTCTCATGCATTGTTCACATAATGCAATACGTTGTAAAGTTCGTTACAAAAAATCAACTTTTCGACCAACTATGCAATTGGAGGTTACGTTTTCCACGCATCGTAAGCTTAGCGCAGTTCTTATGTGTGGCTTGTATGCATGACGCTATGACGCACGATGGCTTATGGTATGTTCGCTAGGTGGCGGTAGTGACCGACCGATACTTCGACCGTTGTTACGACTAACGTGTAACCCCGGCATTACGCTCTCCAAATGCTTATGTTTGGTTCTGATAAACTGAAGCTGGGGTATATTATCTCTGTTTCTCGTTTATAGCTGCAGTTGTAGTTTTCACGAATCACGGTTTTTGGTGTGGGAAAACTCGGGCTAAACTCATTGTCAGAATATAAACGTGAAATTGGTTGCATAACGAGTTGAAGCTAAACGTTAACATTGTAATTATGAGGTAAGGTGCGGTGCTTCCTCCCTGATTTACGAACTCGGAATCCTATAGTTTATATGTCAAATTAACAGCTGATCGTCAGTTTGCGAGCAACGGAATTGTTTATGTAACTTTTTTTCATTATGAACAGAACTTTATTATTTCACTTCAAGGCCTCAGGCCCGTAGTCCACAAAAATGCCAAATTTGAGCCGGCTTTTCAAACGGCAGTAATACTGTTATGATACATATCATGACGTTTGAATTCATATAATTAAAAGCAAATACTGCTAATCTCTGTTGCACATCGCTGTTCTTGGTAGACATTAAGTTTCTGAAAGCAAAGTGACCATCTATTTTACAACAATGTAGAAATCGTAGTCGGATGTCATCGCAAAAAAGAGGACACGAATTTACAAAGTTTACAACAGCTAAATAATTGGTGAAACATCGTAGCTTAGTTAATGCAGTTCGGTGTTTCGCGACGCGTACAGACGATAAATATAGTTCTGGTTTCAGCAAAGATTTATAAGTACAATACGAAGATAACTTTGACGTGCCCGTTAACATAGCGCTCCATTCTTGAATAGTAATGTCGGCTACCCGTTGCTTGAATTCGGAAACAAATAATTCTGGGTTTCCTACTCCTTGGCATACCCAAACATGTCCCAATTCATAATTAAATAATAATTCCTTGATATGATACTCTCAAGTTTCTGTCCTATTATTACAAAGCTGGAACAGGCGGTAGTAGCAACTATGATTATATCGATGTTCATCAGTCTGAACCAATCGAAGTAAAAAATTGATACATCTTGTCATGTAGTGAACACTTCAGAACATTTAACACAATCTTTAACACTTTTACCTGAAATTGTTCAATTTCGGTTCTATACATACATCATCAAAGTTCACATCCGTATAACAGAATTAGTGCCACCGACTTGTTAAATATATCCAGGCATGTTTTATTGGTATATCACCACATTTTGATCTGAGGGATTTAAGCATAATTATAAGTGAGTTTTAAAGGGCGGATCCATTTTAGTGTTGATGTTTATAATATGATACAGTTTCAATCTGTTGTCCATCGATAAAACATTTATCATTTTTTTCGTAGGTGACCGCCCCTGCGGAAAACAAGAACTGTTCTTTTCGAGAGATTGATATGTAGAGACTAGTCTTCACAAAATTGTGCTAATTCAGCAAGTTGTTTTTGTAATCTACCAACCGTAACGTTAATTAATGTTAAATCGTCAGCATACGTTAACATGAATACACCCGGGAATACCTCCCTAAATAGATACCATTGCAGTCTCCTTGTCTGAAACGACATTCTAACTGGTTTATATATAACAGAAAGAAGAATGAGCTGAGCATACAACATTGTTTTACCCATATGGAGCAATCAATATAGTCGGAAAGACCTTTCGGAGTGTTCACACACGAGTTTAAGTTTGAGTACATGGATTTAATAACTGTTAAAATCTTGCCATGGATTCCTTCAGTAACGAGTCTATATAATAATGCAGAAAGGGATAAGGTCAAACGCCTTAGTCGTATACGCAGTAAAACCTACTCTTCAGTTTAATTTTCTGTAAGCCCCTTGACCTTCATTGATGTTCTGATTCATTTTAGCCCAACCGGTAAGCCGAGTGTTCAAATTTCTGTAAAAACTTGTCCTAGTACATTCAGCAATGATATTCCGCGATAGTTTCGTAGATCAGGTTTGGAACCTTTCTTATATATGGGGCTTATGATTGCTTCTGACCTAGCATCTGGGAACTGCTATTTAGGACAACGTTAAAGAGGCGAGTTATTGGTTCTTTGAAGACACCTAAACAACTTCTATATATCTCGTACGTTAGACCATCTCACCCTGGGCTTTTACCATTGCGGAGATAACACATTCAACTTTATCAGTAGTTATTTCCCTATTTAGCATGTCGGGGGGATCATTGATACATTCAGAACATGTCACCCGTTCTGGTTACGGGTTTCGTTTATATTTTCATCAAATGCGGTTGGCTCGGGTACAGTGCCAATGAGAGATGAGAAAAGCCCGTTCCATTCATCAAAGGTTATATTTGACGGTAGGGAGTTTTTGTTGATTGAGTTTATAAAAGCCCATAATTTAGCTGGTTTGTTGTTAACGCTCTCTATATAGTTCAAATGTATCTTTTTCGTTTGGCTTTGCTTCTATTTACAGTTGTTTTTTAAAGGCCTTTCGTGATTTCAGGTACACCTCAAGATCAAGCTCGCTAAGGGTATTTCGAAAACAATTGAGTGCAAGCGTCTTTTCACTTTTCAACGTTTCACACTTCCCGTCCCGTCGCGATGAATATATACAATAATCCCTCCGGCCGTTCTACCGGGCGTCGACCTTCTATGACCGTGCTGACTAAAGGAAACATAAACCGGTAAAATATTCAGTACACCGTCAAGTCCATGTTTCAGATAAAGCTATAAAATTAAATGTCTTCAGATACTCTTACGATACGTGTATTGTGCAGATACGTCTGAGTTGAGTAGGTTGTTTAATCGATGAACATTCCAGACAATTTCAGATGGTGGTTTGTTTTTGCCTTGTGGCCCTGGCCTCCATCCTACGCATGTCGCTCGAGTGGCACACTGTCATTGCCGTTGTTGACAACGTAGGGGATTCCATCAATAAGAAGATTGTGATAAGAAAGTTTGGTTCGTTGTCCCTTGTCCTTGGCCTCCTTCATCCTCTTGTAGAGGATTTTCCTTTTGTTTCGGATTCTGGGGCTGTAGTCTTCGGAGATGCTGACTGCATTCTTTCGGTATGTTCCTGGAGCAGTCCAAGCCCCTTGTCTTTTGCTTGGATCTGAGGACACGGACTATGACAGGCCTGGGGCGGTCATTGTGTTTTCTGCCGAGGCGATGGGTTCTTTCTATTTCCCACTCTTTCTGGTCCTCTCTGGCGTTTTCCATGTTCATCTTGTCTTTCATGAATTTCCGAACTTAGATTTCTGTTGAATCCCAATTTCTATTTTCATATTCTGCAATTCCGTAGAATATTAAATTTGTCCTTCTGGATTGGTCTTCGTAGGCCGATAGTTTGTCATCGAAGGTGCTACATTGCGATTGAAATTTCTTTTCAAGGTGGTCAATGCTGCCATGTAGCTCGCTTTGGCGGTAACAGATTTATCGCGATAGCGCATGTTTCTATCTTTTCATCGAGACCCGCCATATGATCTTGGATAGATTTCATCTGTGTTTGGAGAGTTTTTTTAATGTCGCTTGTTTCCTTGGTATCACCGCGCATTTCTTTTAACAGATCGACTAGAGTACAGTTTCATTCTGATCTTGGTTTTCCCAGTCTTCTGTCAGAGCGCTGAACCGTGAACCTTCGGCCGCTGGTGAAAGGTGTGGGTAGGGGACAGAGGAAGGGGCGGGATGGAATAGGGAAGGTGTGGTTAGGGGACAGAGGAAGGGGCGGGATGAAATAGGGAAGGTGTGGGTAGGGGACAGAGGAAGGGGCGGGATGGAATAGGGAAGGTGTGGTTAGAGGACAGAGGAAGGGGCGGGATGGAATAGGGAAGGTGTGGGCACGGGACAGAGGAAGGGGCGGGATGAAATAGGGAAGGTGTGGGTAGGGGACAGAGGCAGGGGCGGGATGGAATAGGGAAGGTGTGGGTAGGGGACAGAGGAAGGGGCGGGATGGAATAGGGAAGGTGTGGGCACGGGACAGAGGAAGGGGCGGGACGGAATAGGGAAGGTGTGGGTATGGGACAGAGGAAGGGGCGGGATGGAATAGGGAAGGTGTGGGCACGGGACAGAGGAAGGGGCGGGACGGAATAGGGAAGGTGTGGGTATGGGACAGAGGAAGGGGCGGGATGGAATAGGGAAGGTGTGGGCACGGGACAGAGGAAGGGGCGGGACGGAATAGGGAAGGTGTGGGTATGGGACAGAGGAAGGGGCGGGATGGAATAGGGAAGGTGTGGGCACGGGACAGAGGAAGGGGCGCGATGAAATAGGAAAGGTGTGGGTAGGGGACAGAGGCAGGGGCGGGATGGAATAGGGAAGGTGTGGTTAGGGGACAGAGGAAGGGGCGGGATGGAATAGGGAAGGTGTGGGCACGGGACAGAGGAAGGGGCGGGATGAAATAGGGAAGGTGTGGGTAGGGGACAGAGGCAGGGGCGGGATGGAATAGGGAAGGTGTGGGTAGGGGACAGAGGAAGGGGCGGGATGGAATAGGGAAGGTGTGGGTAGGGGACAGAGGAAGGGGCGGGATGGAATAGGGAAGGTGTGGTTAGGGGACAGAGGAAGGGGCGGGACGGAATAGGGAAGTTGTGGGTAGGGGACAGAGGAAGGGGCGGGATGGAATAGGGAATGTTTTGTAGGGGACAGAGGAAGGGGCGGGACGGAATAGGGAAGGTGTGGGTAGGGGACAGAGGAAGAGGCGGGATGGAATAGGGAAGGTGTGGGTAGGGGACAGAGGAAGGGGCGGGATGGAATAGGGAAGGTGTGGGCACGGGACAGAGGAAGGGGCGGGATGGAATAGGGAAGGTGTGGGTAGGGGACAGAGGAAGGGGCGGGACGGAATAGGGAAGGTGTGGGTAGGGGACAGAGGAAGGGGCGGGATGGAATAGGGAAGGTGTGGGCACGGGACAGAGGAAGGGGCGAGATGAAATAGGGAAGGTGTGGGTAGGGGACAGAGGCAGAGGCGGGATGGAATAGGGAAGGTGTGGGCACGGGACAGAGGAAGGGGCGGGATGGAATAGAGAAGGTGTGGGTACGGGACAGAGGAAGGGGCGGGATGGAATAGGGAAGGTGTGGGTAGGGGACAGAGGAAGGGGCGGGATGGAATAGGGAAGGTGTGGGCACGGGACAGAGGAAGGGGCGGGATGAAATAGGGAAGGTGTGGGTAGGGGACAGAGGCAGAGGCGGGATGGAATAGGGAAGGTGTGGGTAGGGGACAGAGGAAGGGGCGGGATGGAATAGGGAATGTTTTGTAGGGGACAGAGGAAGGGGCGGGACGGAATAGGGAAGGTGTGGGTAGGGCACAGAGGAAGAGGCGGGATGGAATAGGGAAGGTGTGGGTAGGGGACAGAGGAAGGGGCGGGATGGAATAGGGAAGGTGTGGGCACGGGACAGAGGAAGGGGCGGGATGGAATAGAGAAGGTGTGGGTAGGGGACAGCGGCAGGGGCGGGATGGAATAGGGAAGGTGTGGGTAGGGGACAGAGGAAGGGGCGGGATGGAATAGGGAAGGTGTGGGCACGGGACAGAGGAAGGGGCGGGATGAAATAGGGAAGGTGTGGGTAGGGGACAGAGGCAGAGGCGGGATGGAATAGGGAAGGTGTGGGTAGGGGACAGAGGAAGGGGCGGGATGGAATAGGGAAGGTGTGGGTAGGGGACAGAGGAAGGGGCGGGATGGAATAGGGAAGGTGTGGGTAGGGGACAGAGGAAAGGGCGGGACGGAATAGGGAAGTTATGGGTAGGGGACAGAGGAAGGGGCGGGATGGAATAGGGAATGTTTTGTAGGGGACAGAGGAAGGGGCGGGACGGAATAGGGAAGGTGTGGGTATGGGACAGAGGAAGGGGCGGGATGGAATAGGGAAGGTGTGGGTAGGGGACAGAGGAAGGGGCGGGACGGAATAGGGAAGGTGTGGGTAGGGGACAGAGGAAGGGGCGGGATGGAATAGGGAAGGTGTGGGTAGGGGACAGAGGAAGGGGCGGGATGGAATAGGGAAGGTGTGGGTAGGGGACAGAGGAAGGGGCGGGATGAAATAGGGAAGGTGTGGGCACGGGACAGAGGCAGGGGCGGGATGGAATAGGGAAGGTGTGGGTAGGGGACAGAGGAAGGGGCGGGATGGAATAGGGAAGGTGTGGGTACGGGACAGAGGAAGGGGCGGGACGGAATAGGGAAGGTGTGGGTAGGGGACAGAGGAAGGGGCGGGATGGAATAGGGAAGGTGTGGGTAGAGGACAGCGGAAGGGGCGGGACGGAATAGGGAAGGTGTGGGTAGGGGACAGAGGAAGGGGCGGGATGGAATAGGGAAGGTGTGGGTAGGGGACAGAGGAAGGGGCGGGACGGAATAGGGAAGGTGTGGGTATGGGACAGAGGAAGGGGCGGGACGGAATAGGGAAGGTGTGGGTAGGGGACAGAGGAAGGGGCGGGACGGAATAGGAAAGGTGTGGGTATGGGACAGAGGAAGGGGCGGGACGGAATAGGGAAGGTGTGGGTAGGGGACAGAGGAAGGGGCGGGATGGAATAGGGAAGGTGTGGGTAGGGGACAGAGGAAGGGGCGGGACGGAATAGGGAAGGTGTGGGTAGGGGACAGAGGAAGGGGCGGGATGGAATAGGGAAGGTGTGGGTAGGGGAGAGAGGAAGGGGCGGGACGGAATAGGGAAGTTGTGGGTAGGGGACAGAGGAAGGGACGGGATGGAATAGGGAAGGTGTGGGTAGGGGACAGAGGAAGGGGCGGGACGGAATAGGGAAGGTGTGGGTAGGGGACAGAGGAAGGGGCGAGACGGAATAGGGAAGGTGTGGGTATGGGACAGAGGAAGGGGCGGGATGGAATAGGGAAGGTGTGGGTAGGGGACAGAGGAAGGGGCGGGACGGAATAGGGAAGGTGTGGGTATGGGACAGAGGAAGGGGCGGGATGGAATAGGGAAGGTGTGGGTAGGGGACAGAGGAAGGGGCGGGACGGAATAGGGAAGGTGTGGGTAGGGGACAGAGGAATGGGCGGGATGGAATAGGGAAGGTGTGGGTAGGGGACAGAGGAAGGGGCGGGACGGAATAGGGAAGGTGTGGGTAGGGGACAGAGGAAGGGGCGGGACGGAATAGGGAAGGTGTGGGTAGGGGACAGAGGAAGGGGCGAGACGGAATAGGGAAGGTGTGGGTAGGGGACAGAGGAAGGGGCGGGACGGAATAGGGAAGGTGTGGGTAGGGGACAGAGGAAGGGGCGGGATGGAATAGGGAAGGTGTGGGTAGGGGACAGAGGAAGGGGCGGGATGGAATAGGGAAGGTGTGGGTAGGGGACAGAGGAAGGGGCGGGACGGAATAGGGAAGGTGTGGGTAGGGGACAGAGGAAGGGGCGGGATGGAATAGGGAAGGTGTGGGTAGGGGACAGAGGAAGGGGCGGGACGGAATAGGGAAGGTGTGGGTAGGGGACAGAGGAAGGGGCGGGATGGAATAGGGAAGGTGTGGGTAGGGGACAGAGGAAGGGGCGGGACGGAATAGGGCAGGTGTGGGTAGGGGACAGAGGAAGGGGCGGGATGGAATAGGGAAGGTGTGGGTAGGGGACAGAGGAAGGGGCGGGACGGAATAGGGAAGGTGTGGGTAGGGGACAGAGGAAGGGGCGGGACGGAATAGGGAAGGTGTGGGTAGGGGACAGAGGAAGGGGCGGGACGGAATAGGGAAGGTGTGGGTAGGGGACAGAGGAAGGGGCGGGACGGAATAGGGAAGGTGTGGGTAGGGGACAGAGGAAGGGGCGGGATGGAATAGGGAAGGTGTGGGTAGGGGACAGAGGAAGGGGCGGGACGGAATAGGGAAGGTGTGGGTAGGGGACAGAGGAAGGGGCGGGATGGAATAGGGAAGGTGTGGGTAGGGGACAGAGGAAGGGGCGGGACGGAATAGGGAAGGTGTGGGTAGGGGACAGAGGAAGGGGCGGGATGGAATAGGGAAGGTGTGGGTAGGGGACAGAGGAAGGGGCGGGACGGAATAGGGAAGGTGTGGGTAGGGGACAGAGGAAGGGGCGAGACGGAATAGGGAAGGTGTGGGTATGGGACAGAGGAAGGGGCGGATGGAATAGGGAAGGTGTGGGTAGGGGACAGAGGAAGGGTCGGGACGGAATAGGGAAGGTGTGGGTATGGGACAGAGGAAGGGGCGGGATGGAATAGGGAAGGTGTGGGTAGGGGACAGAGGAAGGGGCGGGATGGAATAGGGAAGGTGTGGGTAGGGGACAGAGGAAGGGGCGGGATGGAATAGGGAAGGTATGGGTCGCCCCTTCTGTGTGCGCTCGCGCGTGACCAGCCATGTTGGCTTTCTTGTGCAGTGGACTCGCCGCTGATCCTTCACCGCTTAAGGAACTAGTATTTTATCCTCTGTTTTTTGTTCAGTTGAGCCTGCTTCCAGATGTTTTACATCTCCTTAACGATCCACACTGCTTCAGGAGTTACATGCAACTTTCAGGTTTATTATAGGCCACCTTCGTGCCGTCAATTTTGCCGCCAATAATGTTCAAATTTAATTTTGCAAAATATCTAGATATCATTACTACATGTATTTTATGCTTTATGTCTGGACCGGCATTGCAAGATCTAAATTTTACGAATCAAAGTTACGAGATCTGAAAGTATAAAAGTTATGAGACTGAAATTCCAGCTAATTTGCGACGAACGCCAACAAAGATCAGAAAATCTCTAGTCGGTGGTATTATTTATTCGTCCTCAAATAGCTTAATTTAAATACATAAGCGACAGTGAGGGCCGGTAATTACTTTCCGAATAGTATTGATCCAGGTTGACAAAGTTAATTACGCGTGGCGTGCAAAAGCGTATTGCAATAAAACATTTTTCTTCAGCGCCCACGTGCTAGTATATGCAATTAAACGAGGATTTCAGTGAAATTAAATTTAACAGGTGTGATTTCTTACCAAATGCTCAAAAAGACGAGACCTGCCGTAGGTAAAACAAATATACGTCGCATGATATCAACTATATCGTGTAACTTTAAAACTCAATGTCTCCCAATGTGAGTCAGCATGCCTCAAACCAACAGGACTATAGCGGTATACGAGGTCTGTCGTTCTGTTCGCCGAAGATCCCATCAAATGCAACGATAAAATAAACCATATTGTTGCTCTGTTTGCCACATGCTTGTCAATGGTCGAAATCTGTCATCTGTAGCACATCAAAGATGAAAACAATTATAAATTTGATTGGAGTCAATCAACCAAAATACACTACTAATGGCGTACCCCCCGATACTATCTAGCGATTTAGTCTTGATGAAATACAGTTATTCTTTATGTCTGCCCTTATCACAGAAATCACTGCTTGGCCTCGAACCAGTGATCTGAAAAATAATAATAGCTATCCTTTTTAGCTACGACATTATAACATCGGTACGAAATGTATTGCATCTCCGCCCGAAGAAATTAACGAAAAACTGCATGCGTTGTCTTTCGTTTCATGGTCATATAGAATCAAAATTGATTGGAAGTACTAACCCTAATGCATACTTCTATAATAGTAGAGACCACCTCCGCTTAACCAAGTAGACCAAGTGTACCACTCCCCGTTATCAAGTAGACCAAGTGTACCTCCTCCCCCTAATCAAATAAACCTAATCCACTCAACCAAGTATACCAAGTGTACCCCGTCCCCTTAACCAATAAGACTAATTAGACCCCGTCCCCTTGACCAAGCATACCTAGTGGACCCCCTCCACTTAACCAAGTAGACCAAGTGTACTCTCTCCCCTTAGCCAAGTCTTGTCCTTCCCCTTAACCAAGTAGACAAGGTGGACCCCTCCGGTTAACCAAGTAGACCAAGTGCACCTCCTCCCCTTAATCCAGTAAACGTCATCCACTCAACCAAGTATACCAAGTGTACCCCGTCCCCTTAATCAAGTAGACCTAGTGAAGCCTCTCCCCTTAACCGAGGGCACCGCTCCCCCTTAACCAAGTAGATCTAGTGAACCCCTTCCCATTTACCATGTAGTCTAAGGGTACCTCCTCTGCCTAACCAAGTAGACCTAGTGAAGCCCTTCCCCTAAGCCAAGTGCACCCCTTAACCTTAACCAAGTAGTCCAAGGGTATCCCCTCCCCTTAGCCAAGTAAATCAAGGGTACCCTCTTCCCTTAACCAAGTAGACCTAGTAAAGCCCCTCCCATAAACTAAGTGCACTCCTTCTCCTTAATCAAGTAGTTCAAGCGTAGCCGCTCCCCTTTAACAAGCATAACCCTCCCCTTAACCAAATGGAGCCCCTTTCTCTGAAACCAGTGGACCCCTACACAAAGACAGGTGGACCACTTGGAGCTCCTACTCTAAACCAAGTGCAACATTATGGTAGGCAAAAGTGGCTCTCCCATTGACACTATCGAACAAGCAGTTTCAACCATGCTGTCGATCGACACGAAAGTAAACCATACCAGGAACGTAAATGTTGCTACTGCGTGTTGACATAGAACATAGAGCTGACCTACCACTACTACCGGCCAGGTACCAAGGGTCCCCTTTCCCGACCCCAACACGCAAAGCTTGGTCACTTGATTCACCCAATGATGCAAGGAGGCCTTACCGTTGGTATATGCACCAAAGTGACAAGTTGTTCAGTCCTCTGTCGGCAGAGTTTATTCGTGCGGGTTATGACTTAACAAATAAGGGGCAAAATGTGTGTGGGCGTGGGTGGGGCGGGGCGGGTGAAGTGTAAGGGGAGGCGAGATGCTGACGTATTAGGGACGTTATTTGAAGCTGTGCGTGTTGCGGTCGGGGAAGGGGACGCTTGGTACATGGCCGGTAGTAGTGGTAAATCAGCTCTATGTTCTATGTCCAGTCGCAGTAGCAACACATAGGTGTGGTGTACTTTCGTGTCGATCGGCAGCTTGGGTGAGACTGCTTGTCAGAATAAACATAATGGTTAAAAAACTTGGGTGTGGTCTAGGAAGATGACAGCGGACGTAGAGGGAATGTCGTGATATCAAGCCAAAGCATAGTTTTTTAATATACATCAGATTTAATGGTGATCGTCTAGGGTGGGTAGCGTTAAACTTTCTCCTTCTTCTTGGGGTTGAAGATTTGCACGTTTCCATCGTGATTACGCAACGCTTACCCAAAAGTACATCAAAAGTAAGGGCGAGTTCAGCATGTTCAGACGATCGTATTTTACACCGCGACCAGTCCTGACTTGATAACAAACGTCAGCAAAAATAATAAATCTCTGACAGGTGGATGGCTTTATTTACGCATCATCAAATAGGCTTGACATACACAGAGACAGTGGTGGGGCATGTTAAGTCAGACGACCCGATGGCCGAGTAGTGTATCCAGATATACAAAGGTGATCACGCGTAGCGTGTTTTAGCGTACAAGAAGAATGCATAGCGCTTGTGTCTCTAGATTTGTGCCAAATTCGTTGCAGATATCACCTAATTTCAGCGCCCATGGGCTAGAAATGCAATTACATAATGATGTCAGTCACACGCAATTTATCGACTGTGGTAAGTACGTCTCCACAAAATAGGAATATAGAGGCACACGCGCCCTGGCTTCTTGTATGACGTATATCTCATTAGCAGCAAGCAAAACATAAGCTATATTGATGGTTTATTTTCCATTGATTGGAATTATTCAGCTCTTTACCAATGAATAAGTTGGGTTTTTTTTCTTTGTACACCAATTAGAACCACAGAAGTATAATGACATGTATGAAGAATGAAGTGAAACTATCTACCGAGTCGGATTGAACACATTAAAAGTGCTAGATGATTCTATTGTACATCTCACATATCTGGGTTAACTGACATATTAGATTATTTTTGGAGTGAACTGAAAATTCGTGTATATATCGATCCATGATATGGTACTCATAACGTGCATATTACATGGGCATATGAAAAGCAAATTTAAGCAAATATCCAATGACGCAAAATTTCAACATTAGTAGATCTATGCTTATGAAGAGACCACAAAACAAGACACTAATCCCCAAATTGACATCAATGCTTTACGAGAATCGTTGTTCACGTGACATAACATGTATACAGCAGGCTGTATAACACATCCCTGTGTTGAATAACATCCTATATGATATATAGTAAATATATCATACACACATTGTATTCGACATCGAATAACTTCATCCAGCGATATCATATACCAGGAGTTGTCATTGTTTCAAAATAACCTTCTCATTTGTTGCAAACCAACATTATTCGACATAATTAATAATAAAAAACCCTGGCCACTAGGTGGCGCGACCCTGGCCATTAGGTGGCGCCACTCTGGTCAATAGGTGGCGCCATCCTGGCCGCTAGGTGGCGCGGCCCTGGCCACTAGGTGACGCGACCCTAGCTACCAGGTGACGCGACCCTGGCCACTAGGTGTCGCAACCCTGGCCACTAGGTGGCGCGACCCTGGCCACTAGGTGGCGCGGCTCTGGTCACTAGGTGCCGCGGCCCTGGTCACTAGGTGGTGCGACCCTGGCTACCAGGTGGCGCGACCCTGGCTACCAGGTGGCGCGACCCTGGCCACTAGGTGGCGCGACCCTGGCCACTAGGTGGCGCTATGGGGACCACTACCAGTTCAGTTAGTGACGCGGTTCAATTCTTCGTTCTTCCTATCATGGCGTCACCCGGTGGTGCTGTTCTGGCCTGTAACTTCCATTGCCAAAATCCTAGTTGTTATATATGGAGCTGTTTGATCACTAACACACAAGTAACCACTCTTCTAGTTTGCAGTTGGCGCTGTCCTAATTACCAACCAGCCAATAACCACTCTTTTAGTTGCCAGGTTTCCCTTTCCTGCTATCCACTTTCGAGTATTGAGTTGAAGGCTCTTTAGAGTGGATGACCTCCGGTCGAGCCTCACTGTCTTTGGCGAAGGTCACCTCGCTGTAAGTGATTCCCTGGACCTGAAGCAACATCAGTATTGTATACAATAATAAACCATTGATATCGAGGCCGCGATTAATTCCACTTGATTGGTTCTCCGTATGCAGTGCACGGCAGTATGGATGGAACCGGTGAAATTGCATATAAGCGAATACAATGCAAGTCTATGAAAAGGTTTGTATAGATATGATCATAAGTTTGCGAATACGCAATAACGAGTGTATTATCTCTCTAGACAGAGGCTTACGTTTTTATCCTCTTTGTAACCCAGTAAAACATTCAACATCTTGTTATTTGAACAAACTTGATGAGATCACCTTTTTGGGAATCTTGGGGGCTTGACCTTCACCTTGACCTCGTTTATTCTTATCGTGGACACTAGCAATATCGGTATAAGGGTCCTCGGCACCACTGGTCACGTGATTAGGATTTTGGGCCCTAGTGTCTGTTGGACATTTGAACAAAAAAAATCAATTGATGCTAAAATTATATAGTCATTACATGCAACCGTCCTTTCACTTAAAGCTCAAGGGGGGTGGGGTTGGGGCTACAATAGTTATTGCTTGTCGTCAAAGTAGCACTGGCATATGGCCTTGCTGCTTCAAATTGGCGACAGTGAGAAAGGATATACAGTTATAGCAAAAATTACTAATGCTCTGCTAATATTGCAGGTCACAATAATGTTTCCTTGTCATAGT
This sequence comes from Arenicola marina, assembly GCA_964019135.1. Classification (NCBI taxonomy): domain Eukaryota; kingdom Metazoa; phylum Annelida; class Polychaeta; family Arenicolidae; genus Arenicola; species Arenicola marina. The sequence continues at coordinate 35,248,798 of OZ025250.1, forward strand.
ACTTAAGCCGGAATTCAAATATGATTTATCTTCATATAGTTGTCATAAGTAAGTACGTAGTTCTTACCTTCAATCTGCAAAAAGAAAGATTTGAAATATCAATCGCGAATGCAATTATTTGCAAGGAAAGCGTGATAAGGATGACAGCAATTACTAATTTAATATTTAAAATTGCAAAAAGTTTATTTCATATTAAATATATGCATTGTTTTTATTATATCTGAGCCGAAGCGGCGCTATTTGCTTTTGCATAATAATAATGGAAAAAAATACACAAGAATTTGTATACATGGATAGATATGTAACACCAACAAAAAAAAACTTGTCCAGGCTAATGATATATGATAATTAAGAGTAAAATATTGAAGCAATATATCTTTGCTCGTGCTTACCATTACATGTCATTTTATTAAAGTAAATCAGTGTACATCATTACCATGGTCACCAGAACTGGCCAACACATTTATCCACCATATTATACGTAAGCTAGAAAGGAAAATTTTACATGTGTAACTTACTACATCGTGGTGCGACGGCACCGACACATTCAACCCGTTTGATACTGCAATGGAAGGCCAGCATAAATACCATGACATGTGCAAGGTATTGTTATTATTACATAGTATATGAATAACTACCACAATTTATCACAGACGAAATAGCTGATAACAGATATTGGCACTGTTACTTGTTGATGACACGCTGTTTTATGGTATAGCTAAGTATTACCAATCGCGGTTCGGTGAACATGTCGTTATATATGATGTAAATAATTGATAAATATATCCCGTGTCTCGGATATGGCGCTTGTGTTGCTACTACTTTGTCTTAACAGACGCTCATTCGCGATGAAACGCTCCATGTTTAAATACTATGCCTGCTCAACCGACATAATCGTATAGCACCAGCTCCATAACTAAGTAGAACGCGACCACAAAATTGTGCATTGTTCATTCATGCAGAATAAGAGTTATACAAGCACACAAAAATACTGATATATACAAAATCAGAAATACAATTGTGAGTATATAATCTAAGGAATACCGTGACTATATCACTTATCAAAGTACTATACCTCCTTTGGTGAAAGCTCGAGGGCCATTAGCTGTAGCATACGGCACGAGCTCCTCCACATCCTTCTTCTTTCCTAAAAACGGAAAATTCGGTCATTAGTCAAATAATGGCGTATTTACAGGATTTTGACTTTTTACTTCGATCACGTGCGGCTTTCTGTTCACATATGTATATGTCCGAATGTTAAACAGACAGTGGGGCTATATCCTGGCCAACGTTCCAGCAGGAAGAGCTAAGACTAGGGACCGATTCTAGCATCAGAATCTAGCAGTTGTGTCACATAATACCATTCATCTGATTAGACCTGGAGCTATCTGGGAATCACCATTTATGCATGAATACATAAATTGGTTAGCCAGCCTATTGTGACGTCACTTACTTCGGCGCCTGGCACAACACACGGCGACCACAATGATGATGAGGAGGAGAATCACCCCACATGCCGTTGCCGAGGCCACGATCACGATAAAGTCTTGGGAAGGCGCTAGTGAATAATATCATAGATGCGTAATTTTTCCGGGTGGAACTTTGCATTGTGACGATTTGAACTAGGTGCCGCTAACGGTATTGCGCTAGTTTGCATGAAACATGAATATATGAATGAAAAATAAGGTGAACATGATGGAAGATCTAACATAATAGTCTCAGAGACTTGAAACTGAGAAAATGTGTTTAAATTGAGATATGCTTCAATGATATGCCTTAGTCTTAATTAAACGAATTATAATGTAATGTAATGTGATATAGTGTAATAATATGAGGGTTAAATCTGACCAATAATAGTTCCAAAGGTGTTGAATGCGACGAAACAAACCTGTTCATCTGGACCATACTTACATAAGACATCCAGTGTGATCTCTGTCTCTTGACTGGTCAACTGAGTGCCGCTCTCCGAGGCGGTACACGTGTACGTGGTGTCTGTGTGGTGGACAGGTGAGATCTCCAGGGTCTGTCCACTGTCACCAAGCACAGCGTGTCTCTCAGGCGGCTCAGACCTGTCCATGTCCACCCCATTCCGGCCCCACGTGTACAACATGGTGGGTTGGTAGACAACCGGAAGTGACGTGGAATTAGCAGTACAGATCAGCGTCGCATTGCTTTGTCCCTCAACATAATCCCCGGATGTCTGTTCAATCGTCGGAGTTGTAGGTATATCTGGCAATTATATATTATGTAATTGGTCGCACGACCCGTTAACGAGCATGCATAATTTGTGCCGTTCGTGACTCACCAAATGGTCAGATATATTCTAAATCCGCAATGTGTACATGTACTGAAAAAACAGGTTTCAATGTGACCTGAAAACTGGAGTTGTGATGAGTATGCGCCTATAGACTGGCACACTCGACCCATGCGTCTGTATATTGGTACACTCTACCCATGCGTCTATATATTGGTATAATGAACCCACGCGTCTATAGATTGGTACACTGGATCCATGCGTCTATAGATTGGTATACTGGACCCATGCGTCTATAGATTGGTACACTGGACCCATCAGTCTATAGATTGGTACACTGGACCCATCAGTCTATATATTGGGACACTGGACCCATGCAGCTCACTTGCAATGCCCACATTATATGACAAATAATACACAGACATAAAATGAAATCAATTAGTGTCGTAGGCCGCTTTTCGCTTAGTTCCGAATGTCGTTACATATTCGTCACACTCGAATCAAACGAACAATAATGTCAATGGTCAGATGGTTTCAAAGCATTTCGCCCAATTCTCCCCCTCCCCGTAACAAACTCTTCGTGTGCCTGTCTCCTTCCCTTGTCATCAACCTGGCTCTGTGCAACGCGGAGAGGGGGTCAGGACATCTCGGGTACCCCCTGCATCCATCAGTACAGTTGTCCCACATGGACTCACATGAATATTGAAGTGGGTGGAATGCGGAACGCACATGGCAAAGGGCCGGGCACTTACCGTACACAAATAAATCAGCATCCCTAGCGATCGTGGTACTCAGCGACTCGTATCGACACCTGTAGGTCCCGGCGTCTTCCGGTCTGAGACCTGCCAACCGGAAGCCGACTCCCTTGGTGGACGTGTTGTAGATGGCGAACCGGGGATCGTAATTAACACTGATATTCTGCTTATTCCCATCCGGTCCCTCGAGGACGCTAGGGGGAATGACGCCAGTGTACGGTATGTATCTAATCACATCGTCACCGTTGAATGTGAAGCTGACTCCATCATCTGGCCCTGGTTCTGACTCCAGCGTCCACTCCATGACGACCGACCCAGTGACGTCACCTCTCTCTAAATCGGGAGAGTCCACGAACGCTGCATGCAAAATACCACGCAACATTATAAATCCCTCGCATTATAACCTTTCGTCGACAGAATGGATCAGACATAAGGGCACTATTTATGGACACAATAACAACGTACCAAATGATAAAACATACTAGATCTACCAACACAACATGTGCATACCTTTGCGTCAGAAATTTCAACTAAACTTGAACCTCGCGATTAAAACACTAAGCAATTGTACTGAGGAATTTAAGCGTCCGTTATTGATGAAATGCATCCATTATCCTATACAAATTACAGATTAAAAATAACAATTAATACGAATAAAACTACAGGTGCGATACATTGAAATTTGCTAACGAATATTTACAAATTCCCCGTTCGCATACTTACAGTTGCTCTCTACCCGGTGCAGAAACCAGATACAGTGTAAGGAGATCAGGAGCACCATGTGGCGAGACATGGTCGCTGTTATTTAGCGATTTGTTTGGTGTATCTGCCACGATGAGTACAGTAATTGTGTATATATGCACCCAACAATCAGGAATCAGCCGTGGTCACGAACCAGTGATCTGAAAGAACACAACAATGACGGTCAAGTAACGATGTATTAACCGCGCATATATCTTATGCCTACTGGTGCAGGCATTAAATCATACTGTAAACGTGACTGGTAACAAACAAGCAAAATGCATTAATATTGGCGCCCCCCCCACCCCCACCCCACACTCACCCCCCTGAGCGCATCGACGCCAGCCCTTTATCGCTATACAGTGCGACGCCCCGTCCCAAGTGGAGTGGCGTTCATCCCCTTAACCAAGTAAAGCTCATCTCCTTAACCAAGTGAAGCTCATCCCCTTAAGCAAGTGAAGCTCATCCCATTAACCAAGTGAAGCTCATCCCCTTGACCAAGTGAAGCTCATCCCCTTAACCAAGTGAAGCCCCTCCCCTTAACTACGTGGAACCCTCCCCTTAATCAACAGGTTCCCCTCCCCTAAACTAAGTGGAGCCCCTCCCCTTAACCAAGTGAAGCCCCTCCTCTTGGCCAAGTGAAGCTCATCCCCCAAAACCAAGGGAAGCTCATCCCCTTAACCAAGCGAAGCTCATCCCCTGAACCAAGTAAAGCTCATCCCCTTAACCAAGTAAAGCTCATCCCTTTAACCAAGTAAAGTTCATCCCCTTAACTAAGTGGAGCCCCTCGCCGTAACCAAGTAGAACCCCTCCCCTTAACTAAGTGGAGCCCCTCCCCTTAGCTAAGTGGAGCCCCTCCCCTTAACCAAGTGAAGCCCTTCCCCTTAACTAAGTGGAGCCCCTCCCCTTAACTAAGTGGAGCCCCTCCTCCGAACCAAGTAAAACCCCTCCCCTAATCAAGTGAAGCCCATCCCCTCAACCAAGTAAAGCTCATCCCCTAAGCTAAGTGGAGCCCCTCGCCGTAACCAAGTAGAACCCCTCCCCTTAACTATGTGGAGCCCCTCCCCTAACCAAGTGAAGCTCATCCCCTTAACCAAGTGAAGCTCAACCCCTTAACCAAGTGAAGCCCCTCGCCTTAACCAAGTAGAACTTCTCTCCTTAATCAATTGGAGCCCCACCCCTTAACCAAGTGAAGCCCCTCCTCTTAATCAAGTAGCACCCCTCTCCTTAACCAATTGGAGCCCCTCCCCTTAACCATATGAAGCCCCTCCCCTTAATCAACTGGAGCCCCTCTCCTTAACCAAGTGAAGCCCTTCCTCTTAACCAAGTAGAACCCCAATTGGACCCCTCCTCTTAACTAAGTGGAGCCGTACCCCTTTATCAAGTGAAGCCCCTCCTCTTAACCAAGTGAAACCCCTCCCCTTAACCAAGTACAGTCCTGTCCCTAACCAAGAAGACCCCCTGCCCTTAACCAAGTAGAGCACACCCTTAGCCAAGTAGAGCCTTGCTCTTAACTAAGTAGAGCCTCTCCCCTTAACCAACTGAAGCTGTGTCCCTTAACCAAGTGGAACCCCTCTCCTTAACCCAAACCAATGCCCATAAACAAGTGGAACCCTCTCCTTAACCATGTGAAGATCCTCTCATTAACCAAGTAGACTAAGCAGACCACCGCCCTTCAACAAGTGGAGTTCATACCTGCAACAAGTAGAGTCCCTGTCCTTAACCACGTAGGCCCCTGTTCTTTGGGCTTATAACATAACATAATTTAATGGAAATGCCGAACAAATCACAAATGTCTTTTTAAGCAATGTTGACAGTCGACCGTTTTGCCCACTGAATGTCTACTTCCCCTTAAACAGAGTCGTACCCCTCACCAGGAACAAACAGCTCCGCATGCCTTTGGCCGGACGTCAGTGGTTTTACCATGCTATAAAAGCGACCCACTCAACCATGTCGCCTTTCTCTTGCCTTTCCCACAGCACGAGAGGCGCTTTAGTGACATCATGTAGACTAAACGGTTTGGTTGTATATTCAGGACGCTTTAACCACTTTTGGTCATATCGCGTCAATGGGAGAAGGAAGGGAGAGTGGCGCCCGAGGAGAACCCCCTACTCTTTGTCATAAGGACATGGGATATTTATCCTGCGACTACACCGACATGACACAGCGGGGCGCGAACCACCGATCTACATGCCGTTAGGCTCTCAGGTGGCCAGCGCACTCAGGCTAAATAGAGGACGTTGGTCGCAATAACTCATCACGGATGTTATTCTGGCATATTCTTTCATTGGGATGTGTTATTAAACTATATTTACAGCACAGGGGTCGAAACACCTGAATATTACCCTATTGCCGAAAATACAGAACGCCTAAAACCATATTAATTGGATTGACGTAATGCCAGATCTGTCGTTATGCATAAGAACAAAATTCGCACTTCATTTGAATGCAACTTTATTGGAAATTAATTCCGAGATAGTTAATAGTGGAAGTTTATAATAGGCATGGATCGAACAGAACACTTGAATGTAAGGTGTTGACACATAAGTGATAACTATCAAACTTCATGCAGCTCCCAGCATGGTTCTTGCCAAACAGTTCCCCCTGCAGCGTATACAGACAGATATGGCATTGCGTCAAGCCCGTGTGAGCAGCGGTAAAACCACTGACGTCTCGCTAGATATCAAGTTTGTCACAGTCTGAGGCCCGAACGTCATCTGATGAGTCAGCTGACGTCATGTTCAAATCGTGCTCTAAACAACTTAAAATGTAATGGTTCATGAAAGTATATCGGCACAGTCATGGCGTATAAAAACATCATGTATGTGCGGCTTTCTTTCATTTCGCGAATAGCAAAAGGACAATGATGTTTGTGTTGTTCTTGAAATGGGTGGGTGGGGGTGGGGGGGCACACGTCACCAGTGGTATGTTTCTGAGAAGCAGGTTAGTTTACAGCTAATCTGTGGGGAGTTGCCATAGCTGGGGGGTGGAGAGAGGGGGCTTGGTTATCAGTGCGACAGACATGATCGGGCCCACGTAATTGCGGAGAGGGCATCAAATGCTTACCGGACCTTACATGAATTCAACCGCCCCTGGGGCCACCCCCAGCCTCTCACCCCCAACATATCCCAAGTGTCCACCCCCCCCCCCCACCCCCCTCTGCTCCTCACCCGCCCTCCCACCCTTTCGCCACATCACCCGCCTATTTATCGACTGACAGCAGTTAATAGACAACAGTGATACCAACCTTAGAACATTCAAACTGCCTGAGCATCTATTCCGACCTGAACCAGTCAATTAGTGCACCTCATGCACGGATATAATGTCGTCTTGGTTGTCTAGATATGAAAGTAATCCTTTGTCCTGACCACCAGAGCCGCCACGCCGTTCAGCGTTGTCCCGCCTGGACGACGTAGTTAATATTACTTGGTGTACACGCCGCACGTCTCTCCACTCCACACGTCAACAGCATGTGATCAGGCTCCGGACTTCACCACAGCTATGAGGCGTAACGCTCAGCTTGTGTTTGTTAGATCTGTCAGTAATCCTTTGTCCTGACCGCCAGAGCCTCCACGCCGTTCAGCGTTGTCCCGGCTGGACGACGTAGTTAATATTCCTTGGTGTACACGCCGCACGTCTCTCCACTCCACAGGTCGACAGCATGTGATCAGGCCCCGGACTTCACTACAGCTATTGGGCGTGAAATTGCTTGCTATCAGTTTTAGGTCAGTCACGAAGCAGAAAGTTTTATCTGTGTACGACGCCTATTTTTCAACCAGCCATAAAGGAGGCTAAGTCGAGTTTTTGGTTGATATAATTATTAAAAAACATATATGTCTGTGGATGTAAGGTGCGAAGATGAAGTTCTTATGATGTCTTACTGGCAAAAACAATACGGGTGTCACAAACGTCAGCGCCGAAAGTAGCATCTGACGTCACGGCTGATTTCATCAGAACGGGTCACGAATATCAAAAAGTGTCAAACGATTTGAAGTGAATTGTGGTAAACACAACTATGACTGACTAGGTTAGTCTTCTTCAAAGACATGCATCGTTTTGGGGGCATGAGGTATGAGTAAGACGCAATTCTGTCTCTAGAGCAATTTTATCTTAAGACCCCATCTCATACCCCTGCCACTCCCACATTTTTCATGTAATGGCTCCTCTTGACAAGGGTCTTTAAACATATCAATGGCAATCCTAGTAACACTCCAGACGTCCTCGTTCTTCAGCCGTAATGTCATTGGGTGATGGAGTGGGGTGGGGGTGAATGGGTAAGAGGCTGAAGAATTCGAAGCCTGGACTGTTTCGCCACACATAGCAAATAGGTGAGGCTGGGGTGATTGACTCTTGATATGTAGAAAAAGGGAAGGTAATAATTGACGGGCGCTGTCTATTGTGCATGTTCGGCTAAATCATTCTGAGTTATCAGCCGGGCGTATGGATCCGTAACCGATAGCTCAGAGGGTTTTGGCGCTCGCATACAGCGCTCTGGCCACCTGAATCCCTTACGGCACGTGGATCGGTGGTTCGAGCCCCACTGCGGCCATGTCTGCGTGGTAGCACGATAAAGATCTCATGTCCCTCTTTGCAAACAGTAGGGGGATACCCCGGGTTCTGTGTGGTATACGGGATTTTTCCCAATGGAGATCTATATCTATCATAATGGCACCGTTCGAACACATGGAGTGAACACAAGGGTCCCAACATCATGTATTGTATATAAAGAAGACAGCTGCACATGTGGGGACACATCGGCATGTCACACCGGAAGTGAAAATACAATTTGTTCAAGAATTGTTGAATGGGGGGGGGTGGAATTGAAACCAGTTGTCTTGCGAGTCAGCGGTGGGAGATGGATCTAAATCCAGTTGTCTAGTGAGTCAACATCGGGTGACGGATCTGAAACCAGTTGTCGTGCGAGTCAGCGGTGGGGGGTGGATCTGAAGCGCTGGGTGCGTTGTTCTGCAGGTGAAGTTGATTGTTGCGTGGGACAGCAGGCAGAGAGTGGTCGTTACGATCATTCCTTCAACAGTCGTAACAACGGTCTAAGCCTCGATTGGTCAACAGTTCACACTGTCAAACGGCGCAACCATCGATTCAACAATGTTCACTACCGCCACCTAGCGAACATACCATTGGGTCATCATTCATAACGTCATGCATACAAGCCTCACATAAGTTCATAACATGCGCTAAGCTTACAATGCATGGAGAACCAGCCCTCTAGTTGCACAGTTGGTCGAAAAAGTTGATTTGTTGAAATGAACTTCACAACGTATTGCATCGTGTGAACAGGGCCTTAAGGATAAACATCTGAAGCCTGTTGATCTCTGAGTTGACAGACGTGGATGCACTAATCTCATGAGTAATATATAAAGTTGGGTAGGCTTGCATGATATTTGTTTCAAACTTTCTTCTCATGCATTGTTCACACAATGCAATACGTTGTAAAGTTCGTTACAAAAAATCAACTTTTCGACCAACTATGCAATTGGAGGTCCCGTTTTCCACGCATCGTAAGCTTAGCGCAGTTTTTATGTGTGGCTTGTATGCATGACGCTATGACGCACGATGGCTTTATGGTATGTTCGCCAGGTGGCGGTAGTGACCGACCGATACTTCGACCGTTGTTACGACTAACGTGTAACCCCGGCATTACGCTCTCCAAATGCTTATGTTTGATTATGATAAACCGAAGCTGGGGAATATTATCTCTGTTTCTCATTTATAGCTGCAGTTGTAGTTTTCACGAATCACGGTTTTTGGTGTGGGAAAACTCGGGCTAAACTCATTGTCAGAATATAAACGTGAAATTGGTTGCATAGCGAGTTGAAGCTAAACGTTGACATCGTAATTATGAGGTAAGGTGCGGTGATTCCTCCCTAATTTACGAACTCAGAATCCTATATTTCATATGTCAAAATAACGGCTGATCGTCAGTTTGCGAGCAACGGAATTGTTTATGTAACTTTTTTTCATTATGAACAGAACTTTATTATTTCACTTCAAGGCCTCAGGCCCATAGTACACAAAAATGCCAAATTTGAGCCGGCCTTTCAAACGGCAGTGATACTGTCATGATACATATCATGACGTTTGAATTCATATAATTAAAAACAAATGCTGCTAATCTCTGTTGCACATCGCTGTTCTTGGTAGACATTAAGTTTCTGAAAGCAAAGTGACCATCTATTTTACAACAATGTAGAAATCGTAGTCGGATGTCGTCGCAAAAAAGAGGACACGAATTTACCAAGTTTACAACAGCCAAAATAATTGGTGAAACATCGTAGCTTAGTTAATGCAGTTCGGTGTTTCGTGACGCGTACAGACGATAAATATAGTTCTGGTTTCAGCAAAGATTTATAAGTATAATACGAAGATAACTTAATAATTCCTTGATATGATATGATAAGTTTCTGTCCTATTATTACAAAGCTGGAACAGGCGGTAGTAGCAACTATGATTATATCGATGTTCATCAGTCTGAACCAATCGAAGTAAAAAATTGATGCATCTTGTCATGTAGTGAACACTTCAGAACATTTAACACAATCTTTAACACTTTTACCTAAAATTGTTCAATTTCGGTTCTATACATACATTATCAAAGTTCACACCCGTATAACAGAATTAGTGCCACCGACTTGTTAAATATATCCAGGCATGTTTTATTGGTATATCACCACATTTTGATCTGAGGGATTTAAGCATAATTATAAGTGAGTTTTAAAGGGCGGATCCATTTTAGTGTTGATGTTTATAATATGATACAGTTTCAATCTGTTGTCCATCGATAAAACATTTATCATTTTTTTCGTAGGTGACCGCCCCTGCGGAAAACAAGAACTATTCTTTTCGAGAGATTGATATGTAGAGACTAGTCTTCACAAAATTGTGCTAATTCAGCAAGTTGTTTTTGTAATCTACCAACCGTAACGTTAATTAATGTTAAATCGTCAGCATACGTTAACATGAATACACCCGGGAATACCTCCCTAAATAGATACCATTGCAGTCTCCTTGTCTGAAACGACATTCTAACTGGTTTATATATAACAGAAAGAATAATGGACTGAGCATACACCATTGTTTTACCCATATGGAGCAATCAATATAGTCGGAAAAACCTTTCGGAGTGTTCACACACGAGTTTAAATTTGAGTACATGGATTTAATAACTGTTAAAATCTTGCCATGAATTCCTTCAGTAGCGAGTCTATATAATAATGCAGAAAGGGATAAGGTCAAACGCCTTAGTCGTATACGCAGTAAAACCTACTCTTCAGTTTAATTTTCTGTGAGCCCCTTGACCTTCATTGATGTTCTGATTCATTTTAGCCCAACCGGTAAGCCGAGTGTTTAATATTTCTGTAAAAACTTGTCCTAGTACATTCAGCAATGATATCCCGCGATAGTTTCGTAGATCAGGTTTGGAACCTTTCTTATATAGGGGGCTTATGATTGCTTCTGACCTAGCATCTGGGAACTGCTATTTAGGACAACGTTAAAGAGGCGAGTTATTGGTTCTTTGAAGACACCTAAACAACTTCTATATATCTCGTACGTTAGACCATCTCACCCTGGGCTTTTACCATTGCGGAGATAACACATTCAACTTTATCAGTAGTTATTTCCCTATTTAGCATGTCGGGGGGATCATTGATACATTCAGAACATGTCACCCGTTCTGGTTAAGGGTTTCGTTTATATTTTCATCAAATGCGGTTGGCTCGGGTACAGTGCCAATGAGAGATGAGAAAAGCCCGTTCCATTCATCAAAGGTTATATTTGACGGTAGGGAGTTTTTGTTGATTGAGTTTATAAAAGGCCATAATTTAGCTGGTTTGTTGTTAACGCTCTCTATATAGTTCAAATGTATCTTTTTCGTTTGGCTTTGCTTCTGTTCACAGTTGTTTTTTAAAGGCCTTTCGTGATTTCAGGTACACCTCATGATCAAACTCGCTAAGGGTATTTCGAAAACAATTGAGTGCAAGCGTCTTTTCACTTTTCAACGTTTCACACTTCCCGTCCCGTCGCGATGAATATATACAATAATCCCTCCGGGCGTTCTACCGGGCGTCGACCTTCTATGACCGTGCTGACTAAAGGAAACATAAACCGGTAAAATATTCAGTACACCGTCAAGTCCATGTTTCAGATAAAGCTATAAAATTAAATGTCTTCAGATACTCTTACGATACGTGTATTGTGCAGATACGTCTGAGTTGAGTAGGTTGTTTAATCGATGAACATTCCAGACAATTTCAGATGGTGGTTTGTTTTTGCCTTGTGGCCCTGGCCTCCATCCTACGCATGTCGCTCGAGTGGCACACTGTCGTTGCCGTTGTTGACAACGTAGGGGATTCCATCAATAAGAAGATTGTGATAAGAAAGTTTGGTTCGTTGTCCCTTGTCCTTGGCCTCCTTCATCCTCTTGTAGAGGATTTTCCTTTTGTTTCGGACTCTGGGGCTGTAGTCTTCGGAGATGCTAATTGCATTCTTTCGGTATGTTCCTGGAGCAGTCCAAGCCCCTTGCCTTTTGCTTGGATCTGAGGACACGGACTATGAAAGGCCTGGGACGGTCATTGTGTTTTCTGCCGAGGCGATGGGTTCTTTCTATTTCCCACTCTTTCTGGTCCTCTCTGGCGTTTTCCATGTTCATCTTGTCCTTCATGAATTTCCGAACTTTTTTTCTGTTGAATCCCAATTTTTATTTTCATCTTCTGCAATTCCGTAGAATATTAAATTTGTCCTTCTGGATTGGTCTTCGTAGGCCGATAGTTTGTCATCGAAGGTGCTACATTGCGATTGAACTTTCTTTTCAAGGTGGTCAATGCTGCCATGTAGCTCGCTTTGGCGGTAGCAGATTTACCGCGATAGCGCATGTTTCTATCTTTTCATCGAGACTCGCCATATGATCTTGCATAGATTTCATCTGTGTTTGGAGAGTTTTTTTAATGTCGCTTGTTTCCTTGGTATCACCGCGCATTTCTTTTAACAGATCGACCAGAGTACAGAGTATTTCATTTTGATCTTAGTTTTCCCAGTCTTCTGTCAGGGCGCTGAACCGTGACCCTTCGGCCGCTGGTGTGTCGGTCAGCGTATGCTCTGTATGCACAGTACAGAGTATTTCATTTTGATCTTGGTTTTCCCAGTCTTCTGTCAGGGCGCTGAACCGTGACCCTTCGGCTGCTGGTGTGTCGGTCAGCGTATGCTCTCTATGCACAGTACAGAGTATTTCATTTTGATCTTGGTTTTCCCAGTCTTCTGTCAGGGCGCTGAACCGTGACCCTTCGGCCGCTGGTGTGTCGGTCAGCGTATGCTCTGTATGCACAGTACAGAGTATTTCATTTTGATCTTGGTTTTCCCAGTCTTCTGTGAGAGCGCTGAACCGTGACCCTTCGGCCGCTGGTGTGTCGGTCAGCGTATGCTCTGTATGCACAGTACAGAGTATTTCATTTTGATCTTGGTTTTCCCAGTCTTCTGTGAGAGCGCTGAACCGTGACCCTTCGGCCGCTGGTGTGTCGGTCAGCGTATGCTCTGTATGCACAGTACAGTGTATTTCATTTTGATCTTGGTTTTCCCAGTCTTCTGTCAGGGCGCTGAACCGTGACCCTTCGGCCGCTGGTGTGTCGGTCAGCGTATGCTCTGTGTGCACAGTACAGAGTATTTCATTTTGATCTTGGTTTTCCCAGTCTTCAGTCAGGGCGCTGAACCGTGACCCTTCGGCCGCTGGTGTGTCGGTCAGCGTATGCTCTGTATGCACAGTACAGAGTATTTCATTTTGATCTTGGTTTTCCCAGTCTTCTGTGAGAGCGCTGAACCGTGACCCTTCGGCCGTTGGTGTATCGGTCAGCGTATGCTCTGTATGCACAGTACAGAGTATTTCATTTTGATCTTGGTTTTCCCAGTCTTCAGTCAGAGCGCTGAACCGTGACCCTTCGGCCGCTGGTGTGTCGGTCAGCGTATGCTCTGTGTGCACCGTACAGAGTATTTCTTTTTGATCTTGGTTTTCCCAGTCTTCTGTGAGAGCGCTGAACCGTGACCCGTCGGCCGCTGGTGTATCGGTCAGCGTATGCTCTGTATGCACAGTACAGAGTATTTCATTTTGATCTTGGTTTTCCCAGTCTTCTGTCAGAGCGCTGAACCGTGACCCTTCGGCCGCTGGTGTGTCGGTCAGCGTATGCTCTGTGTGCACAGTACAGAGTATTTCATTTTGATCTTGGTTTTCCCAGTCTTCAGTCAGAGCGCTGAACCGTGACCCTTCGGTCGCTGGTGTATCGGTTAGCGTATGCTCTGTGTGCGCTCGTGCGTGACCAGCCATGTTGGCTTTCTTGTGCAGTGGGCTCGCCGCTGATCCTTCACTGCTTAAGGAACTTGTATTTTATCCTCTGTTTTCTCTTCAATGGAGCCTGCTTCCAGATGTTTGACATCTCCTTAACGATCCACACTGCTTCAGGAATTATATGCAACTTTCAGGTTTATTATAGGCCATCTTCGTGCAGTCAATTTTCGGCCAATAATGTTCAAATTTAATTTTGCAAAATATCTAGATATCATTACTACATGTATTTTATGTTTTATGTCTGGACCGGCATTGCAAGATCTAAATTTTACGAACCACAGTTACGAGATCTGAAAGTATAAAAGTTATGAGACTGAAAAAATGCTGATTTGCGACGAACGCCAACAAAGATCAGAAAATCTCTAGTCGGTGGTATTATTTATTCATCCTCCAATAGCTTAATTTAAATACATAAGCGACAGTGAGGGCAGGTAATTGCCTTCCGATTAGCATTGATCCAGGCTGACAAAGTTAATTACGCATGGCGTGCAAAAGCGTATTGCAATAAAACATTTTTCTTCAGCGCCCACGTGCTAGTATATGCAATTAAACGAGGATTTCAGTGAAATTAAATTTAACAGGTGTGATTTCTTACCAAATGCTCAATAAGACGAGACCTGCCGTAGATAAAACAAATATACGTCACATGATATCATCTATGTCGTGTAACTTTCAAACTCAATGTCACCCAATGTGAGTCAGCATGCCTCAAACCAACAGGACTATAGCGGTATACGAGGTCTGTCGTTCTGTTCGCCGGAGATCCCATCAAATGCAACGATAAAATAACCCATATTGTTGCTCTGTTTGCCACATGCTTGTCAATGGTCGAAATCTGTCATCTGTAGCACATTAAAGATGAAAACAATTATAAATTTGATTGGAGTCAATCAACCAAAATACACCACTAATGGCGTACCCCCCGATACTATCTGGCGATTTGGTCTTGATGAAATACAGTTATTCTTTATGTCTGCCCTTATCACAGAAATCACTGCTTGGCCTCGAACCAGTGATCTGAAAAATAATAATAGCTATCCTTTTCAGCTACGACATTATAACATCGGCACGAAATGTATTGCATCTCCGCCCGAAGAAATTAACGAAAAACTGCATGCGTTGTTTTTCGTTTCATGGTCATATAGAATCAAAATTGATTGGAAGTACTAACCCTAATGCATACTACTATAATAGTAGAGACCACCTACGCTTAACCAAGTAGACCAAGTGTACCACTCCCCGTTATCAAGTAGACCAAGTGTACCTCCTCCCCCTAATCAAATAAACCTAATCCACTCAACCAAGTATACCAAGTGTACCCCGTCCCCTTAACCAATAAGACTAATTAGACCCCGTCCCCTTGACCAAGCATACCTAGTGGACCCCCTCCACTTAACCAAGTAGACCAAGTGTACTCTCTCCCCTTAGCCAAGTCTTGTCCTTCTCCTTAACCAAGTAGACAAAGTGGACCCCCTCTGCTTAACCAAGTAGACCAAGTGAAGCCTCTCCCCTTAACCGAGGGCACCGCTCCCCCTTAACCAAGTAGATCTAGTGAACCCCTTCCCATTTACCATGTATTCTAAGGGTACCTCCTCTCCCTAACCAAGTAGACCTAGTGAAGCCCCTCCCCTAAGCCAAGTGCACTCCTTAACCTTAACCAAGTAGTCCAAGGGTATCCCCTCTCCTTAGCCAAGTAGACCAAGGGTACCCTCTTCCCTTAACCAAGTAGACCTAGTAAAGCCCCTCCCATAAACTAAGTGCACTCCTTCTCCTTAATCAAGTAGTTCAAGCGTAACCGCTCCCCTTTAACAAGCATAACCCTCCCCTTAACCAAATGGATCCCCTTTCTCTGAAACCAGTGGACCCCTACACAAAGACAGATGGACCAATTGGAGCTCCTACTCTAAACCAAGTGCAACATTACGGTAGGCAAAAGTGGCTCTCCCATTGACACTATCGAACAAGCAGTTTCAACCATGCTGTCGATCGACACGAAAGTAAATCACACCAGGAACGTAAATGTTGCTACTGCGTGTTGACATAGAACATAGAGCTGACCTACCACTACTACCGGCCAGGTACCAAGGGTCCCCTTCCCGACCCCAACACGCAAAGCTTTGTCACTTGGTTGACTTCAAAAAAGATATTAATTATGCTACCCCACTCCCCCCCCCCCCCCATCTAGTCGGTCGGACTACATGTGTTTATGTCGGATTTACACGGTACGATCATTCCTTCAATAGTCGGAACACGGTGATTATGTCGTGAGTATACGCGAATCCATAAAATTTAATCGCATTCGTCGAGGGTCGCTGTGCTTGCATGGTATTTGTTTTAAACTTCCTCGTTACTCTGTCAATATACTGAGTCACATTTCTGAATAAATCATTGCCAAGACTACCTGTGGCCGTTCAACTCTGTTCGTGGCAAAGGGCTGCAGTAGTAGTAGTAAATTACAACGGCGGTAAACCTCCCAATACTATGTGTAGTAGTAGTAGTTACTTACTGCTACTACCTTCTAATGCTAGCAGTGCTGTTAATCAGCACATTTACTATCTTACGAGTAGTTGAAAACAAGGTGTTGAGAAGGCTTACATCGTCGTGTAAAAAACTTGGTGGCATTACTCTAACTGCATCCTCTAATGGTACACGTATTGTGATACCACTGCGGTCAGTTAAAGTTACTGGGGGGGGGGTCCGGCAGATAAGGGAGGGAGGCGCCTTCGCTATTTAAACGACAGTGAACACCATTAGATTCACCCAATGATGCAAGGAGGCCTTACCGTTGGTATATGCACCAAAGTGACAAGTTGTTCAGTCCTCTGTCGGAAGAGTTTATTCGTGCGGTTTATGACTTAACAAATAAGGGGCAAAATGTGTGTGGGCGTGGGTGGGGCGGGGCGGGTGAAGTGTAAGGGGAGGCGAGATGCTGACGTATTAGGGACGTCATTTGAAGCTGTGCGTGTTGGGGTCGGGGAAGGGGACGCTTGGTACATGGCCGGTAGTAGTGGTAAATCAGCTCTATGTTCTATGTCCAGTCGCAGTAGCAACACATAGGTGTGGTGTACTTTCGTGTCGATCGGCAGCTTGGGTGAGACTGCTTGTCAGAATAAACATAATGGTTAAAAAACTTGGGTGTGGTCTAGGAAGATGACAGCGGACGTAGAGGGAATGTCGTGATATCAAGCCAAAGCATAGTTTTTTAATATACATCAGATTTAATGGTGATCGTCAAGGGTGGGTAGCGTTAAACTTTCTCCTTCTTCTTGGGGTTGAAGATTTGCACGTTTCCATCGTGATTACGCAACGCTTACCCAAAAGTACATCAAAAGTAAGGGCGAGTTCAGCATGTTCAGACGATCGTATTTTACACCGCGACCAGTCCTGACTTGATAACAAACGTCAGCAAAAATAATAAATCTCTGACAGGTGGATGGCTTTATTTACGCATCATCAAATAGGCTTGACATACACAGAGACAGTGGTGGGGCATGTTAAGTCAGACGACCCGATGGCCGAGTAGTGTATCCAGATATACAAAGGTGATCACGCGTAGCGTGTTTTAGCGTACAAGAAGAATGCATAGCGCTTGTGTCTCTAGATTTGTGCCAAATTCGTTGCAGATATCACTTAATTTCAGCGCCCATGGGCTAGAAATGCAATTACATAATGATGTCAGTCACACGCAATTTATCGACTGCGGTAAGTACGTCTCCACAAAATAGGAATATAGAGGCACACGCGCCCTGGCTTTTTGTATGACGTACATCTCATTAGCAGCAAGCAAAACATAAGCTATATTGATGGTTTATTTTCCATTGATTGGAATTATTCAGCTCTTTACCAATGAATAAGTTGGGTTTTTTTTCTTTGTACACCAATTAGAACCACAGAAGTATAATGACATGCATGAAGAATGAAGTGAAACTATCTACCGAGTCGGATTGAACACATTAAAAGTGCTAGATGATTCTATTGTACATCTCACATATCTGGGTTAACTGACATATTAGATTATTTTTGGAGTGAACTGAAAATTCGTGTATATATCGATCCATGACATGGTACTCATAACGTGCATATTACATGGGCATATGAAAAGCAAATTTAAGCAAATATCCAATGACGCAAAATTTCAACATTAGTAGATCTATGCTTATGAAGAGACCACAAAACAAGACACTAATCCCCAAATTGACATCAATGCTTTACGAGAATCGTTGTTCACGTGACATAACATGTATACAGCAGGCTGTATAACACATCCCTGTGTTGAATAACATCCTATATGATATATAGTAAATATATCATACACACATTGTATTCGACATCGAATAACTTCATCCAGCGATATCATATACCAGGAGTTGTCCTTGTTTCAAAATAACCTTCTCATTTGTTGCAAACCAACATTATTCGACATAATTAATAATAAAAAACCCTGGCCACTAGGTGGCGCGACCCTGGCCATTAGGTGGCGCCACTCTGGTCAATAGGTGGCGCCATCCTGGCCGCTAGGTGGCGCGGCCCTGGCCACTAGGTGACGCGACCCTAGCTACCAGGTGACGCGACCCTGGCCACTAGGTGTCGCAACCCTGGCCACTAGGTGGCGCGACCCTGGCCACTAGGTGGCGCGGCTCTGGTCACTAGGTGCCGCGGCCCTGGTCACTAGGTGGTGCGACCCTGGCTACCAGGTGGCGCGACCCTGGCCACTAGGTGGCGCGACCCTGGCCACTAGGTGGCGCTATGGGGACCACTACCAGTTCAGTTAGTGACGCGGTTCAATTCTTCGTTCTTCCTATCATGGCGTCACCCGGTGGTGCTGTTCTGGCCTGTAACTTCCATTGCCAAAATCCTAGTTGTTATATATGGAGCTGTTTGATCACTAACACACAAGTAACCACTCTTCTAGTTTGCAGTTGGCGCTGTCCTAATTACCAACCAGCCAATAACCACTCTTTTAGTTGCCAGGTTTCCCTTTCCTGCTGAAATCCACTTTCGAGTATTGAGTTGAAGGCTCTTTAGAGTGGATGACCTCCGGTCGAGCCTCACTGTCTTTGGCGAAGGTCACCTCGCTGTAAGTGATTCCCTGGACCTGAAGCAACATCAGTATTGTATACAATAATAAACAATTGATATCGAGGTCGCGATTAATTCCACTTGATTGGTTCTCCGTATGCAGTGCACGGCAGTATGGGTGGAACCGGTGAAATTGCATATAAGCGAATACAATGCAAGTCTATGAAAAGGTTTGTATAGATATGATCATAAGTTTGCGAATACGCAATAACGAGTGTATTATCTCTCTAGACAGAGGCTTACGTTTTTATCCTCTTTGTAACCCAGTAAAACATTCAACATCTTGTTATTTGAACAAACTTGATGAGATCACCTTTTTGGGAATCTTGGGGGCTTGACCTTCACCTTGACCTCGTTTATTCTTATCGTGGACACTAGCAATATCGGTATAAGGGTCCTCGGCACCACTGGTCACGTGATAAGGATTTTGGGCCCTAGTGTCTGTTGGACATTTGAACAAAAAAAATCAATTGATGCTAAAATTATATAGTCATTACATGCAACCGTCCTTTCACTTAAAGCTCAAGGGGGGTGGGGTGGGGGCTACAATAGTTATTGCTTGTCGTCAAAGTAGCACTGGCATATGGCCTTGCTGCTTCAAATTGGCGACAGTGAGAAAGGATATACAGTTATAGCAAAAATTACTAATGCTCTGCTAATATTGCAGGTCACAATAATGTTTCCTTGTCATAGTACTTAAGCCGGAATTCAAATATGATTTATCTTCATATAGTTGTCATAAGTAAGTACGTAGTTCTTACCTTCAATCTGCAAAAAGAAAGATTTGAAATATCAATCGCGAATGCAATTATTTGCAAGGAAAGCGTGATAAGGATGACAGCAATTACTAATTTAATATTTAAAATTGCAAAAAGTTTATTTCATATTAAATATATGCATTGTTTTTTATTATATCTGAGCCGAAGCGGCGCTATTTGCTTTTGCATAATAATAATGGAAAAAAATACACAAGAATTTGTATACATGGATAGATATGTAACACCAACAAAAAAAAACTTGTCCAGGCTAATGATATATGATAATTAAGAGTAAAATATTGAAGCAATATATCTTTGCTCGTGCTTACCATTACATGTCATTTTATTAAAGTAAATCAGTGTACATCATTACCATGGTCACCAGAACTGGCCAACACATTTATCCAACATATTATACGTAAGCTAGAAAGGAAAATTTTACATGTGTAACTTACTACATCGTGGTGCGACGGCACCGACACATTCAACCCGTTTGATACTGCAATGGAAGGCCAGCATAAATACCATGACATGTGCAAGGTATTGTTATTATTACATAGTATATGAATAACTACCACAATTTATCACAGACGAAATAGCTGATAACAGATATTGGCACTGTTACTTGTTGATGACACGCTGTTTTATGGTATAGCTAAGTATTACCAATCGCGGTTCGGTGAACATGTCGTTATATATGATGTAAATAATTGATAAATATATCCCGTGTCTCGGATATGGCGCTTGTGTTGCTACTACTTTGTCTTAACAGACGCTCATTCGCGATGAAACGCTCCATGTTTAAATACTATGCCTGCTCAACCGACATAATCGTATAGCACCAGCTCCATAACTAAGTAGAACGCGACCACAAAATTGTGCATTGTTCATTCATGCAGAATAAGAGTTATACAAGCACACAAAAATACTGATATATACAAAATCAGAAATACAATTGTGAGTATATAATCTAAGGAATACCGTGACTATATCACTTATCAAAGTACTATACCTCCTTTGGTGAAAGCTCGAGGGCCATTAGCTGTAGCATACGGCACGAGCTCCTCCACATCCTTCTTCTTTCCTAAGAACGGAAAATTCGGTCATTAGTCAAATAATGGCGTATTTACAGGATTTTGACTTTTTACTTCGATCACGTGCGGCTTTCTGTTCACATATGTATATGTCCGAATGTTAAACAGACAGTGGGGCTATATCCTGGCCAACGTTCCAGCAGGAAGAGCTAAGACTAGGGACCGATTCTAGCATCAGAATCTAGCAGTTGTGTCACATAATACCATTCATCTGATTAGACCTGGAGCTATCTGGGAATCACCATTTATGCATGAATACATAAATTGGTTAGCCAGCCTATTGTGACGTCACTTACTTCGGCGCCTGGCACAACACACGGCGACCACAATGATGATGATGAGGAGAATCACCCCACATGCCGTTGCCGAGGCCACGATCACGATGAAGTGTTGGGAAGGCGCTAGTGAATAATATCATAGATGCGTAATTTTTCCGGGTGGAACTTTGCATTGTGACGATTTGAACTAGGTGCCGCTAACGGTATTGCGCTAGTTTGCGTGAAACATGAATATATTAATGAAAAATAAGGTGAACATGATGGAAGATCTAACATAATAGTCTCAGAGACTTGAAACAGAGAAAATGTGTTTAAATTGAGATATGCTTCAATGATATGCCTTAGTCTTAATTAAACGAATTATAATGTAATGTAATGTGATATTGTGTAATAATATGAGGGTTAAATCTGACCAATAATAGTTCCAAAGGTGTTGAATGCGACGAAACAAACCTGTTCATCTGGACCATACTTACATAAGACATCCAGTGTGATCTCTGTCTCTTGACTGGTCAACTGAGTGCCGCTCTCCGAGGCGGTACACGTGTACGTGGTGTCTGTGTGGTGGACAGGTGAGATCTCCAGGGTCTGTCCACTGTCACCAAGCACAGCGTGTCTCTCAGGCGGCTCAGACCTGTCCATGTCCACCCCATTCCGGCTCCACGTGTACAACATGGTGGGTTGGTAGACAACCGGAAGTGACGTGGAATTAGCAGTACAGATCAGCGTCGCATTGCTTTGTCCCTCAACATAATCCCCGGATGTCTGTTCAATCGTCGGAGTTGTAGGTATATCTGGCAATTATATATTATGTAATTGGTCGCACGACCCGTTAACGAGCATGCATAATTTGTGCCGTTCGTGACTCACCAAATGGTCAGATAGATTCTAAATCCGCAATGTGTACATGTACTGAAAAAACAGGTTTCAATGTGACCTGAAAACTGGAGTTGTGATGAGTATGCGCCTATAGACTGGCACACTCGACCCATGCGTCTGTATATTGGTACACTCTACCCATGCGTCTATATATTGGTATAATGACCCCACGCGTCTATAGATTGGTACACTGGATCCATGCGTCTATAGATTGGTATACTGGACCCATGCGTCTATAGATTGGTACACTGGACCCATCAGTCTATAGATTGGTACACTGGACCATTGCAGCTCACTTGCAATGCCCACATTATATGACAAATAGTACACAGACATAAAATGAAATCAATTAGTGTCGTAGGCCGCTTTTCGCTTAGTTCCGAATGTCGTTACATATTCGTCACACTCGAATCAAACGAACAATAATGTCAATGGTCAGATGGTTTCAAAGCATTTCGCCCAATTCTCCCCCTCCCCGTAACAAACTCTTCGTGTGCCTGTCTCCTTCCCTTGTCATCAACCTGGCTCTGTGCAACGCGGAGAGGGGGTCAGGACATCTCGGGTACCCCCTGCATCCATCAGTACAGTTGTCCCACCTGGACTCACATGAATATTGAAGTGGGTGGAATGCGGAACGCACATGGCAAAGGGCCGGGCACTTACCGTACACAAATAAATCAGCATTCCTAGCGATCGTGGTACTCAGCGACTCGTATCGACACCTGTAGGTCCCGGCGTCTTCCGGTCTGAGACCTGCCAACCGGAAGCCGACTCCCTTGGTGGACGTGTTGTAGATGACGAACCGGGGATCGTAATTAACACTGATATTCTGCTTATTCCCATCCGGTCCCTCGAGGACGCTAGGGGGAATGACGCCAGTGTACGGTATGTATCTAATCACATCGTCACCGTTGAATGTGAAGCTGACTCCATCATCTGGCCCTGGTTCTGACTCCAGCGTCCACTCCATGACGACCGACCCAGTGACGTCACCTCTCTCTAAATCGGGAGAGTCCACGAACGCTGCATGCAAAATACCACGCAACATTATAAATCCCTCGCATTATAACCTTTCGTCGACAGAATGGATCAGACATAAGGGCACTATTTATGGACACAATAACAACGTACCAAATGATAAAACATACTAGATCTACCAACACAACATGTGCATACCTTTGCGTCAGAAATTTCAACTAAACTTGAACCTCGCGATTAAAACACTAAGCAATTGTACTGAGGAATTTAAGCGTCCGTTATTGATGAAATGCATCCATTATCCTATACAAATTACAGATTAAAAATAACAATTAATACGAATAAAACTACAGGTGCGATACATTGAAGTTTACTAACGAATATTTACAAATTCCCCGTTCGCATACTTACAGTTGCTCTCTACCCGGTGCAGAAACCAGATACAGTGTAAGGAGATCAGGAGCACCATGTGGCGAGACATGGTCGCTGTTATTTAGCGATTTGTTTGGTGTATCTGCCACGATGAGTACAGTAATTGTGTATATATGCACCCAACAATCAGGAATCAGCCGTGGTCACGAACCAGTGATCTGAAAGAACACAACGATGACGGTCAGGTAACGATGTATTAACCGCGCATATATCTTATGCCTACTGGTGCAGGCATTAAATCATACTCTAAACGTGACTGGTAACAAACAAGCAAAATGCATTAATATTGGCGCCCCCCCCCCCCACCCCCACCCCACACTCACCCCCCTAAGCGCATCGACGCCAGCCCTTTATCGCTATACAGTGCGATGCCCCGTCCCAAGTGGAGTGGCGTTCATCCCCTTAACCAAGTAAAGCTCATCTCCTTAACCAAGTGAAGCTCATCCCCTTAAGCAAGTGAAGCTCATCCCATTAACCAAGTGAAGCTCATCCCCTTGACCAAGTGAAGCTCATCCCCTTAACCAAGTGAAGCCCCTCCCCTTAACTACGTGGAACCCTCCCCTTAATCAACAGGTTCCCCTCCCCTAAACTAAGTGGAGCCCCTCCTCTTAACCAAGTGAAGCCCCTCCTCTTGGCCAAGTGAAGCTCATCCCCCAAAACCAAGGAAAGCTCATCCCCTTAACCAAGCGAAGCTCATCCCCTGAACCAAGTAAAGCTCATCCCCTTAACCAAGTAAAGCTCATCCCTTTAACCAAGTAAAGTTCATCCCCTTAACTAAGTGGAGCCCCTCGCCGTAACCAAGTAGAACCCCTCCCCTTAACTAAGTGGAGCCCCTCCCCTTAGCTAAGTGGAGCCCCTCCCCTTAACCAAGTGAAGCCCTTCCCCTTAACTAAGTGGAGGCCCTCCCCTTAACTAAGTGAAGCCCCTCCTCCGAACCAAGTAAAACCCCTCCCCTAATCAAGTGAAGCCCATCCCCTCAACCAAGTAAAGCTCATCCCCTAAGCTAAGTGGAGCCCCTCGCCGTAACCAAGTAGAACCCCTCCCCTTAACTATGTGGAACCCCTCCCCTAACCAAGTGAAGCTCATCCCCTTAACCAAGTGAAGCTCAACCCCTTAACCAAGTGAAGCCCCTCGCCTTAACCAAGTAGAACTTCTCTCCCTAATCAATTGGAGCCCCACCCCTTAACCAAGTGAAGCCCCTCCTCTTAATCAAGTAGCACCCCTCTCCTTAACCAATTGGAGCCCCTCCCCTTAACCATATGAAGCCCCTCCCCTTAATCAACTGGAGCCCCTCTCCTTAACCAAGTGAAGCCCTTCCTCTTAACCAAGTAGAACCCCAATTGGACCCCCTCCTCTTAACTAAGTGGAGCCGTACCCCTTTATCAAGTGAAGCCCCTCCTCTTAACCAAGTGAAACCCCTCCCCTTAACCAAGTACAGTCCTGTCTCTAACCAAGAAGACCCCCTGCCCTTAACCAAGTAGAGCACACCCTTAGCCAAGTAGAGCCTTGCTCTTAACTAAGTAGAGCCTCTCCCCTTAACCAACTGAAGCTGTGTCCCTTAACCAAGTGGAACCCCTCTCCTTAACCCGAACCAATGCCCATAAACAAGTGGAACCCTCTCCTTAACCAAGTGAAGATCCTCTCATTAACCAAGTAGACTAAGCAGACCACCGCCCTTCAACAAGTGGAGTTCATACCTGCAACAAGTAGAGTCCCTGTCCTTAACCACGTAGGCCCCTGTTCTTTGGGCTTATAACATAACATAATTTAATAGAAATGCCGAACAAATCACAAATGTCTTCTTAAGCAATGTTGACAGTCGGCCGTTTTGCCCACTGAATGTATACTTCCCCTTAAACAACAGAGTCGTACCCCTCACCGGGAACAAACAGCTCCGCATGCCTTTGGCGAGACGTCAGCGGTTTTACCATGCTATAAAAGCGAGCCACTCAACCATGTCGCCTCTCTCCTGCCTTGCCCACAGCACGGGAGACGCTTTAGTGACATCATGTAGACTAAATGGTTTCCTCGTATATTCAGGACGCTTTAACCACCTTTGGTTATATCGTCTCAATGGGAGAAGGGAGGGAGGGAGAATGGAGCCCGAGGGGAACCCCCTACTCTTTGTCATAAGGACATGGGATATTTATCCTGCAATCACACCGACATGCCACAGCGGGGTGCGAACCACCGATCCACGGGCCGTTAGGCTCCCAGGTGGCTAGTGCACTCAGGCTACATAGAGGACGTTGGTTACAATAACTCATCACAGATGTTATTCTGGCATATTCTTTCATTGGGATGTGTTATCAAACTATATTTACAGCACAGGGGTAGAAACACCTGAATATTACCCTATTGCCGAAAATGCAGAATATTTATGGAATTGACGTTTTGCCAGATTTGTCGCAATGTATAAGAACAAAATTCGCAGTTCATTTGAATACAACTTAATTAGAAAATTAATTCCGAGATAGATGGCGGAAGGCATTGATCGAGCAGAAAACTGGAATGTAAGGTGTAAGACACATAAGACACATAAGTGATATCAATCAAACTTCATGCAGCTCCCAGCATGGTTCTTGCCAAACAGTTCCCCCTACAGCTTATACAGACAGATAAGGCATTGCGTCAAGCCTGAAGCGCACACCCGTGCGAGAAGCGGTCATGGTACCCCTGACACGTCTGGTTTATAGATAGCAAGTTTGTCATAGTTTGAGGCCGGAACTTTATCTGATGAGTCAGCTGACGTCATGTTCAAATCGTGATCTAAACAGCTTAAAATGTAATGGTTGGTGAAAGTATTTCGGCACAGTCATGGCGTATAAAAACATCATGTATGCGCGGTTTTCTTTAATTTCGCAAATAGCAAAAGGACAGTCATGTTCGTGTTGTTCTTGAAATGGGTGGGTGGGGGGGGCACACGTCACCAGTGGTATGTTTCTGAGAAGCAGGTTAGTTCACAGCCAGTCTGTGGGGAGTTGCCATAGCCGGGGGGTGGGGGTGGAGGGAGGGGGATTGGTCATCAGTGCGACAGACATGATCGGGAGCACGTAATTGGGGAGAGGGCAAAAAAAGCTTACCCACCTGGGGCCACCCCCAACCGCTCACCCCCAACATATCCCAGGTGTCCCCCCCCCCCCACACACACCCCTTTGCTCCTCACCCGCCCTCCCACCCGTTCGCCACATCACCCGCCTATGTCACACAACATATTTATCGACTGACAGCAGTTAATAGACAACATTGATACCAACCTTAGAACATCCAAACTGCCTGAGCATCTATTCCGATCTGAACCAGTCACTTAATCCACCTCATCCACGGATATAATATCCTCTTTGTTGTTTAGATATGTCAGTAATCCTTTGTCCTGACCACCAGAGCCTCCACGCCGTTTAACGTTGTCTCAGTTGGACGACGTAGTTAATATTCCTTGGTGTACACGCCGCACGTCTCTCCACTGCACAGGTCGACAGCATGTGATCAGGCTACGGACCAAAGCTATTGGGCGTGAAATTGTTTACTATCAGTTTTAGGTCAGTCACGAAGCAGGAAGTTTTCTCTGTGTACGGCGCCTATTTTTCGTCCATTCACAAAGGAGGCCAAGTCGAGTGTTTGGTTGATACAATTAATAAAAAACATATGTGTCTGTGGATGTAAGGTACGAAGATGAAGTTCTTATGATGTCTCACTGGCGACAAAACTACGGGTATCACAAAAGTCAGCGCCGAAAGTAGCATATGACGTCACGGCTGATGCCATCAGAACGGGTC
The DNA here is from genome assembly GCA_964019135.1 of Arenicola marina. Classification (NCBI taxonomy): domain Eukaryota; kingdom Metazoa; phylum Annelida; class Polychaeta; family Arenicolidae; genus Arenicola; species Arenicola marina. The sequence continues at coordinate 35,276,173 of OZ025250.1, forward strand.
AACAATATAGAATGTGTATCCTAAAACGATTTGAAGTGAACTGTGGTAAACTTAACTATGACTAACTAGGTTAGTCTTCTTCAAAGACATGCTTCGTTTTTTTGGGCTAAAGTATGAGTAAGACGCAATTCGTTCTAAATTTATCTTAAGACCCCATCTCATACCCCTGACACTCCCACATTTCTCATCTAAATGCTCCTCTTGACAAGGGTCTTTAAATATATCAATGGAAATCCTAGTAACACTCCAGACATCCTCGTTATTCAGCCGTAATGTGATTGGGTGATGGAGTGGGGTGGGGGTGAATGGGTAAGCGGACTCTTGACATGTAGGGCAGGGGAAGGTCATATGTGACGGGCCCTGTCTTTTGCGCATGTTCGGTTAAATCATTATGAGATATATATCTGCCTGGCATTCGTATCCGTAACTCGCAGGCCGCCCCGAGAGCTCAGTGGGTTTTAGCGCTCGCATAGAACGCTCTGGCCCTCTGAGTGCCTAACGGTACGTGGGTCGATGGTTCGAGCCCCGCTGTGGCCATGTCTGTGGGAGCAGGATATAGATCTCTTGTCCCTCTTCGCAAAGAGTACGGGGTCACTGCGGGTTCAGTGTGGTATGCGGGATTGTCCCCCATGCAGAGATCTATGTCGATCATAATGGTACCGTATGAACACATGGAGCGGAGAGGGTCTCAATATCATGTTTTCTATATATATGCGGGACAGCTGCACATGTGGGGACACTTCGGCATGTCACACCGGAAGTGTGATGGGTTTCAAACCAGTTGTCTAGTGAGTCGGCGGTGGGGGATAGTTTTTCAAACCAGTTGTATATTGAGTCAGAAAATGAGAGATGGATCTGAAACCAGTTGTGGTGCGAGTCAGCGGTGGGGGATGGATCTGAAGCGCTCGGTGCGTTGTTCTGCGGGTGGAATTGGTTGGTGCGTGTTACAGCAGGAAACGGGTGATCCAAAGCCCTCTGTTGCGTCGGCGGTTATGCCGGGCTTCACGATGCGATCATGCATTCAACTGTCGTCACAACGGTCACAGCATCGGTTGTTCAACAGTTAACACGGTCAAACCGCGTACCAAGCGACAACAATGATCACTGTCCCCAACTAGCGAACATACCATTCTGGCATCATTCATAACGTCACGCATACAAGCCTCATATAAGTTCATAACATGCGCTAAGCTTACAATGCATGGAAAACCGGCCCTCAAGTTGCACAGTTGGTCAAAAAGTTGTTGTAATGAACTTCGCAACTTATTGCACCGTGTGAACATGGCATTAAGGATAGACATCTGAAGCCTGTTGATCTCTGAGTTATTAGACGTGGATGCACTATATATCGTGGATGCATTGGGTAGGCTTCCATGGTATTTGTTTTAAACGTTCTTCTTGTGCCCTGTTAACAACGCCCTGAGGAACATTAACGATTAGGTCTTGATGAAATACAGTTATTGTTTATGTCTGCCCTGATCACAGAAATCATTTCTTGGCATCGAACCAGTGATCTGATAATAATAATAATAATAATAGTAATAATAATAATAATAATAATAATAATAATAATAATAATAGCTATCATTTTTAGCTACGAAATTATAACATCAGCACAAATGTATTGCATCTCCTCCAGAAGAAAATAAAAAAAAACTACATTCTTTGTTTTTCGTTTCATGGTCATATAGAATCAAAATTGATTGGTAAGAACTAACCCTAATGCATACTACTATAGTACCGCCCCCCTCCCCCCTCCCCCACCCGCCTATGCGTTATGGCGTCAGCATCCTAAAGGCTTTCGAGACCTCTAACGCTCGTTATACAAGCCTCTCCCCTTGAGCGAGGGCACCCCTCCCCTTAAGCAAGTAGACCAAGTAGACCCGCTGCCCTTTTCCAAGCATAACCCTCCTCTTAACCACATGGAGCCCTTTTCTCTGAACCAAGTGGACCCCTACACAAAGCCAGGTGGACCGAGTGGAGCTCCTACTCTAAACCGAGTGCAACAATACGGTAGGCAAAAGTGGCTCTCCCATTGACAATATCATTCGGACAAGCAGTTTCACAAGCAGATATGAATTATGCCCCCCCCCCCCATCTATTGTACGAATCGGTCGGACTCCATGTGTTTATGTCGGGTTCATTCCTTCAATAGTACGGTAACACGGTGATTATGTCGTGAGTATACGCTAGTCCATAAAACTAAATCGCGGTCGTCGAGGGTCGCTGGGCTTGCGTTGTATTCGTTTTAAACTTTCTCGTTTCTCTGTCAATATACTGAGTCACATTTCTGAATAAACCATTGTCAAGACTACGTGCCCCTCAGCTCTGTTCTTGGCAGATGGCTGCAGTAGTAGTAGTAAATTACAACTGCGGTGAACTTCACAATATTATGTGCAGTAGTAGTAATAAATTACTACTAATACTTCTATTGCTAGCAGTGCTGGTGATCAGAACATTTACTATCGTACGAGTAGTTGAACACAACGTGTTTAGAACACTTACATCGTGGTGTCCAAACCTTGGTGGCATTACTTGCACCAAAGTGAGAAGTTGTTGCGCCCTCTGTCGAAAGAGTTTATTCGTGCGGGCTATATTAGACCAACCTCCTTATTGGATAACGACAAGTTATATCAATTTGGTCCCGTGACAATGACAAAGGAGAAGGTGCAAAATGTGTGTGGGTGGGCGGAGGGGGGGGGTGAAGTGTGGGGGCAGGCGAGATGCTGACGTATTGGGGACGGTTGTTGGAAGCTGTGCGTGTTGGGGTCGGGGAAGGGGACGCTTGGTACATGGCCGGTAGTAGTGGTACATCAGCTCTATATTCTATGTCAACTCGCAGTAGCAACATTTAGGTTCCTGTTGTGGTTTACTTTCGTGTCGATCGACAGATTGGGTGAAACTGCTTGTCAGAATGAACATAATAGTAGTAAATAGCTTGGGTGTGCCCAAGCCACAGCACAGTTTTTTAATATACATCAAATGTAATGGGGTCGTCAAGGGTGGGTAACCATGTGGGTTATTCACGCTAAACTTCCTCCTTCGCATTGTTAGTATGAGACGCTCACCGACGTACATAAACAGTACGGGCGAGGTTAGCATGTTAGTGACCAGGCCTGACTCGATTAAAAACGCCAGATGGATGGCTGTATTTATTCATCATCAAATGGGTTTGACGCACACATAGAGACAGTGGCAGGGCGTGTTAACTCTGACGACCGCTTGCCGAAACGTGTATCCAGATACGCAAAGGTGATACGCGTAGCGTGTCTGAGCGTACAAGACGAATGCGTATGGCGTCTGCCTCTAGATTTGTGCGCAAATTCGTTAAGTTGGAGATATCACTTTACCGACGTTTCATGCCACCTTTATACATATATACGCCAAGCAGAACCACACAAAACCTAATGTCATGCATGATAAGCAGAGTCGGACTGCACACATTAAAGCATTGCTTCAGTATTCCATTGCATATCTTTCATATATATGGGTTAACTGAAATACGAGATTATTCTTGGAGCTGAATGAAGATACGCGCGTACGATCCACGAAAAGGTACGCATAACGTGCATGTCACATTGGCATATCGAAAACAAATGTAAGCAAATATGCGACTACACAATATTTCAACATTAGTTTGCCACGAGCCCACCCCACAAGACACCAATGCCCAAGATTTATAAGAACAATATATTATTTCTAATATTTCATTTGTGGATAAGTTCTATATTCTTAAAATAATATATCCCCAAGTTAACATCAGCGTTATACTAGTGTCATTTTCCACGTGACATAAAGAGTATACAGCAGGCTATATAACACACGCTTGTCTTGAATATACCATATGCATATACCATAAACACATTTTATTTAATTAAAAATACTCTAGAACCTCATTATACCATGGCGTTCCCTAGGTTAAAGATAACCTCGTTATTTGTTGTAGAGCCAACATAATTCCACTTGTCCTATTCTTGTTTCACACATCATCACTGTCTACATGGCGCAATGGCATACCATAAGCAAGACCCTCAGAGATCGCAGTTTCACATCGGTTTGTTCAACACAGGGGTAACATGTACTTGCCTGCTCAATAAGTTCCTGGTCGTTAAGTTTTCGGTAGTCTACAAGGCGGCGAGGTTCGCACCATTTAACCTTTTACTAAGTCGCTAGATAGCGCTGTTCTGGTAATTAACATGTGAGCAAATATCTAGGTGGCGCGACCCTGGCCACTAGGTGGTTTGACCCTAGTCACTAGGTGATGCGACCCTGGTCACTAGGTGGTTTGACCCTTGTCACTAGGTCATGCGACCCTGGTCACTAGGTTGCGTGACCGTGGTTACTAGGTGGCGTCACACTGGACTCTGGGTGGCGTAGCCCTTGTCACTAGGTGGCGCGATCCTGGTCAGTAGGTGGCGCGACTATGGCCACTAGGTGGCGCGACTATGGCAACTAGGTGGCGCGACCCTGGCCACTAGGTAGCGTGACCCTTGTCACTAGGTGGCTCGACAATGGTCATTAGGTGGCGCGACCCTGGTCAATAGGTGGTTCGTCCCTGGTCACTAGGTGGTGCGTCCCGGGTCACTAGGTGGCTCGACCCTTGTCACTAGGTTGCTTGACCCTGGTCAGTAGTTGGCGCGCCCCTGGGCACTAAGTGGCGCGACCCTGGTAACGAGATGGTGCGACCCTGGCCACGGGGTGGCGCAAACGTCTTCACTAGGTGGCGCACCCCTGACCACTTGGTGGCGCGACCCTGCTCACTAGGTGGCGTGACCTTGGTTACTAGGTGGCATGAGCCTGACCGCTAGGTTGCGCGCCCCTGACCGCTAGGTGGCGAGACCCTGGTTACTAGGTGACGCGACCTTGGTCACAAATTGGTGCGACCCTGGCCAGTCGGTGGCGCGACCCTGGTCACTAGGTGGCATGACCCTGGCCACTATGGGGGCGCGACCCTAGCCGCTAGGTCGCGACCCTGGTCACTTGGTGGCTCGACCCTGATCACTTGGTGGCTCGACCCTGGTCACAAGATGGCGCTATCGGGATCACTACCAGTTCAGGTAGTGACGCGGTTCAATTCTTCATTCTTCTGGTCATGGCGTCACCCAGTGGTGCTTCACGGGCCTGTAGCGTCCATTGCCAACATTCATAATGGCCACTTTATGGAGCTGTTTGATCACTAACACGCAAGTAACCACCCTACTAATTTGCAGGTGGTGCTGTCCTAATTACCAACGCGCCAATAACCAGTCTTTTAGTTGCTAGGTGGCGCTTTCCGGCTGAAATCCACTTTCGAGTATTGAGTTGAAGGTTCTTTAGAATGGATGACTTCCGGTGGAGCCTCGCTGTCTTTGGCGAAGGTCACCTCGCTGTAAGTGATTCCCTGGACCTGAAGCAACATCAGTATTCTGTACAATAATATACCATTCGTATCGAGGCCGCGATTAATTGCACTTGTTTGGTTCTCCGTACGCATTCCGCGGCAGTATGGGTGGAACCGGTGCAATTGCATATAAGCGAATACAATGCAAGCCTATGAAAAGGTTTGTATAGATATGGTCATAATTACGCCATTACCCAACAACGAGTGTATTATCTGTTTAGACACAGGCTTACGTTTATCCTCTTTGTAACCCAGTAAAACCTTCAACATCTTGTTATTTGAACAAACTTGATGATGTCACCTTTTTGGGAATCTTGGGGGCTTGACCTTCACCTTGACCTCGTTTATTCTTATCGTGGACACTAGAAATATCGGTATAAGGGTCCTCGGCACCACTGGTCACGTGATAAGGATGTTGGGCAGTAGTACCTGTTGGACATTTGAACAAAAAAACAGTTGATGGTAAAATTCTATAGTCATTAATTACATGCAACCGTCCTTTTACTTAAACCTGAAGGGGCTACAATAGTTATTGCTGGTCGTCAAAGCAGCACTGGCATATGGCCTTGCTGCTTCAAAATGGCGACACTGAGAAAGCATATATAGTTATAGCAATAATTACTGAAGCTCTGCTAATATTGCAGGTCACAATAATGTTTCCTTATCATAGTACTTAAGCCGGATATTCAAATATTATTTATCTTCATATAGTTGGCCTAAGTAAGTACGTAGTTCTTACCTTCAACCTGCAAAAAGAAAGATTTGAAATATCAATCGCGAATGCAACTATTAGCAAGGAGAGCGTTATAAGGATGACAACAATTACTAATTTAATATTTGAAATTACAATAAGTTTATTTCATATCAAATAAATCCATTGCCTGTATTATATCTGAGCCGAAGCGGCGATATTTGCTTGTGCATAATAATTGCATTAAATAGGAATGATTTGTATACATGGATAGATATGGAACACTCACAAAAAAACATTTGTCCAGGCTAATGATATATGATAATTAATAGTAAAATATTGAAGCAATATATTTTTGCTCGTGCTTACCATTACATTTCATTTTATTAACGTAAATCAGTGTACATCATTACCATGGTCACCAAAACTGGCCAACACATTTATCCAACATATTTTACGTAAGCTAGAAAGGAAAGTTTTACATGTGTAACTTACTACATCGTAGTGCGACGGCACCGACACATTCAACCCGTTTGATACTGCAATGGAAGGCCAGCATAAATACCATGACATGTGCAAGGTATTGTTATTATTACATAGTATATGAATAACTACCACAATTTATCTCAGACGAAATAGCTGATAACAGATATTGGCACTGTTACTTGTTGATGACACAATGTTTTATGGTAAAGCTAAGTATTACCAATCGCGGTTGGGCGGACATGTCATGATACACGATGTAAGTAATTGGTAAATATGTGTCTTGAAGATGGTGCTTGTGTTGCTAATACTTTGTCTTAACACACACCCATTCGCTGCATGTTAAATACTACGACTGCTCAACCCGCCTAACTGTATAGCACTAGCTCCATACCTAAGTAGAACGCGACCACAAAATTGTTCATCCATGCAGCAAAAGAACTATACAAACACACAAAAATACTAATGTATGCAAAATCAGAAGTACAATTGTGAATATATAATCTAAGGAATACCGTGAATAAATATGTTCAAAGTGCTATACCTCCATTGGTGAAAGCTTGAGGGCCGTTAGCTGTAGCATACGGCACGAGCTCCTCCACATCCTTCTTCTTTCCTAAAAACGGAAAATGATCGGACATATGTCATTAGTCAAGTAATGACGTATTTACATGAACGACTTTGGCTTTTTTCTTCGACCACGTGCTGCTCACTGCTCACATATGTATATGTCAATTGTCAATTATGTCTCAACAATGGCAAAGAGGAAGAGGCAACCATTTGTGTGGATGGGAGGGTAGAGTTGAAGTGTAGGGGAGGCGAGATTATAATGTATTAGGGACGTTGTTTGAAGCTGTGCGTGTTGGGGTCGGGGAAGGGGACGCTTGGTACATAGCCGGTAGTAGTGCTACATCAGCTCTATATTCTATGTCAACTCGCAGGAGCAAAATTTAGGTTCCTGGTGTGGTTTACTTTCATGTCGATCGACAGCTTGGGTGGAGCTGCTTGTCAGAGTGAAAGTGATGGTTAAATATGTTACGTGAGCTAGTTGGTATAGGAATATATAAAGACGAAACTTCTGTCATGATTCAAGTAATGACTTATTTACATTAACACGAAGAGCTTTAGACGCTGGTTGGATACCAGCATCATACTCCAAGGGTTGTGTCACATATACCATTCATCTGATTAAACCTGAAGCTACCTTGGCCCATGTGGGCCTACATAGCAATATGGTTATATCGGGGGACTACCAATTCGGCAATCGGCAGACGCCTTTTTGAAAGTAAATACGGTTGGTCAGCAGGGTTGTGCACTGCTGTATCACTGCTCACAAATATGTATGACCAATATGTTTCCAAAACTCATTGTTTACCCTGGAAGTGGGGCCAGAATCGAGTGTATCTCGACTAGGCACGGAGGGTGGTGGGGGCGGAGGGAGGGAGGTGTCACATGCCAGAGTTGCAATTATCGCAAACTCTCACACAGGGATCACACCCGAGATTAAGGCATGTTTGCAAGTGCATCCGTTAGATGGCGACATAGCATGGCAAGCGTATGATCGGATGTTCACTGTGTTTCTTCCATGTTATTTATTTACTTGTTTTATGTGCTAGCGACCACCCGTCCTAATGGGAATCTCCTCAACTAATGCCAATGCATTTTCATGTCAGTTCCATCCTATAGCCGGATTTCATAATATGCTTCACTTTACTCAAATTTGTAAGAAACGTCTTCACACAGACTTCCATGTTCAAGAACAGTACTTGTTACTAGCCGGCGAATGTTCAAACAGGTAGTATGGAGCTATACACTGGCTTATGTCCTAGCACAATGGGCTTTAGACCAACAGACCAGGTTGGATTGTGGCACATGACTTGAGGGTTTGTGCTACATACACCATTCATATTATTAGATCTGGCGCTCTATCGGCTGTCATAACATCAAAGCTGGCCGTTAATTTAATGATAATACGGTTATTCCTCTGGTTAATTTTTTTGGGGGAATGACTAGTTATGCTTGAATATATAAATTGGTTAGCCAATAGTATTGTGACGTCACTTACTTCGGCGTCTGGCACAGCACACGGCGACCACAATGATGATGATGAGGAGAACCAATCCACCGGCCGCTGCCGAGGCCACGGTCACGATGAAGTACTGTGAAGACGCTAGTGGATAGTGTCATTTAGGCGTCATTTCACCAGTTGGACCCTTACATAGTGATGATTTGAAGCTCTCTAGGGGGCTATTTGAACCTAGGTGGCGGTACCGGTAGCATTATTTAAGGCGATAGTTTGCTTTGAACACGAGTAATTAAATTTGTCTTATTCAATTTTGCTATTTCATTGCTTACACATCATACACATTTTCCAGATGGGTATAATTGATGATATTACATCAATATCACAAATTGCGTTGCACAAAAGCTAAATAAAGAAAGTATATGTTAAATTAATCACATATAATACAAAAACTAATCATCTGATCTAAACCAATGTTTGACTACTCTGATGCCAGGTGATCAATGTAATTGAAGAGATGTGGCCAACATCAAAACGAACGGAAAAGGTTGCGAAATCAGCTGGTGCAGTTACCTGGGTTGGTGTCCAGAGTGACTTCCACCGTGAGGTCGACCATCCCGTACATATTCTGGGCTCGCACTGTATAATTGTTGGCTTCAAAAGGCTGAAATTTGTCGAACCGGAGGAGCGCTTCCTGGGTGAGTGATTGATTTCCTCCCCACCAGGTGAAGTTGCAGGCTGGGTTACAATCAGCTGATGCGTTGATTGCTAAGGATGCTCCTTCTCTGGCTGACGGCTTTGGTGGGTTAACCGTCAGGTTATATGGTCCATCTTAACGTGAATGGACACTCATGAACAATATGGTGAAAATGATGGAAGATCTAACATGATAATCTCGGAGACTTGAATTGAAGGAAATTTGTTTAAATTGAGATATGTTTCAACGCATATGCCTTAGGCCTAAAGATACGAATTGTAATGTAATGTAATAAATAATATGAGGGTTAAAGCTGACTAATAATATTTCCAAAGGGGTTGAATGCGATGAAACAAATCTGTACATCCTGACCATACTTACGTAGGATATCCAGCGTGACCTCTGTCTCGACAAAAATCTGTTCAGTGCCGTTCTCCGAGGCTCTACATGTGTACGTGGTGTCTGTGTGGTGAACAAGTGAGATCTCCAGGGTCTGTCCACTTTCAGTAGGCACAGCGTGTCTCTGAGGCGGCCAGGTCCTGTCGATGTCCACTCCATTCCGGCTCCACGTGTACAACATGGCGGGTCGGTAGGCCTCCGGAAGTGACGTGGAAGTAGCAGTACAGGTCAGCAGCACAGTGGTATTTCCCTCAACATAATCCTCGGTTGTCCGTTCAATCATCGGAGTTGTGGGAATATCTGCCAATTTTAGATGTCAGCGTGAGCAAAACATGATGATGATCATGTATAATTGATCAAGTATAATTGACTCGCCAAATGCACAAGTGTACTTAAAGTTACATATCGAGTTGGTTTGCTATTGTTGATTTTGCGCGCATGAACACATGTTATTTTCCGATCCCACCGACATAGGGCCCCATAGCACACAACTATATCTGACAACAGAAGCGTCCAGAGCGCAACTTCCCTTTGCCGGTGGCCGTTGACACTGCGTGTGGAAAGTTTGAAGTCAGGTCTAAATGGCCGTCGTCTTTCGATCGTTTGACATATCGATCAACATTTTACTTGCCACAAACATCCATTCAGACATTCAAGTAATACAAGGAATAGTTTATTTTGGTGCATCCGTTGCAACGATCACACGGATATGTATCTTTGAAAGCCTGCACTTGGCGGTGTACTGTGCAACCAGGTTTCAATGTTCGCTAAAATCCAGAGCGCGGAATAAACACGCGTCTCTATATTGGTATACTGAACCCAGCCCACATGCAACGCTTAAACTATATGACTGATTATATCAATAGTGAAATCAAATGAATTGGTGTTTAGGCCGTTTTTGTGCACTCAAGGGTAAAACTGGGCACAGGAAACTCCCGGGAATTCCTTAAAGTGAATGAGTGGATGAAATATGCCCTTGATTAGGTTGCCATGCCCCGATGTATACCCAGTGTCCACTGATGCGGTCTAGTGCGCTTAATCACTACACCAGGGAGGCCCACTGATGAATTAGAGGCATATCCACAAGATTATTCGAAAGAATTATGGGCCGTTGTGTGGCGCATGAAGTATAGGTGAGGCAGAGGATTGAGGGGGGAGGGGCGGAGTGGCTAGCATCGGTAAAAGTACACATGCAGTAACGGGTAATGAATCGGCCACTGGACATGAGGCAGAGGAAGGGGGACACGACGGTAACACTGTTTGATCCACGTTGCAACAATGTACAGGTTACACACTACTCATGTGATACTAAGACCCATCAAATGTGTTCCAATTTTTTTCACATATTCTTTACACTTTAATGAAATAAACAATGGTGTCAATGGTCCAGGAAATCCTGTCAAGTACACATACATCATTTTGCCCGCCATGTCCCCCAAAACGCACGTGACAACGGTGCTTACAGTACACAAATAAGATACCGGCCGCGGGGGGCAGGGGAGCACTCAGCGACTCGTATCTACACGTGTAGGTCCCGGGTTCTAATAATTTTCACTTACCGTAGACAAATAACACAGCGTCCATAGTGATTGCGGGAATCAGCGACTGGTATCTACACGTGTAGTTCCCGGCGTCTTCCGGTCTGAGACCCGCCAACCGGAAGCCGACTCCCCTGGTGGACGTTTTGTAGATGGCGAACCGGGGATCGTAACTGCTATTGACGTAACTGGGATTGCCAGGCATTCCATCAAGGATGCGCGGTGGAATGACGCCAGTGTACGGTATGTATCTAAACACATCGGCCTCGTTGAATGTGAAGCTGACTGCATCATCTGCCCCTGGCTCTGACTCCAGCGTCCACTCGAGGGCGGCCGACCCAGTGACGTCACCTCTAATCAGGCCCGGGGAGGCGACGAAAGCTGTATGACATAGCGCAATGCAACATCCTAAATCACTCGTGTTTTAACCCATCGTCGGCAGAGTCTGCCAGGCATAAAAAACTATTAATGGATTCAATAAAAATATATCCATGACGAAAAGTACCACCTTATGTAGATCGCGTTGGATATTTCAGCCAAGCCGATTATACACTATCCTCGCGATTAAACCACTATGCAATTATACTATACGTATTCCAGTAAAACTACAAGTGCGATACATTGAACTTTGCAAATATTACTTTGTGGTCATTCGTTCAGGTTTTCATTAAATACTGGTCAAAAGAAAATTCATTTCTCAATGCACGATAATATGAATATACAGGTTGAAGCTCATGATAATACGTGCAGTAAAAAGGGAAGCAGTATGAAACGTCTACAAAATTATAGTGCTGGTTGGCGAAAGCTAATGTTTGACTATACTAAATATCATATGTCATTTCTCGTGTTTTCTCACAGCTCAATAAGAATGTGTGAGAAATCAGAAAAGAAGTGATCATTTACACAAAAACCTAGAGCTGACGAATAGTTACATATTGCCCATTCACATACTTACAGACGCTCCCTACGCGGTGCAGAAACCAGATACAGTGTAAGGAGATCAGGAGCAACACGTGGCGAGACATGGTCGTTGGTGTATTTGCCACGATGAGCACAGTAATTGTGTATATATGCAGCCAGCAATCACAGGAATCACGCGTTGTCACGAACCAGTGTTCTGAAAGAACAAAACAATGGCGGTCAAGTAAAGATGTTTTAACCGCGCATATATCTTATGGCTACTGGTGCAGACATAAAATCATACTGAAAACGTCACTGGTAACAAACAAGCAAAATGCATTAATATTGGCGCCCCCCCCCCCCTTCCCCGACCCACACTCACCCCCTTAAGTGTATTGACGCCAGCCTTTATCGCTATACAGTGTGACGCCCGTCCCACCAAGTGCAGTGGCGTTCATCTCCTTAAACAAGTGAAGCTCACCCCTTTCACCAAGTGAAGCTCAGCCCCTTAACCAAGTGGAACCCCTCCCCTTAATCAACTGGAGTCCCTCCCATTAACCAAGTAAAGCTCATCCCCTTAACCAAGTGAAACTCATCCCCTTAACCAAGTGAAGCTCATGCCCTTAACCAAGTAAAGCTCATTCCCTTAACCAAGTAAAGTTCATCCCCTTAACCAAGTAAAGCTCATCTCATAACCAAGTAAAGCTCATCCCCTTAACTAAGTCAAGCTCATCCCCTTAACCAAGTGAAGCCCCTCCTCTTAACCAAGCAAAACCCCTACCCTTAACCAAGTGAAGCTCCTCCCCTTAACCAAGTGAAGCTCATCCCCTTAACCAACTAAAGTTCATCCCCTTAACTAAGTGGGCCCCTCCCTTTAGCTAAGTGGAACCCTCCCCTTAATCAACTGGATCCCATTCCCTAAACTAAGTAGAGCCCCTCCTCTAAACTAAGTGGAGCCCCTCCTCTAGCCAAGTGAAGCGCATCCCCTTAACCAAGTGAAGCTCGTCCCCTTAACCAAGTCAAGTTCATCCAGTTAACGAAGTAAAGTTCATCCCCTTAACCAAGTGAAGCTCATTCCCTTAACCAAGTAACGTTCATCCCCTTAACCAAGTGAAGCTCATCCCCTTAACCAACTAAAGTTCATCCCCTTAACTAAGTGGGCCCCTCTCCTTAACTAAGTGGAACCCTCCCCTTAATCAACTGGCACCCCTCCCCTAAACTAAGTAGAGCCTCTCCCCTTGACCAAGTGAAGCCCCTTCTCTAGCCAAGTGAAGCCCATCCCCTCAACCAAGTGAAGCCCATCCCCTTAGCCAAGTGAAACTCATCTCCTTAACCAAGTGAAGCTCATCCCCTTAACCAAGTGAAGCCCATCCCCTTAACCAAGTGAAGCTCATCTCCTTAACCAAGAAAGGCTCATCCCCTTAACCAAGTGAAACTCATCCCCTTAACCAAGTGAAGCCCATCCCCTTAACCAAGTGAAGCTCATCTCCTTAACCAAGTGAAGCCAATCTCCTTAACCAAGTGAAGCTCATTTCCTTAACCAAGTAAAGCTCATCCCCTAAACCAAGTGAAACCCATCCCCTTAACCAAGTACAGTTCATCCCCTTACCCAATTAAAGTTCATCTCCTTAACCAAGTAAAGCTCATCCCCTTAACCAAGTAAAGCTCATCCCCTTAACGAAGTGAAGCCCCTCCTCTTAACCAAGTAAACCCCCTACCCTCAATCAACTGGAGTCCCTCCCATTAACCAAGTAAAGCTCATCTCCTTAACCAAGTGAAACTCATCCCCTTAACCAAGTAAAGTTTATCCCCTTAACAAAGTAAAGCTCATCTCATTAACCAAGTAAAGCTCATCCCCTTAACCAAGTAAAGTTCATCCCCTTAACCAAGTGAAGCTCATTCCCTTAACCAAGTAACGTTCATCCCCTTAACCAAGTGAAGCTCATCCCCTTAACCAACTAAAGTTCATCCCCTTAACTAAGTGGGCCCCTCTCCTTAACTAAGTGGAACCCTCCCCTTAATCAACTGGATCCCCTCCCCTGAACTAAGTGGAGCCCCTTCCCCAAACTAAGTGAAGCCCCTCCCCTAAACTAAGTGAAGCCCCTCCTCTAGCCAAGTGAAGCGCATCCCCTTAACCAAGTAAAGCTCATCCCCTTAACCAAGTGAAGCTCATCCCCTTAACCAAGTAAAGCCGCTCCCCTTAACCAAGTGGGCCCCTACCCTTAACTAAGTGGAACCCTCCCCTTAATCAACTGGAGCCCCTCCTCTAGCCAAGTAAAGCGAATCCCCTTAACCAAGTAAAGCTCATCCCCTTAACCAAGTGAAGCTCATTCCCTTAACCAAGTAAAGCTCATCCCCTTAACCAAGTGCAACTCATCCCCTTAACCAAGTAAAACTCATCCCCTTAACCCAGTGAAGCTCATCCCCCTAACCAACTAAAGTTCATCCCCTTAACCAAGTAAAGCTCACCCCCTTAACCAAGTAAAGCTCATCCCCTTAACCAATTAAAGCTCACCGCCTTAACCAAGTGAAGCCCCTTCTCTTATCCATGTAAAACCCCTACCCTTAACCAAGTGAAGCTCATTCCCTTAAGCAATTGAAGCTCCTCTCCTTAACTAAGTAAAGCTCATCTCCTTTAACCAAGTAAAGCTCATCCCCTTAACCAAGTGAAGCTCATCCCATTAACCAAGTGAAGCTCATCCCCTTAACCAAGTAAAGTTCATCTCCTTAACCAAGTAAAGTTCATCTCCTTAACCAAGTAAAGCTCATCTCCTTAACCAAGTAAAGGTCATCCCCTTAACTAAGTGAAACTCATCCCCTTAACCAAGTGAAGCTCATCCCCTTAACCAAGTAAAGCTCATCCCCTTAACCAAGTAAAGCTCATCTCCTTAACCAAGTAAAGCTCATCCCCTTAACCAAGTGAAGCTCATCCCCTTAACCAAGTAAAGCTCATCCCCTTAACCAATTAAAGCTCACCCCCTTAACCAAGTGAAGCCCCTTCTCTTAACCATGTAAAACCCCTACCCTTAACCAAGTGAAGCTCATTCCCTTAAGCAATTGAAGCTCATCCCCTTAGCCAAGTGAAGCTCATCCCCTTAACCAAGTAAAGTTCATCTTCTTAACCAAGCAAAGCTCATCTCCTTAACCAAGTAAAGTTCATCCCCTTAACCAAGTGAAGCTCATCCCCTTAACCAAGTAAAGCTCATCCCCTTAACCAAGTAAAGCTCATCCCCTTAACCAAGTGAAGCTCATCCCCTTAACCAATTAAAGCTCACCCCCTTAACCAAGTGAAGCCCCTTCTCTTAACCATGTAAAACCCCTACCCTTAACCAAGTGAAGCTCATTCCCTTAAGCAATTGAAGTTCATCCCCTTAACCAAGTGAAGCTCATCCCCTTAACCAAGTAAAGCTCATCCCCTTAACCAAGTGAAGCTCATCCCCTTAACCAAGTAAAGTTCATCTTCTTAACCAAGCAAAGCTCATCTCCTTAACCAAGTAAAGTTCATCCCCTTAACCAAGTGAAGCTCATCCCCTTAACCAAGTAAAGCTCATCCCCTTAACCAAGTGAAACTCATCCCCTTAACCAAGTGAAGCTCATCCCCTTAACCAACTAAAGTTCATCCCCTTAACCAAGTAAAGCTCATCTCCTTAACCAAGTAAAGCTCATCCCCTTAACCAAGTGAAGCTCATCCCCTTAACCAAGTAAAGCTCATCCCCTTAACCAATTAAAACTCACCCCCTTAACCAAGTGAAGCCCCTTCTCTTAACCATGTAAAACCCCTACCCTTAACCAAGTGAAGCTCATTCCCTTAAGCAATTGAAGCTCATCCCCTTAACCAAGTGAAGCTCATCCCCTTAACCAAGTAAAGTTCATCTTCTTAACCAAGCAAAGCTCATCTCCTTAACCAAGTAAAGTTCATCCCCTTAACCAAGTGAAACTCATCCCCTTAACCAAGTAAAGCCGCTCCCCTTAACTAAGTGGGCCCCTCCCCTTAACTAAGTGGAACCCTCCCCTTAATCAACTGGAGCCCCTCCCCTAAACTAAGTAGAGTCCCTCCCCTTGACCAAGTGAAGCCCCTTCTCTAGCCAAGTAAAGCGAGTCCCCTTAACCAAGTGAAGCTCATCCCCTTAACCAAGTGAAGCTCATCCCCTTAACCAAGTAAAGCTCATCCCCTTAACCAAGTGAAACTCATTCCCTTAACCAAGTGAAGCTCATCCCCCTAACCAACTAAAGTTCATCCCCTTAACCAAGTAAAGCTCATCTCCTTAACCAAGTAAAGCTCATCCCCTTAACCAAGTAAAGCTCACCCCCTTAACCAAGTGAAGTCCCTTCTCTTAACCATGTAAAACCCCTACCCTTAACGAAGTGAAGCTCATTCCCTTAAGCAATTGAAGCTCATCCCCTTAACCAAGTGAAGTTCATCCCCTTAACCAAGTAAAGTTCATCTCCTTAACCAAGTAAAGCTCATCTCCTTAACCAAGTAAAGTTCATCCCCTTAACCAAGTGAAGCTCATCCCCTTAACCAAGTAAAGCCGCTCCCCTTAACTAAGTGAGCCCCTCCCCTTAACTAAGTGGAACCCTCCCCTTAATCAACTGGAGCCCCTCCCCTAAACTAAGTAGAGCCCCTCTCCTTGACCAAGTGAAGCCCCTTCTCTAGCCAAGTGAAGCGCATCCCCTCAACCAAGTGAAGCCCATCCCCTTAACCAAGTGAAGCTCATCTCCTTAACCAAGTAAAGCTCATCCCCGTAAGCAAGTGAAACTCATTTCCTTAACCAAGTAAAGCTCACCCCTTAACCAAGTGAAGCCCATCCCCTTAACCAAGTAAAGCTCATCTCCTTAACCAAGTAAAGCTCATCCCCTTAACCAAGTGAAACTCATCCCCTTAACCAAGTGAAGCTCATCCCCTTAACCAAGTGAAGCTCATCTCCTTAACCAAGTAAAGCTCATCCCCTTAACCAAGTAAAGCTCATCCTCTTAACCAAGTAAAGCTCATCCCGTTAACCAAGTAAAGCTCCTCCTCTTAACCAAGTAAAACCCCTACCCTTAACCAAGTGAAACTCCTCCCCTTAACCAAGTGAAACTCGTCCCCTTAACCAAGGCAAGCTCATCCCCTTAACAAAGTGAAGCTCATCCCCTTAACCAGATGAAGCCCCTCCCCTTATCTAAGTGGAACCCCCCCTTAATCAACTGGATCCCCTCCCCTAAACTAAGTGGAGCCCCTTCCTCTAGCCAAGTGAAGCGCTTCCCCTTAACCAAGTGAAGCTCACCCCCTTAACCAAGTGAAGTTCATCCCCTTAACCAAGTGAAGCTCGTCCCCTTAACCAAGTAAAGTTCATCCTCTTAACCAAGTGAAGCTCATCCCCTTAACCAAGTGAAGCTCATCCTCTTAACCAAGTAAAGCCGCTCCCCTTAACCAAGTGGGCCCCTCCCCTTAACTAAGTGGAACCCTCCCCTTAATCAACTGGAGCCCCTCCCCTAAACTAAGTAGAGCCCCTCCCCTTGACGAAGTGAAGCCCCTCCTCTAGCCAAGTGAAGCGAATCCCCTTAACCAAGTGAAGCGAATCCCCTTAACCAAGTGAAGCTCCTCCCCTTAACCAAGTGAAGCTCATCCCCTTAACCAAGTAAAGCTCATTCCCTTAACCAAGTGAAACTCATCCCCTTAACCAAGTGAAACTCATCCCCTTAACCAAGTGAAGCTCATCTCCCTAACCAAGTAAAGTTCATCCCCTTAACCAAGTAAAGCTCATCTCCTTAACCAAGTAAAGTTCATCCCCTTAACCAAGTGAAGCTCATCCCCTTAACCAAGTAAATCTCATCCCCTTAACCAAGTGAAGCTCATCCCCTTCACCAAGTGAAGCTCATCCCCTTAACCAAGTGAAGCCCCTCCCCTTAGCTAAGTGGAGCCCCTCCCCTAAACTAAGTGGAGCCCCTGCTCTAACCAAGTAAAGCTCATCCCCTTAACCAAGTGAAGCTCATCCCCTTCACCAAGTGAAGCCCCTCCCCTTAGCTAAGTGGAACCCTCCCCTTAATCAACTGGATCCCCTCCCCTAAACTAAGTGGAACCCCTTCCCTATACTAAGTGGAGCCCCTCCCCTAAACTAAGTGGAGCCCCTGCTCTAGCCAAGTAAAGCTCATCCTCTTAACCAAGTGAAGCCCCTCCCCTTAGCTAAGTGGAACCCTCCCCTTAATCAACTGGATCCCCTCCCCTAAACTAAGTGGAACCCCTTCTCTATACTAAGTGGAGCCCCTCCCCTAAAGTAAGTGGAGCCCCTGCTCTAGCCAAGTGAATCCCCTCTCCTTAGCTAAGTTGAACCTCCCCTTAATCAACTGGATTCACTCCCCTAAACTAAGTGGAGCCCCTTCCCTAAACTAAGTGGAGCCCATCCCCTAAACTAAGTGGAGCCCCTTCTCTAGCCAAGTGAAGCTCATCCCCTTAACCAAGTAAAGCTCATGCCCTTAACCAATCGGAGCCCCTCCTCTTAACTAAGTGGAGCCCCTCCCCTTAACCAAGTGAAGCCCCCCCCCCTTAATCAACTGGAACCCCACCCCTTAACCAAGTGAAACCCTTCCTCTTAACCAAGTAGAACCCCTCCCCTAAACCAATTGGAACCCCTCTTAAACAAGTTGAACCCTGCCCTTAACCAAGTGAAGCCCCTCTCCTTAACCAAGTAGAGTCCTGTCCCTTAACCAAGTGGAACCTCTCCCAATAACCCGAACCAATGCCCATATGCAAGTAGAAACCTCCCCTTAACCATGTGAAAATCCTCTCATTAACCAAGTAGACTAAGCCGAACCGCCGCCCTTCAACAAGTGGAGTTCATACCTGCAACAAGTAGAGTCCCTGTCCTTAACCACGTAGACCCCTGTTCTTTGGGCTCATAACATAAAAATAACATAACGTACGAAATACCGAGAAATCATAAATGTTCTCTCAAGCAATGTTGACAGTCGACCGTTTTGCCTACTGAATGTCTACTTCCCTTTAAACAGAGTCGTACCCCTCACCAGGAACAAACAGCTCCGCATGCCTTTGGCGAGACGTTAGTGGTTTTACCATGCTATAAAAGCGACCCACTCAACCATGTCGCCTTTCTCCTGCCTTGCCCACAGCACGAGAGGCGCTTTAGTGATGTAGACTAAATAGTTTCCTCGTATATTCAGGACGCTTTAACCACTATTGGTCATATCGCGTCAATGGGAGAAGAGAGGCAGAGTGGAGCCCGAGGGGAACCCCCTACTCTTTGTCAAGAAGGACATGGAATATTTATCCTGCGACCACACCGACATGCCACAGGGAGGCGCGAGCCGCCGATCCACGGGCCGTTAGGCCAGTGGACACAGGCTACATGGAGGACGTTGGTTGCAATAACTCAGCACATATATTATTCTGGCATATTCTTTCATTGGGATGTGTTATTAAACTACGTTTACAGCACCGAAACACCTGAATATTAGCCCATTGCCGAAAATACAGAAAGCCTACAGCCATATTAATTGGATTGACGTAATGCCAGATCTGTCGTAGTGTATAAGATAGATGAGCGGAAGTTTATAATAGGCATTGATCGAGCAGAAAACTGGAGTGTAAGGTGTTGACACATAAGTGATAACTATCCAACTTCATGCAGCTCCCAGCATGATTCTTACCAGCAGTTCCCCCTGAAGCTTATACAGACAGATAAGGCATTGCGTCAAGCCTGAAGTGCACACCCGTGCGAGAAGCGGTCATGGTACTCCTGACACGTCTGGTTTATAGACGTCAAGTCCGTCAGAGTCTGAGGCCGGATGCGTCAGCTGACGTCGTGTTCAAATCGTGCTCTAAACAACTTAAAATTTAATGGTTCATGAAAGTATATCGGAACAGTCATGACGTATAAAAACATCATGTATGTGCGGTTTTCTTTAATTTCGCAAGTAGCAAAAGGACAATCATATTTGTGTTGTTCTTGAAATGGGTGGGTGGGGGGAGGGGGCACACGTCACCAGTATGGTATGTTTCTGAGAAGCAGGCTAGTTCACAGCCAATCTGTGGGGAGTTGCCATAGCGGGTGGGGGTGGGGGTGTGGAGGGAGGGGAATGGGTTATCAGTGCGACAGACATGATCGGGCGCAAGTAATTGGCAAAAAATGCTTATCGACCTGGGGCCACCCCCAGCCTCTCACCCCCAACATATCCCAGGTGTCCACCCCCCCCCCACCCCTGCAACTTGCCCGCTCTCCCACCTGTTCGCCACATCACCCGCCTATGTCACACAACATATTTATCGACTGACAGCAGTTAATAGACAACATTGATACCAACCTTAGAACATCCAAACTGCCTCAGCATCTATTCCGATCTGAACCAGTCAATTAATCCAACTCATCCACGGATATAATATCCGCTTTGTTGTTTAGCAATGTCAGCAAACCGTTGTCTTTACCACCAGAGTCTCCACGACGTTTAACCTTGTCTCAGCTGGACGACGTAGTTAGTATTCCTTGGTGTACACGCCGCACGTCTCTCCACTCCACAGGTCGACAGCATGTGATCAGGCCCCGGACTTCACCAAAGCTATGGGGCGTGAAATCGTTTGAAATCAGCTTCAGGTAAGTCACGAAGCAGGAAGTTTCCTCTGTTTACGGCCCCTATTTTTGGTTCAGTCATAAAGGAGGCCAAGTCGAGTGTACGGTTGATACAATTAATGAAAAACATATGTGTCTGTGGATGTAAGTACGACGATGAAGTTCTTATGAAGACTCACGGCAAAAAAAACTACGGGTATCACAAAAGTCAGCGCCGAAAGTAGCATCTGACGTCATGGCTGCCATCAGAACGGGTCAAGAATATAGAAAGTGTAAAACGATTTGAAGTGAATTAAAGTCAACTATGACTGACTAGGATAGTTTTCTTCAATAAAATTCTTCGTTTTGGGGGCACGAAGTATGAGTAAGACGCAATTCTTTCTCTATAGCAAACTTATGTTAAGACCGCAGCTCATAACCCTGCCACTCCCACATTTCTCATCTAAAGGCTCCTCTTGACAAGGGTCTTTAAATATATCAATGGAAATCCTAGTAACACTCCAGACATCCTCATTATTCAGCCGCAATGTGATTGGGTGATGGAGTGGGGTGGGGGTGAATGGATGAGAGGACTCCTGGCATGTAGGGCAGGGGAAGGTAATAAGTGACGAGCGCTGTCTTTTGCGCGTGTTCGGCTAAATCATTATGAGGTATATATCAGCCTGGCATATGTATCCGTAACTTGCAGGCCGCCCCGATAGCTCAGTGGGTTTTAGCGCTCGCTAATGGTACGTGGGTCGGTGGTTCGAGCCCTGCTGTGGCTATGTCTGTGGGACATGAGAGATGGATCTGAAACCAGTTGTCTAGTGAGCCAGCGGTGGAGAATGGGTTTCAAACCAGTTGTATAGTGAGTCAACGAATGAGCGATGGATCTGACACCAGTTGTGCGCGTCAGCGGTGGGGGATGGGTTTCAGTGAGTCAGCGAATGAGAGATGGATCTGAAACCAGTTGTCATGTGCGTCAGCGATGGGGGACGGATCTGAAGCGCTGGGCCCGTTGTTCTGCGGGTGGAGTTGGTTTCTTGCGTGGGACAGCAGGAAGCGGTTGAGCCAAAATTAAAGCCCTTTACTGAGTCAGCGGCTATGCCTGGTTTACACGGTACGATCATGCCTTTAACAGTCGTAACAACGGTCGCAGCATCAGTCGGTCAACGGGTCACACGGTCAAACCGCCTACCAACCGATTCAACAATTATCACTATGCCACCTAGCGAACATACCAGTAGAGTCATAACGTCATGCATACAAGCCTCACATGAGTTCATAACATACGCTAAGCGTACAATGCATGCAAAACCGCTCTATGGTTGCATAATTGGTCGAAAGTTGATTTGTTGCAATGAACTTCAGAACGTCTTGCATCGTGAGAACATGGCATTAAGGATTAACATCTGAAGCCTGAAGAGTTGTCAGACGTGGATGCACTAAGCCCATGAATAATATATTAGGCTGGGTAGGCTTGCCTGATATCTTTGTCAAACTTTCTTCTCATGCATTGTTCACACAATGCAATACGTTGTAAAGTTCGTTGCAAAAAATCAACTTTTCGACCAACTATGCAATTGGAGGGCCCGTTTTCCACACATCGTAAGCTTAGCGCAGTTTTTATGTGTGGCTTGTATGCATGACGCTATGACGCACGATGGCTTCATGGTATGTTCGCTAGGTGGCGGTAGTGACGGACAGGTACTTCGACCGTTGTTACGACTAACCTGTAAACCCGCCATTACGCTCTCCAGATACCTATGTTTGGTTATGGTAAACCGAAGCTGAGGAATATTATCCCTGTTTCTCGTTTATATCTGCAGTAGTAGTTTTCACGAATCGCGGTTCTTGGTGTGGGAAACCAGACGATCAGCTCGGGCTAAACTCATTGTCAGAATATAAACGTGAACTTGGTTGTATAGCGAGTTAAACGTTGACATCGTAATTATGTTGTGAGGTCTGGTGATTCCTCCTTCATTTACGAACTCAGAATCTTATATTTTATGTCAAAATAACGGTTGATCGTTAGTTTACGATCAACGGAATTAAGCATTATGCAACTTTTTTTTTATAATTATAGGCCACCTTCGTGCAGTAAATTTTGCCGCCAATAATGTTCAAATTAAATTTTGCAACATATCTAGATAACCTTACTACATGTATTTATGCTTTATGTTTGGATCGGCATTGTAAGATCTACATTTTTTACGAGCCAAAGTTACGAGATCAGAAAGTGAAAAGTCACGAGAGTGAAAATGCAGCTAATTTGGGTCGAACGCCAACAAAGATCAGACAATCTCTAGCAGTATGCAATTAAATGATGATTTCAGTGAAATTAAATGTAACAGGTATCCTCTATGTCGTGTAACTTTCAAACTCAATGTCAGCCAATGTGAGTCAGCAGGTCTCAAAGCAACAGGAATATAGCGGTATACGCGCTGTCTTCGTCTTCACCGGAGATCCCATCAAATGCAACGATAAAATAAAATATATTGTTGCTCTGTTTGCCACATTCTGTCAATGGCCGAAATCTGTCATCTGTAGCACATTAAAGATCAAAAACTTGTTGTTTTAGTGCCATCTTTCTACACACATGGGCCGATCCGCCCCATACACAAAAACCAATGACATGACTAGGTGTGGGAAGAGACCACCAAGGCGGATTGAAGTCATTTATATTGCCTGAACGATGTTTCAACCGCGTATATATATTGTACCTACTGATGCAAACATAAAAATCGTACCGCAAATTTGATTGGTGTCAATCAGCCAAAATACACTACTATTAGCGTAGCCCCCGATACTATCTGGCGATTTGGTCTTGACGAAATACAGTTATTCTTTATGTCTGCCCTTATCACAGAAATCACTTCTTGGCCTCGAACCAGTGATCTCAAAAATAATAATAGCTATCATTTTTAGCTGCGACATTATAACATCGGCAGAAATGTATTGCATCTCCGCCAGAAGAAAATAACAAAAACTACATTCCTTGTTTTTCGTTTCATGGTCATATAGAATCAAAATTGATTGGTAAGAACTGACCCTAAAGCATACTACTAGTACCGTGCCCCTACCCCCCCCCCCCCCCCACACACACACACACACCTCACCCACCCGCCTAAGCGTAATGGCGTCAGCGTTCTAAACGCTTTCCAGACCTCTAACGCTCGCTATACAGCGTGTCGCCTGGTCACACGACGTCGAATAGTGTCCCTCCACCCTTTAATCAAGCATACCTATTGGGCCCCCTCCAGAACCAGTAGACCAAGTTCACCCTCTCCCCTTAACCAAGTCTTGTCCTTCCCCTTAACGAAGTAGACAAAGTGGACCCCCTCCGCTTAACCAAGTAGACCAAGTAGAACCCCTCCCCTTAATCAAGTAGACCAAGTGTACCTCCCCCCCACATTTCTTAATCAAGTAAACCTCATCCACTCAACCAAGTAGACCACGTGAGGTATCTCCCCTTAACCGAGGGCACCCCCTCCCCTTAACCAAGTAGACCAAGTTGACCCGCTGCCCTTAAAGTGGCATGTCGAGTTCTTTCCCGCCAAAACTAAGCCCAGGCAAAATTTATATCAAAATTTGCAGAAAACTCGATTGTTTCATTCTATAAATTCAGAAACCTGATAAACCTCGCCGTTTCGGTTGCGGTGTGGCAAATGTGTCTATCCCACGACACCACAGAACTCTGTCGCGGCACTGCTACTTATACCAAAGCTTCGCGAGGCACAAAACTGATGATGTTTACCACTAAAATGAAAACTTGTGGTAAATTAATATCACGGGCAAGGCTAATAGACACTATTTGGCAGTCTGGCATGGGTGGAGTATAGACAAAAGATTCTTAAACGATTCAAGGACTGATACTTATTTTAATTTTGACCTCTTTCGTTTTGGCGGGAAAGAGCTCGACATGCAACTTTAACCAAATGGACCCCCTCTCTCTGAACCAAGTGGACTCCTACACAACGCCAGGTGGACCAAGTGGAGCTTCTACTCTAAGTACCAAGCGTCCCCTTCCCCGACCCCAACACGCGCAGCTTGGTCTCTTGGTCGACTTGAAATAAGATATGAATTATGCCCCCCCCCCACCCCCCACCCCCATCCCCCCATCTATTGTACGAATCCGTCGGACTCCATGTGTTTATGCCGGGTTTACATGGTAAGATCATTCCTTCAATAGTACGGTAACACGGTGAGTATGTCTAACGTTAAACGCTAGTCCATAAAACTGAATCGCCGTCGTCGAGGGTCGCTGGGCTTGCGTGGTATTTGATTTAAACGTTCTCG
The DNA here is from genome assembly GCA_964019135.1 of Arenicola marina. Lineage (NCBI taxonomy): Eukaryota > Metazoa > Annelida > Polychaeta > Arenicolidae > Arenicola > Arenicola marina. The sequence continues at coordinate 35,301,126 of OZ025250.1, forward strand.
TTTCTCTGTCAATATACTGAGTCGCATTTCTGAATACACCATTGCCAAGACTACGTGCCCCTCAGCTCTGTTCTTGGCAAATGGCTGCAGTAGTAGTAGTAAATTACAACTGCGGTACACTTCACAATATTATGTGCAGTATTATTAAAATATTACTACTAATACTTCTAATGCTAGCAGTGCTGGTGATCAGAACATTTACTATCGTACGAGTAGTTGAAAACAACGTGTTTAGAACGCTTACATCGTCGTGTCCAAACCTTGGTGGCATTACTTGGTGGCACTTGGTGGCACTAAAGTGAGAAGTTGTTGCGCCCTCTGTCGAAAGAGTTTATTCGTGCGGGCTATATTAGACCAACCTCCTTATTGGATAACGACAAGTTATATCAATTTTGTCCCGTGACAATGACAAAGGAGAAGGGGCAAAATGTTTGTGGGCGTGTGGGGGGGGGGTTATGTGTGGGGGAGGCGAGATGCTGACGTATTGGGGACGGTTGTTGGAAGCTGTGCGTGTTGGGGTCGGGGGAGGGGACGCTTGGTACATGGCCGGTAGTAGTGGTACAACAGCTCCATGTTCTATGTCCACTCGCAGGAGCAACATTTAGGTTCCTGGTGTGGTTTACTTTCGTGTCGATCGACAGATTGGGTGAAACTGCTTGTCGGAATGAACGTAATGGTAGTAAATAGCTTGGGTGTGCCAGTTGGTCTAGGAATGTAACAGCGGACGTAGAGGGAATGTCGTGATATCAAGCCAAAGCACAGTTTTTTTAATACACATCAAATTTAATGGGGGTCGTCAAGGGTGGGTAGCCATGTGGGTTATTCACGCTAAACTTCCTCCTTCGTCTTGTTAGTACGAGACGCTTACCCACGTACATAAACAGTACGGGCGAGGTTAGCATGTTAGCGGCCAGCCCTGACTCGATTAAAAACGCCAGGCGGATGGCTTTATTTATTTATCATCAAATAGGTTTGACGCACACATAGAGACAGTGTCAGGACATGTTAACTCAGACGAACGCTTGCCGAACAGTGTATCCAGATACACAAAGGTGATCACGCGTAAAATAAAATCAATGAAAAACAAAAATGTATACTTTACAAAACCGTGTATGCATCGAATTCACTCTCCAAGCAATAGTAAAATAGAAGGATACGCGTTATACCTGGCTTGCGCGACGGAGATCCCGGCAAAACATAAGCTATATTAAAGTGTTATTGTCCCTTGATTGTAATTATGTAGCTCTTTACCATTGGCGTTTCATGCCAGCTTTATACACATATACGCCAAGCAGAACCGCACAAAACCTAATGTCATGTATGATAAGCAGAGTCGGACTGCACACATTAAAATTGCTTGATTATTCCATTACATATCTTACATATATATGGGTTAACTGAAATACGAGATTATTCCTGGAGCTGAATGAAGATACTCGCATACGATCCATGAAAAGGTACACATAACGTGCATGTCACATTGGCATATCGAAAACAAATGTAAGCAAATATGCAATTACACAATGTATCAACATTAGTTTGCCACGAGCCGACCCCACAAGACACCAATCCCCAAGTTTTATAAGCACAATATATTATTTCTAATATTTCATTTGTGGATAAGTTCTATATTCTTAAAATAATATATCCCCATGTTAACAATTAGCGTTATACTAGTGTCATTTTCCACTTGACATGAAGAGTATACAGCATGCTATATAACACACGCCTGTCTTGAATATACCATATACATATACCATAAACACATTTTATTTAATTAAAAATACTCGAGAACCTCATTATATATACCATGGCGTTATCTAGTTACAAGATAACCTCGTTATTTTTTGTAGAGCCAACATTTGTTGTAGCGTCTCCATGGCGCAATGGCATACCATGAGCAAAACCCTCAGAGATCGCAGTTTCACATCGGTTTGCTCAACACAGGGGTAACATGTGTACTTGCCTGCTCAATAAGTTCCTGGTCGTTAAGTTTTCAGTATTCCGCAAGGCGGCGAGGTTATCGCCATTGACCTTTTAGAACGTCGCTAAATAGCGTTGTTCTGGTAATTAACATGTGAGTAAATATCCAGGTGGCGTGAACCTGGCCACTAGGTGGCGCGACCCTTGTCACTAGGAGGTGCGACCCTGGTCACTAGATGGCGTGACCCTGGTCACTTGGTGGCGTGACCCTTGTCACTAGATGGGGCGACCCTGGTCACTACGTGGGGCGACCCTGGCCACTAGGTGGCGCGACCCTGGCCACTAGGTGGCGCGACCCGGGTCACTAGGGGGCGCTAGGCTGGTATTGACGCGGTTCAATTCTTCGATCTTCCTGTCATGGCGTCACCCGGCTGCGCTGTTCTGGCATGTAGCTTCCATTGCCAATATCCATATTAGCCACTCTTCTAGTTGTTAGGTGGCGCTGCCTTAATCACTAACCCGCAAGTAACCACTCTTCTAGTTTGCAGGTGGCGCTGTCCAAATCACCAACCCGCCAATAACCACTTTTCCAGTTGATGCGCGGCGCCTGCCTGCTGAAGTCCACTGCAGAGTATTGAGTTGAAGGTTCCTTAGAGTGGTTGACCTTCGGCCGAGCCTTGCTATTTTACGTAAGCTAAAAAGGTAAGTTTTACACATGTAACTTACTACATCGTAGTGCGACGGCACCGACACATTCAACGCGTTTGATACTGCGATGGAAGGCCAGCATAAATACCATGACATGTGCAAGGTATTGTTATTATTACATAGTATATGAATAACTACCACAAGCTATCTAAAAAAAACTGCTGTAAACAGATATTGGCCCTGTCACTTGTTGATGACGCACTGTTTTATGGTGTAGTATAGTGTTACCAATCGCGGTTCGGTGAACATGTGACACACGATGTAAAAAATTGGTAAATATGTCCCGTGTCTTGAATTGTGTTGCTTCTGCTTTGTCTTAACACACACCAGTTCACAAAATTGTTCTTTGTTCATCAATGCAGAATTAGAACTATACAAACACACACAAATACTAATATATGCAAAATCAGAAATAAAATTGTCAGTATATTATTTAAGGAATACCGTGAATAAATCATTTATCAAAGTACTATACCTCCATTGGTGAAAGCTCGAGGGTCATTAGCTGTAGCAGACTGCATGAGTTCCTCCACATCCATCTTCTTTCCTAAAAACGGAAAATGATCGGATTCCTGTCATCAGTCAAGTAAAGGGGGATATTGGCTTTTTTCTTCGATCACGTGCTGCTCACTGCCCACATTTGTATGTGTCCATGTTGTCCCCTAACAAGGGAAGTGTCTCGACTAGGCACGGAGGATGGTCCTGTCTATGTGTGTGTATGGAGGAAGGGGGCGGAGGGGGGGGGTGTCACATGCCAAATCTACGATTATTACAGACTCTCACACGAGAATCACACTCTCCCTACCCAAGAGTAAGGCCTGTTTGCAAATGAAGCCGTCAGATGGCGACACTTCATGGTAAGCATATGGTCAGATTCCCAGGCTCAGTCTCAACGAATTCGTTTTGAGCAGGCGACGCTGTGGCGGATCAACTTGCAGCGGTACATTAAATGGATATTTACAATAGACAGTGCAGAAATATTTGTTCTGGCAGACGAATAGTTCTTTACCCCATTAAATGTGTACAATACAAGCGATAATAATAATAACAATAGCATTATTTTGACTAGAATTGTACCCTAATACAGCCGGATTTCACAATATGCTTCACTTCACTCAAATTTGTGAGAAACGACTTCACACATACTTCCATTTTCAAGAACAGTACTTGTTATCAACCGGAAGTATGGAGCCCTGGTTGTACCCTGACTGTACCCTGGCTTATGTCCTCATGCCACGATGAGCTTTAGAGCAACAGACCAGGTTGGATTGTGGCACATGACTTGAAGGGTTGTGTCACATATACCATTCATCTCATTGGACCTGGAGCTCTATTGGCCCCGTTAGCCAAAATAGCAACACGGTCTTTCATATCATGAAATCCGGACGTTTATTAACATACTAATATCTGAGAATCACTATTTATGCATAAATATATATAAATTATTAGCCAGCACTATTGTGACGTCACTTACTTCGGCGCCTGGCACAGCGCACGGCGATCACAATGATGATGATGAGGAGAACCAATCCACAGGCCGCTGCCGAGGCCACGGTCACAATGCAGTCTTATGAAAGCGATAGTGGATAGTATCATATAGGCGTCATTTTACCAGTTGGACACTTGCATAATGGTGATTTGAAGCTCTGTAGGGGCGGCAACGGCAGCATTACTTAAGGCGATAGTTTGCTTTGAACACGAGTAATTAAGTTTGTCTTTCTATTTAATGTTTGCTATTACATGGCTTACACATTATAGACATTTTTACATGTGAATAATTGATAATGCGAAGAGATATACATTTTTATACACGTGAATAATTGATAATGCGAGGAGATGCGGCCAACATCAAAACGAATGAAAAAGGTTTACAAATCAGCTGGTGTATTTACCTCGGCTGGTGCCCAGAGTGACTTCCACCGTGAGGTCGGCCGTCCCGTACATATTCTGGGCTCGCACTGTGTAGTTGGTGGCGTCAAGAGGCTGAAATTTGTCGAACCGGAGGAGCGCTTCTTGGCTGAGTGATTGAGTTCCTCTCCACCAGGTGAAGTGGCAGGCTGGGTTACAATCAGCTGATGCGGTGATTGCTAAGGGTTCTCTTTCTCTGGCTGACGGCTTTGGTGGGTTGACCGTCAGGTTATATGGTCCATCTGAACGTGAATGCACACTCATGAACAATTAGGCCATGGCTGCTACCATGAGCTGATGGCTGATATCACGAGCCATGGCTGATACCATGAGCCATGGCTGATACCATGAGCCATGGTTGATACCGTGAGCCATGGCTGATACCATGAGTTCATGGCTCATAGCCTCCGAGTTGAAATGAACAAATATGTGTACATCGACATACGCTTTAACTTGATAACAAATTCCTTAGCGTTTATTTGCTATCCATGCGTCAACCCTCCAAAGAGCAGATCCTTGTGACGCCCCAGTTGGTCGCAATAAATTGATCGAAGTGATCGCCTGTCGAGAAAGCGCAGCTTTTTCGGGCGCAGCCCTCTTGGTGGGCGTGGCTGGCGACCCAAACCGGAAATAGCGAAACAGGCGATGTTGCGCTTATATTCAACACACTATACAAAACCGCAGTTTATAGTCTAAACACTCATATTAGATGGATACAATCTGTTTCCCTAGTGGTTCCCTAATTTATAGAAGAGATGGTGTCCTGTGCGGCTTGGAATTGTAACAATTCCAGCACAAAGCGAGGCCACGGTATATCGTTCCATGCGTTTCCGCTCGCCCTTTGACAAGCCAGATAAACCCAAATTCAACCGCATTTAGGCGCCACATGTATGATCATCCATGACGTCAGGCTCTGTGGCAAAATGTCGCGGCGCTTGAGTTTACTCAGGACAGGATTGCAAATTGGTTTCTTTGAACCCATTGTTCTCTAAGACGTATCGTGTTTTGTAAAGTTGCTTTCAGGACCAAAACATTACTAAGGCCTCACGGTTATATGAAACAGATATCTATCCATCCTGGTAATACTTACGTAAGACATCCAGCGTGACCTCTGTCTCTTCACTGGTCAGGTTTGTGCCGTTCTCCGAGGCTGTACACGTGTACGTGATGTCTGTGTGGTGGACAGGTGAGATCTCCAGGGTCTGTCCACTGTCACCAAGCACAGCGTGTCTGTCAGGCGGCCTAGTCATGTCGTTGTCCACCCCATTCCGGCTCCACGTGTACAAGATGGCGAGTCGGTAGGCCACCGGAAGTGACGTGGAATTAGCAGTACAGGTCAGCATCACATTGGTTTTTCCCTCAACATAATCCCCGGATGTCTGTCCAATCATCGGAGTTGTAGGTATATCTGGCAATTATATGTTATGTCATTGGTCGCACTACCTGATAACGATCATGTATAATTGATGCCGATCGTGACTCACCAAATGCTCAAATATATTTTTAAATCCGCAATGTGTCCATGTACTGAGAAAATAGGTTTCAATGTGCGCTGAAAACCTGAGTTGTCATGACTGCGCCTATGCATATTGGTACACTGGACCCAGCACACGTGCAATGCTTACATTATATGACTAGATATTGCATGCTAATAAAGTGAAAGGGATTAGTGTCTTAGGCCACTTCTTTGCTTAGGTCCGAATTTGTTTACATATTCTTCACACTCAAATCAAACGAACTATGGTTTTAATGGTCGCCAAATTTATGTCAAGTGCTTCGCTACAATAGAGGACATACCCTGATGCACCTGCCATGCCCCCCAAACCTTACAAAGCACTTCGCCCAATTCGCCCCTTGCCCCTCCTCTCAACGAACTCTTCGTCGGCCTGTATCCCTCCCTTGGCATCAGCCTGGCTCTGTGCAACGCAGAGAGGGGGTCCGGACCCCTTTGGTACCCTCTGCATCCGTCAGTGCAGTTGTTCCAGATGTAATCACATGAATATTGAAGTGGACGGAATGCCAAACGCACATAACAACGGACGCGGCACCTACCGTACACAAATAAATCAGCGTCCAAAGTGATTGGGGCCGTCAGCGACTCGTATATACACGTGTATGTTCCGGCGTCTTCCGGCGTGAGACCCGCCAACCGGAAGCCGACTCCTCTGGTGGACGTGTTGTAGATGGTGAATCGGTGATCGTAAGTAGCATTGATCTTCTGCTCATTGCCATCCGGTCCATCGATGACTCGCCAGGAAATGACGCCAGTGTACGGTTCGTATCTAAACACATTTACGCCGTTGAATATGAAGCTGATTCCATCATCTCTCCCTGTCTCTGACAGCAGCGTCCACTCCAGGGCGGCCGACCCGTTGACGTCACCTCTCATCAAGACCGGAGAGGTGGCGAAAGCTGCATGACAAAATACAACGCCACATTCTTAAATCAGTTTTATTATAACTTTTCGTCGGCAGAGTCGGTCAAGTATAAGATAACTATTTATGAATAAAATACCAAATGTTTCCATGATGAAACATACCACAAACACAACTTATGTAGCTTAGCGTTGGATATTTTCATTAGACTCGCGATTAATACATTATGCAATTATCCCATATGAATTACAAAAAATCTCCTATATAAAACTACAAGTGCCATATATTAAAATTTACACTCATATCAAGTATGTTTGGAGTAGTTTGGTCCCCACATAGCGAAATTATTAATCACTTGACTTTAATTGTTAAAAAATATATATATCACTGCAAGTGGTCCAACACAGTTCCAGTTATTCAGGCTGTGAAAAACTATATAAAGCATTACTATAGGCTCGAAAAGAGCGCAGTATAAAGGAAGCTGAACTTTAGTACAGATATGTTTTATAAGAAATGGAGACCACTAGCAGACTCTATGTAACACTAAGCGAATAATGTTTTTTTGTTTGTTTTTTTTACTGCGTATGTGTTTCTTCTATTCCTGCTTTGTATGATTTATAAGTGCATTATAGTGGAATAAAAAAAAATAAAAACATTGAACTTTGCAAATATTACTTGGTGGTCATTCGTTCAGGTTTTTATTAAATAATTTTCACAAAACTTTATTTCTTCATTATATAGTGCTGGTTGGCGATGTTGGACCACTAAAGAACATATATCATTTTTCATGTTTTCTCAACAAGGACATGTGAGAAATCAGAATTGATCATTTACACAAAAACCTAGAGCTGCCGAATAGTTACATATTCCCCATTCACATACTTACAGTTGCTCTCTACGCGGTGCAGAAACCAGATACAGCGTAAAGTCACCAGGAGCACCACGTGGCGAGACATGGTCGCTGTTATTTAGCGATTGATCTGGTGTACTTGCCACGACGAGTACAGTAATTGTGTATATATGCACCCAGCAATCACATGAATCTGCCGTGGTCACGAACCAGTGATCTGAAAGACCACAACAATGGCGATCAAAGTTTCGACGTTTTAACCGCGCATATTTACTATACCTACTGGTATCTTCTGGTGCCCTCCCATTAACCAATTCGAACCCCTCCCCTTAGCAAAGTGGAGCCCCTGTCCTTAACCTTCTAACGGGTGGATCCCTTCCCATTTAAACCAAGCAGACCAAGTTAAGCTCCAGCCCGTAACCAAGTAGAGCCTGCCCTTAAACAAGTAGAAGCCTGCCATTATACAAGTAAAGCCCTGCGCTTAACCAAGGAAAATCCACCCTTAACCAAGCAGAGCCCTTGCCCTCAACCAAATAGAGCCCTGCCCTTAACCAAGAAGAACCCTCCCTTTAACCAAGCAGGACTCCTCTTCTTAACCAAGTGAAGCCCCTCCCCTTAACCCGAACACAAACCCTTAACCAAGTAGAGCCCCTTTCCGTAACCGAGTAGAGCCATGTCCTAAACCAAGTAGAGCCCTCACCTTAGCCAAGCTGTCATAACAAAGAAGAACTATGCTCCTAACCAAGTAGAACCTTCCCCTTAACCAAATAGAACCCCTCCCCTTAACCAAACAGAACCCTCCCCTTAACCAAATAGAACCCTCCCCTTAACCAAGTAGAACCCCTCCCCTTAACCAAATAGAACCCCTCCCCTTAACCAAATAGAACCCTCCCCTTAACCAAGTGAAGCCCTGCCTTAACCAAGAAGAGCCATGCTCCTAACCACGTTGAGCCCTGTCCTTTGGGCTCATAACACGTTTTCAAGCAGAAAAAGTGGACCCCTCACCCTATATATACGTATGACGTATATGGTTTTACCCTCCTATAAAAGCGAGCCACTCAACCATGTCGCCGGTCTCCTGCCTTGCCCACAGCGTGAGAAGCACTTTGTTGACATCAAATAGACTAAATGGTTTTGTTGTATAATTAGGACCTTTTAACCACTTTTGGTCATGTCGCGTCAATGAGAAAAGGAAGGGGGAGTGGAGCCATGTCTCCGGGGGTAAGCCCCTATTCTTTGCGTAGAAGGAAATGTAATCTTGGCATGATATGGCCACAGTGGGGCGCGAACCACCGACCCACATGTCGTTAGGCTCTCAGGTGGCCAGCGTACTCAAGGCGAGCGTTCTAACCCACTGAGCTATTGGGGCGGCCCCAGCAGACTAAATGGAGGACGTGGTTGCAATAACTCATCACTGATGTTATTATTTCGTACGTATGTGTGATTAAACTACATTTATAGGGGTCGAAACGGCTCTAAAGAAAGTTTTCGTTCAGGCAAATATGAATCTTGCCCAATTGACGAAATTATAGAGCGCCGACATCCATATTAATTACAGACGAGCCACGTGTTTGTGTTTGACGTAATGACAGACCTGTCGTAATGCATAAGAACACATTTCGCAGTTCATTTGAATTGAGTGGGTCATGGGATGCAACTTCATGGGAAAATTATTGCCGAGATAGTTAAAAATAGAAGTTTATAATAGGCATTGAATGAATGCAAGATGTTAACAAATAAGTGATAACTATCAAACTTCTAGTCGTTCCCACCATGGTTCTTTCCAAATAGTTCCCCTTGCAGCTTATACAGATACACCTGACACGTCTGGTTTATAGACGCTAAGTGTGTCGTAGTCTGAGGCCCGAACCTTATCTGATGAGTCAGCAGATGTCGTGTTCAAATATGTAATGGTTCGTGAAAGTATATCAGAGAAATCGTGTATAACAACATGATGTATGTGCGTTTGTTTTAATTTCGTGAATAGCGAACAGACATGTTCGTACTGTTTTTGAAATGTGAGACAGTACACGTCACCAGTGGTATGTTTTCTGGGACACAGGTTAGTTCACAGAGAAATTGTATTGAAATATCTCCTTTACACATACCCCGATCTAGGTATGTTCCATATTGCGGCCCGGGGGGGGGGGGTGGGGCTGAATTGTCAAAGAGCGGATTGTCCGGAGAGCCAGTTTTTCTTCTTCCTTGGCAGAGAAGTTGCCATAGGGGGAATTTCCGAGGGGAATGGTATCGGCGGGGATGCGGATAGAAGTTCACCGGGGGAGTGGTTGTCCGGGGTTGTTGTCCTGGGGGCGGGGGGGTGGGGTATCAGTGCGACAGACAATCATGATCGAGTACGAGTAACTGAGGAGGGGGGGGCACGAAATGTGTGCCCACCTGTGTCCACCTCAGCCTCCCACCCCCAACTTATCACCGGTGTCCACCCCCACCACCCCTCTCCCCCTCCCCCTTTGTCCAACCCGTTCGCCGCCTCGCCCGCCCATGTCACATACTCTACTCGCCGAATGACATCTTCTCTCAGCAGTTAATAGACAACATTGATACCAACCTTAGAATAATATCCCCTTTGTTGTTTATATATGTCAGTAATCCTTTGTCCTGACCGCTATAGCCGTCATGCCATTTAATGTTATCTCGGTTGGACGACGTAGTAAATATTCCTTGGTGTACACGCCGCACCTCTCTCCACTCTATTATTCGAGAGCATGTGATATGGCTCCGGACTTCACCACAGCTATTGGGCGTGAAATTGTTTGCTAACGGTTTTAGGTCAGTCACGAAGCGGGGGGTTTTATCTGCGTGTGGCGCCTACGCCCAGCCATAAAGGAGGCCAGGGCGCGAGAATGGTTGATATATGACAAAAATGAAACGCATATGTGCATGTGGATGTAACGTACGAAGATGAAGTTCTTGTCGTACCACAATAGGGCAATATGATGTCTCGCTGGCGAAAAAAAAACGTCAAAACCCAGACAAAAACTTCACGACAAAACTCACAAAACTCAGCGCCGAAGATAACATCTTTCGTGGTGATTGATTCAGAACGGGTAAAAAATATAGAAAGTTTAAAACGATTTGAAGTAAATTGTGTTAAACTCAACCATGTCTAACCAGGTTAGTCTTCTTTAAAGAAATGCTTCGTTTTTTCGGCATGAATTATGAGTAAGACGCAATTCTTTCTCTAGAAAAAACCTCAGCCTATAACCCTGCCACCTCCACATTTCTCATCTAAAGGCTCCTCTTGACAAGGGTCTTTAAATATATCAATGGAAATCCTAGTAACACTCCAGACATCCTCGTTATTCAGCCGTAATGTGATTGGGTGATGGAGTGGGGTGGGGGTCACTGGATAAGATGACTCCTGGCATGTAGGGCAGGGGAAGGTAATAAGTGACGGGAGTTGTCTGTTGCGCATGCTCGGCTAAATCATTCTACCAGGTATGTGCCTGGCGTATGTATCCGTAACCGATAGCTCAGTGCGTTTTAGCGCTCGCTTAGAGCGCTCTGGCCACCTGAGTGCCTTACGGCACGTGGATCGGTGGTTCGAGCCCCGCTGTGGCCATGTCTGTGTGGGAGCAGGATAAAGATCCCATGTCCTTCTTCGCAAAGAGTAAGGGGGTATTGCGGGGGCCGGTGTGGTATGCGGGATCGTCCCCCTTGCAGAGCTCTATATCCATCATAATAGCACTGTACGAACACACGGAGAGGAAAGGGTTTTAATATCATGTATTCTATATATGTGCGGACAGCTGCACATGTGGGGACACTTCGGCATGTCACACCGGAAGTGAAAACACAGTTTGTTCAAGAATTGGCGGATGGATCTGAAACCAGTTGTCTAGTGAGTCAGCGGTGTTGGATGGATCTGAAACCAGTTGTCTAGTGAGTCGGCGATGGGGGATGGGTTTCAAACCATATGTCTAGTGAGTCGGCGGTGGGGGTGGATCTGAAACCAGTTGTCTAGTGAGTCAACAGAGGAGGGATGGATCTGAAACTAGTTGTCGTGGTTGGTTGGGGATGGATCTGAAACCAGTTGTCTAGTGAGTCAGCGGTGGGTGATAGGTTTCAAACCAGTTGTCTAGTGAGTCAGCGGTTGGGGGGTGGATACAAAACCAGTTGTCTAGTGAGTCGGCGGTGGGGGTGGGTTTAAAAAATGTGTGTAGTGTTGATTTGTTGCAATGAACTTCACAACGTATTGCATCGTGAGAACATGGCATTAAGGATAAACATCTGAAGCCTGTTGATCTTTGAGTTGACAGACGTGGAGGCACTAAGCCCATGAATAATATATTAGGCTGGGTAGGCTTGCATGGTATTTGCTTCAAACGTTCTTCTTATGCCCTGTTCACACGATGCAATACGTTGTAAAGTTCATTGCAAGAAATCAAGTTTTCGACAAACTGTACAGTTGGAGGGCCGGTGTTCTACGCATCGTAAGCTTAGCGCGCGTTCTAAAATTTTGGTCAACTTCAAGAGTTGGGAATTGTCAACCAATCAGCGTCAAGCATTTCAGCCAATCAGCGTTTAGATGATTACGTTCATCCTATTGTTTGCATTATGACAATGATAAGTATTGTGGCTTGTATGCATGACGCTATGACGCCCGACGCCCTAATGGTATGTTCGCTAGGTGGCGGTAGTGAACATTGTTGAATCGGTTGGTACGCGGTTTGCCCGTGTGAACTGTTATACTTCGACCGTTGTTGCGACTATTGAAGGAAAGATCGTACCGTGTAAACCCGGCATTACGCACTCCAAATAATTATGTTTGGTTTTGGTAAACTGAAGCTGTGGAATATCATCTCTTTTTCTCGTTTATATCTGCAGTAGTAGCTAATAATCGTATATGTTCTATGTCAAATTAACAGCTGATCGTCAGTTTACAAGTAACGGAATTAAGCGTTACGCAAAATTATTATAGGCTAACTTCGGGCCGCCAATCTTGCGGTCAATAATGTTCAAATAATTGTTTGCAACATATCTAGATAACCTTACTATTTTATGTTTTAGGTTTGGACCGACATCGTAAGATGTAAATTTTACAAGCCAAATTTACGAGATCTGAATGTGAAAACGTTACGAGAGGGAAATTCCCGCTAATCTACATCAAACGCCAACAAAGATCAGACAATCTCTGGTAGGTGGTATTATTTTATTCGTCCTCAAATAGCTTAATTTAAATACATAAGCGACATTGAGGTCAGGTAATTGCTTTCCAAATAGTATGGATCCAGGTGGACAAAGTTAATTGCGCATAGCGTGCGAAAGCGTATTTTGGAATAAAACATTTTCTTGCAATTTAATGATGATCTTAGTGAAATTATATTTAACAGGTGTGATTTCTGTCCAAATATTCAAAAAAAAGAGGCATGCCGTAGATGAAAAAATATACGTCGCATGATATCACCTATATCGTGTAACTTTCACACTCAACGTCACCCAATGTCAGCATGTCCCACACCAGCAGGAATACAGCGGTAAACGCGCTCTGTCTTCGTGTTGACTCCCAATGTGAGTCAGCATGTCTCAGAGCAACAGGAATACAGCGGTAAACGCGCTCTGTCTTCGTGTTGACTCCCAATGTGAGTCAGCATGTCTCAGAGCAACAGGAATACAGCGGTAAACGCGCTCTGTCTTCGTGTTGACTCCCAATGTGAGTCAGCATGTCTCAGAGCAACAGGAATACAGCGGTAAACGCACTCTGTCTTCGTGTTGACTCCCAATGTGAGTCAGCATGTCTCAGAGCAACAGGAATACAGCGGTAAACGCGCTCTGTCTTCGTGTTGACTCCCAATGTGAGTCAGCATGTCTCAGAGCAACAGGAAAACAGCGGTAAACGCGCTCTGTCTTCGTGTTGACTCCCAATGTGAGTCAGCATGTCTCAGAGCAACAGGAATACAGCGGTAAACGCGCTCTGTCTTCGTGTTGACTCCCAATGTGAGTCAGCATGTCTCAGAGCAACAGGAATACAGCGGTAAACGCGCTCTGTCTTCGTGTTGACTCCCAATGTGAGTCAGCATGTCTCAGAGCAACAGGAATACAGCGGTAAACGCGCTCTGTCTTCGTGTTGACTCCCAATGTGAGTCAGCATGTCTCAGAGCAACAGGAATACAGCGGTAAACGCACTCTGTCTTCGTGTTGACTCCCAATGTGAGTCAGCATGTCTCAGAGCAACAGGAATACAGCGGTAAACGCGCTCTGTCTTCGTGTTGACTCCCAATGTGAGTCAGTATGTCTCAGAGCAACAGGAATACAGCGGTAAACGCGCTCTGTCTTCGTGTTGACTCCCAATGTGAGTCCGCATGTCTCAGAGCAACAGGAATACAGCGGTAAACGCGCTCTGTCTTCGTGTTGACTCCCAGTGTGAGTCAGCATGTCTCAGAGCAACAGGAATACAGCGGTAAACGCGCTCTGTCTTCGTGTTCGACGGACATCCCATCAATTGCAACGATAAACCAGAATGGCTCTGTTTGCCACATACTGTTAATGGCAGAAATGATGTAACGCATTACCGATGAATAAATTGTTATTTTAGTGCCATCGACCCACACACAAAGCTAATCACATGACTGATGTGGGAAAAGTCCACCGAAGCGAATTGAAGACATTTATATATTGTCTGAGCATTTCGTTGGAAAGTCTGTAACAAGTACGGGATTAGCGTAAACGTTAGAATATATCCTGGAGGTACGCAAATGAAGACATTTATATTGTCTGATTATTTCATTGTATACTTTAAAGTATGTATCTGGATTAACTGAAACGTTAGAATATATCATGGAGGTAAATAAAGATTCGTCCATTATCACATTAAGCCATCACTACGTGCACAGACATTCATATCACATTAAGCCATCACTACGTGCACAGACATTCATATCACATTAAGCCATCACTACGTGCACAGACATTCATATCACATTAAGCCATCACTACGTGCACAGACATTCATATCACATTAAGCCATCACTACGTGCACAGACATTCATATCACATTAAGCCATCACTACGTGCACAGACATTCATATCACATCGACACAAAATAATGCGTTAACAAAGATTTAATTACGCAAAGCATTCGTACGGCTATCAAGAGTCCACAAAATGAGACACCAATCCCGTAGTTAGTGATCCATACATTAAGTCGCACCTTCAGTGTTACACCTGTGTCGTTGTTCACGTGAGACGAAAAGTATACAACCTGTTACACAACACCAGCGTATCTTGAATAACCTCCAGTATTGAATGTGCTACACATAACATAAACATTATATTTTACATTTGATTCGGTTTATGGATACGCATTAAAGTCAGTGAAGACAAGTACTCCATGAAGAGATAAATATACCATGGAGGAGTATTAATATGTATAAAAGGTTAACAGAACAACGTGACAATAACCGAGGCAGGAGTTTTTGGTGAACCGCAATGTGGCGTTATTTTTGTATTTAGCCACTGATTAAATCGTTGCGCAATTATGTTAATTAGCCTCTCGATAAATCGTTGGTACTGGGATTCCAGTAACCAGACTCTCAGCAAGGAAATAAATAATTTAGATGCGATTGCATTACAGAAAAAAAATGATGCAAACCTCTCGTGGGTAGAAAATAGGTTGCTGGCAGCTGACCGCGGTCAACTAGTGATATATGAACCAGTGATACGTCTACATAACATTTTATGGGCTAATACCGATTATCAGTTTTGTACTCGGAACACGGCTTATGCACGGACACTATTTCAAGGCAAATGGAGCCGCAATAATTTTCTATGCGCAGTAGGTAAAGACTTCAAAATAATTCACTTAACCTCAGTTAACAATATGATTCCCCATGAATAAGATAATAACCACTTCCAAGCGCGCAGGGTGCTGCCCATGGTAACGATCTACTTTTAAGATGCGTTTTTGTAAGGTCTACAAGAAGTACCAATAGGGTGCACGAGCGCAGGAATATAAATATACCCCTTCCCTCCTTCCACCCATGCCTTCTAAACACAATTAATCCCCCCCCCCCCCCCAACAGCCCCCCAATATAAAATGATACAAAAACGTCCATGAAAAATTACAAGAAGCACTCCCCGGTCTGTCGAGCCCAACCCCAATAGTCCCCCGATATAATAAAGGAAAGAACATATGCGGAAAACTGTAACAGGTACTCCCAGTTTAGACGAGCCCTTCCTCCAACAGTCCCCTGATGTATGTATGTATTCCTCATTATATGTTTTGCCTATATTATATTCCCTCGAATAAACATCTCGATGTGAACCCTTTTTTGAGTGTTTTATGCATTTATGTAGCATGTTATCGAACTGTTGATGTATATCAACACAAATACCAATACCGACTCGATAACATAGCTCGGCTTTATACCATGAAACACAGCGTTGGACTTCTATCGAAAAACAAGAATGGGCGTCATCCGGGTCGTGACGGATTGAATGTAGATTATAAGCACTGAGCGGTACACGAATTGAGGACAATGGGTGTTGACCTTAGTCATATAACGGGCAATCGAACCCAGCATGCTAGGAGTCGTCGTTTGGACACCACATCAGCATTTAGCTGAGTCCATCATGTCCATTAGTGCAGAGCGGGGGGCAGCGCATCCATAGTTGGGCGTGAATAATGGGGTATCCCTTAGATCCCGTTCATGTCAGCAGTTGCAGAGGAGGTCAGTTCTTTGTCGTTGAAGCCCTGAATCTGAAGCCATATCATAATTGATATAATAACAACAAAATCGATCGAAACGGCGATGAATTCCATTTGCATTAGTTTCAATGTAACAGACGGCAACGACGATTTGCAGAAGTGTGGAAACCTATACCGTTTGACATATACAGTTACAACCCCCATTCTGAAGGGCGCACTGGTCAATTATTGAATACATTCATTTTCATTATTGGATAAATTAGATATAAATGTGTAATCTTCACTTTCATTCATTTCTTGTTTATTTTATGTTTGTGTACATAACGGGTTACTGTCGAAGCAATCGGGGCGGGCTGAGGGGGGCGGGGTGGTACTGAGCGGGCTGAGGGGGGCGGGGTGGCACTGAGCGGGCTGAGGGGGGCAGGGTGGTACTGAGCGGGCTGAGGGGGGCGGGGTGGTACTGAGCGGGCTGAGGGGGGCGGGGTGGTACTGAGCGGACTGAGGGGGGAGGGGTGGTACTGAGCAGGCTGAGGGGGGCGGGGTGGTACTGAGCAGGCTGAGGGGGGCGGGGTGGTACTGAGCCGGCTGAGGGGGGCGAGGTGGTACTGAGCGGGGTGAGGGGGGCGGGGTGGTACTGAGCGGGCTGAGGGGGGCGGGGTGGTACTGAGCGGACTGAGGGGGGCGGGGTGGTACTGAGCAGGCTGAGGGGGGCGGGGTGGTACTGAGCGGGCTGAGGGGGCGGGGTGGTACTGAGCGGGCTGATGGGGGCGGGGTGATACTGAGCGGGCTGAGGGGGGCGGGGTGGTACTGAGCAGGCTGAGGGGGGCGGGGTGGTACTGAGCGGGCTGAGGGGGCGGGGTGGTACTGAGCGGGCTGATGGGGGCGGGGTGGTACTGAGCGGGCTGAGGGGGCGGGGTGGTACTGAGCGGGCTGATGGGGGCGGGGTGATACTGAGCGGGCTGAGGGGGGCGGGGTGGTACTGAGCGGACTGAGGGGGGCGGGGTGGTACTGAGCAGGCTGAGGGGGCGGGGTGGTACTGAGCGGGCTGAGGGGGGGGGGGCGGGGTGGTACTGAGAAGTTTACTGTCAAGGCTCCAAACTGCACATTGTTTATATCTCCTATCTCATGCATCTCATATGTCATACATCTCATTGCAGGGAGATATTCGATATTTTGAACCGATGTAATTGTGCATATCTAAATCACATATATATTGCATACTATTGCGAATACAATGCAATTCTATAGAAAAAAAAGGTCTGCATAATTGCCCTTTATTAGGTCGCGAGTGATGCCCACGTGACACAGCAAGGGATAATGATTAGACCCATCATCCATGTAGTCCAATAAAACCTTCAACGAACAGCTAACGTAATATTTGGGCAAAATGCAAGCTGATGATATTCACCTTTTGGGGGACTTTAGGGGATTGACCTTGACCTTGTTCATCCTTCTTGCAGACGCTCGCAATATCGGTATAAGGGTCATCGGCACCACTGGTCACGTGATCAGGAATTGGGGCACTCGCAGCTTTTGTATATTTTAACAAGAAAGCGATTAACGTTTAAGTAATTAAACTTCCGCAGTCATTACATGCACATGTTCACTTATTTAAACCTAAAGGGGCTACAATATATGTTGCCATTGGTTATGATAGGACTGGAATTTGGCCTTTCCGCCTCAAGATGGCGCAACTACGACAGCAGATGTAGGCTCTAGTTACTACATCTCTGGTATTATTGCACTGTTTCCTTATCTTAGTTTTCATACCAGGGCTTCAATTTTTTTTTTGTATACTTGGCGAAAGTAAGTACCTAATTGCTCACCTTCAACCTGCAAAAAGAAAGATTTGAAATACCAATCGTGAATGCAATTATATGCTAGGAAAGCAGTAGGAGTATAACAAGCAGTTACCGATTTAATATGTAAAAAAATATAAATAGTTATAGTTCATATCACATATGCGCAATACGGTTATTATATGTGGAATGGAATGTTGGTGTTTTAGGCCACTTTTGTGCACATACAGGCTAAATTGGGCCAAGGAACCTCCCGAGACGATGAAGGATGAAGGAATGAAACATGCCCCAGATTAGGTGCCCGAGCCCGGATTCGAACCCAGGACCTATTGATCTGCGGTCTAGTGCGCTAACCACTACACCAGGGAGGTCCCCCTATTATATGTGAGCCGAAGCCGCACTATTGGCTGGTGCATATCAACACATTTTAATTGGACAAGACATAACGTTGTTTCACACGAGTTATACAGTATCACATGGGATATATAATAATTTACACCTCTGTGATGATGCATCATGTTTTCGTAACACATATACGAAGAACAAAAAAATCATTATACACATATATAAATTAATGAACAACTACCATATAAACGACTGGCCGACATATATTGCCAATACGCTTTACGTATGCTGGAAGCTGAGCGATGTGTTTGACATGGATCACTTACTTCCTCATAGTGCAACGGCACCGGCGCGGTCAACCCGTTTGGTACTGCAATTAAAGTCACCACCAGAATAATCACACTGCCATGTTCATGGTATCAATTATTGATTATCTGTTTGGCTATGTCTACAAGTACCACAACTGGTTTAAAGTTAAACATTTCTACAGGAAATGTGTTATTGTTCAAACTGCATAGCATATGAATGTTCAACCAATGAAATAGCCTTTATAATTTTCGTAGCGCCCCCCCCCCCCCCCCCACCAACACACACACCCCGTAGCAACACCCACTACCCTCGTAGAAGAGAAGGTTCACCGATATTTCGATTGAAATGCATTTTTTATAAACAGAAACGTAGGTTGTATGCTCACCATCGTTCTTCCACTTTTCTTGGGCTTTTTCTTTCTCTTCCCTCAGTCGGTTGTTATCCACCTGCAAATCATTATCCATGTGTTTGCACTTCGTTCACATAACTTGGAAAGTATCTTAACCTAGTACTTTATTTATTAACTGCGCTGGTTGTGGCGCGACGTAATAAAACCAAGTAAAGAACCAATTGGTATGACAAGAGATCCTCAGCCGCCGAAGAGAAGGAGAACAAAGACATGTCGGATCGACAAAATACCCCTCCATTTCCTTTAAAAAGTTACCAAGACAACGGCTTCGCCTATGAGGCAATTTGCCCTTCGATAGTAATATGGAATTAATCGTATCATAACCCTTTATAAAATCAAGTGTTACGCGAACTACTTTAGATGCCATCGCACGTGTGAAACACATAAGGAAGTTGTGCATAACATCTATTCAGTATGTTAATAATAGTAACGAAAGTTCCTAGATTTAATCTTTATTAAATTGTTTGGTACATACGCTTCCCACACAACCTACCTCAGCGTATAACTCCGGCTCCGGACCTGAGTAGAACGGAATAGACATAACTACGAAAAATATCAACGTACCGAAATAGCAACAAAGATTAAGAAAAACAAAATTGAATATGAATAACAAAAAAAGTTACAAGTTGGAAAATACTTGTACAACAAAATAGTTAAAATAATAGCATCAAGTGTATTCTTACCTCTCTTTGTTTCCTTTACTTTCTTGTCTGTCTTTCCCTCCGTTTTATTAACCTATGAACAGGAATGACAGTTATCTGTTTTACCACCGTTCTAATCCTATAATTACTGAATATGTGCAGATCACATTACCTACCGATTAACTTTGGTTAATATATCTCTCACCTGAGCTAAGTACTGTAGATTTTGTTAAAATTAGTTCGTACGAAATACCCCTGTTGAACACTTTATCGAAAACACATGTCTCCTATGACTTAAAGTTTAATCGTACGGTACAGGTTTGTTCGGGATTTTCGTAATATTCACACCGTTTAAAGAGCATTATAGCATTATAGCTGAGCGATAGTTTGACATAACTTATAACTTACATCCTCGTAGTCCAACGATATCGACCCAGTCAACGCGTTTGGTACTGCAATTGAAGTCACCACCAGAAAAATCACACTGATATGCTCATGGTATCAATTATATATATATCTGTTTGGCAATGTCTAACAGTTCTAACAGTTCCAGAAACAGGTTTAAAGTTAAATATCGCCACAGGAAATATCTTATTGTTCAAGCTGCATAGGATATGAAGGTTCAACCATTGAAATAGCCTTTATAATGTTCGTAACCCTGTCCCACTCCCCCATATCAAAACCCACCACCCTTGTAGCAAAAGGTCCGCCGATATTGCGATTTAAATGCATTCATTATGAAAAGAAACGCAGGTTGTATGCTCACCTTTGTTCTTCCACTTTTCTTTGGCTTTATCTTTCTCTTCCCTTGGTCGGTTCTTATCCACCTGCAAATCATTATCCATGTGTTTGCACTTCGTTCAAATAACTTGGAAAGTATATTAACCTGCTAATGTATTCATATCTGCGATGTTGTTGCGTGACGTAATAAAACCAAGTAAAGAACCAGTTGGTATGACAAGAGATTCTCAGCCGCCAAAGAGAAGGAGGACAAAGACATGTCTGATCGACAAAATACCCCTCCATTTCTTTTTAAAAGTTACCAAGATAACGGCTTCGCCTATAAGGCAATTTGCCCTTCGATAGTAATATGGAATGAACCGTATCATAATCCTTTATAAAATCAAGTGTTACGCAAACTACCTTAGATGCCATCGCACGTGTGAAACACATAAGGAAGTTGTGCATAACATCTATTCAGTATGTTAATAATAGTAACGAAAGTTCCTAGATTAAATCTTTATTAAACTGTTCGGTACATACGCTACCCACACAACCTACCTCAGCGTATAACTCCGGCTCCGGACCTGAGTAGAAAGGAATAGACATAATTACGAAAAATATCAAGGTACCGAAATAGCAACGAAGATTAAGAAAAACAAAACTGATTATGAATAACAAAAAAAGTTACAAGTTGGAAAATACTTGTCCAATAAAATAGTTAAAATAATGGTATCAAGTGTATTCTTACCTCTCTTTGTTTCCTTTACTTTCTTGTCTGTCTTACCCTCCGTTTTATTAGCCTATAAACAGGAATGACAGTTATCTGTTTTATCACCGTTCTAGTCCTATAATTACTAAATATGTGCAGATCACATTAACTACCGATTAACTTTGGGTAATATATCTCTCGCCTGAGCTAAGTACTGTCGATTTAGTTAAATTTGAATCGTACGAAATACGCCTGTTGAACACTATAATAAAAAAAACATTTCCCCTGTGACAAGGATTAATCGTATGGTACAGTTTTTTCTAGATTTTCGTAATATTCACACCATTTGAAGAACATTTTATACTGAGCTCCAAAATTACAATTTTAAGTTCCACTCAACATGTGTCCTTACCAGGGCATATATGGCTGGGAGAAGGGCCTTGCTATCTGTAAAATATTGCCAGTGTTAATGCTGATTCAATGATTAGCGTTACTGATGAATGGCAAAAAACAATAAATAATACTTTTTTTTTCTTAATTGATATGTTAATTATCATTCTAGCCCGTCAACCAAGTCATTGTTTCCAATGAACACTACAACACTTCAGAGATCGGTATAGTGCTTCCCCAAGTTACTAACTTACCCAAGTTACTATCTTTTTAATTTAGATTTTCACGCAATAAATACGTAATGACACATGAGATACTTTTACCTTGGTTAACGGCTGGCTTTCTATGTTCCTGGTCAATCTAAAGGCAATGAGGCAGATGATTGTAGAGAAAATGATCAGACATTCTGACATAATTGCTTCATCAGATTCACATTCAAAAGTTATACTTTATTGTTTCATTGACACTACAGCGTGGGTTGACTACGGACAATTCGACAAAATCCAAGATGGCTGATGAGAGCATTTTCATGATTTCATACATTTTTTCTTTGAATACCTATATTATAAGCAGTGGGACCTATACCTTGATACATTTAGGACATGAATTTTAATAATTCGCATCAAATATAGAACTCGTACCCAAAATACATCAATGTATATGAATCACTGCTAATGTTATAGGCTCTCTCAGAAAAATATCCTACAGAAAGATATTGTCCACGTTATTGAAGTCACACTGTTTTACTTCATGAACAAATATTAATTGAAATATATTATATCTATTAAGCAAGGTATCTAAACAGGTCAATAAACACTCACCTCGTGATATACCATTTCCTCAGGGTCAGAATGCGGCGCTAAAAATAATACATGTTACCATCAAGATCGGTCGTGGTTAGGTGGATATAATCGCGATAATATATGTGTTAATTAATTAGATATTTGGCCGGCGTATTGCACATAGTTTAGCTTCCTCAGAGTTAGCATTAATATACGCCTCGTAACGAAGAAATGTTGCTTGCTTAGTGAGGCAAATGATATCGAATAGGCCGGATAGGACTAGAACCACACCTATATAAGTAGAAGAGAATAATATTGTTCTAAAAAAACATACACAAATACTGATATTGAAAAAAGTAATCAATAAAATAATGATTAAGAAATTTACTGAATAACGTGAATACATCACTTGTCAAAGTACTGCACCTCTATTTGCGAAAGTCCGAGTGCCATTGGCTGTCACAGATCCATAGGGAATGATATCATCTTCCTTTCCTAAACGTAACATGACTATGAATGAGTGCCATTGGCTGTCACAGATCCATAGGGAATGATATCATCTTCCTTTCCTAAACGTAACATGACTATGAATGAGTGCCATTGGCTGTCACAGATCCATAGGGAATGATATCATCTTCCTTTCCTAAACGTAACATGACTATGAATGAGTGCCATTGGCTGTCACAGATCCATAGGGAATGATATCATCTTCCTTTCCTAAACGTAACATGACTATGAATGAGTGCCATTGGCTGTCACAGATCCATAGGGAATGATATCATCTTCCTTTCCTAAACGTAACATGACTATGAATGAGTGCCATTGGCTGTCACAGATCCATAGGGAATGATATCATCTTCCTTTCCTAAACGTAACATGACTATGAATGAGTGCCATTGGCTGTCACAGATCCATAGGGAATGATATCATCTTCCTTTCCTAAACGTAACATGACTATGAATGAGTGCCATTGGCTGTCACAGATCCATAGGGAATGATATCATCTTCCTTTCCTAAACGTAACATGACTATGAATGAGTGCCATTGGCTGTCACAGATCCATAGGGAATGATATCATCTTCCTTTCCTAAACGTAACATGACTATGAATGAGTGCCATTGGCTGTCACAGATCCATAGGGAATGATATCATCTTCCTTTCCTAAACGTAACATGACTATGAATGAGTGCCATTGGCTGTCACAGATCCATAGGGAATGATATCATCTTCCTTTCCTAAACGTAACATGACTATGAATGAGTGCCATTGGCTGTCACAGATCCATAGGGAATGATATCATCTTCCTTTCCTAAACGTAACATGACTATGAATGAGTGCCATTGGCTGTCACAGATCCATAGGGAATGATATCATCTTCCTTTCCTAAACGTAACATGACTATGAATGAGTGCCATTGGCTGTCACAGATCCATAGGGAATGATATCATCTTCCTTTCCTAAACGTAACATGACTATGAATGAGTGCCATTGGCTGTCACAGATCCATAGGGAATGATATCATCTTCCTTTCCTAAACGTAACATGACTATGAATGAGTGCCATTGGCTGTCACAGATCCATAGGGAATGATATCATCTTCCTTTCCTAAACGTAACATGACTATGAATGAGTGCCATTGGCTGTCACAGATCCATAGGGAATGATATCATCTTCCTTTCCTAAACGTAACATGACTATGAATGAGTGCCATTGGCTGTCACAGATCCATAGGGAATGATATCATCTTCCTTTCCTAAACGTAACATGACTATGAATGAGTGCCATTGGCTGTCACAGATCCATAGGGAATGATATCATCTTCCTTTCCTAAACGTAACATGACTATGAGTCCAGTAATGACGTATTTACAGGAGATACGTTAATGGCATTCTCTCACATATATTGCTCATCTATATATATTTATATATATATATATATATATATAACTGCATGTAAACGAACAGACTGTATGGGGCTATATCCTGGCTCTTAATTGCCTTAGAATATACCATTCATAGGATAAGACCTGGAGCTCTCGTGGCCCATGTGAGCCTAAATAGCATCACGGTCTTTCATTTCCTAAAATCTGGACGTTTATTAAAACATTGAGATAGTTAAAACCAAATTTACCAATTTGGCGATCGGGGGACGACTATTTGTATGTGAATACGATTGGTCAGGAATATTGTGACGTCACTTACTTCGGCGTCTGGCACAGCACACGGCGACCACAATGATAATGATGAGGAGAACCAATCCACCGGCCGCTGCTGAGGCCAAGGTCAGTGTGTATTGTTCTGATGGCCGTCGTGGAAGAACAAATTAACAGTAATATTCCAGTTTAACACCAGCAATAACTTGAACCTCTCTTGCGGCGGCGGAATAATATTTTAAGGTGACATTTTCCTAAATACAGCATATATGGATTTCCTTGATAATTGTAGCTGTATCAATAGTTTCGGTCCCCAATTGAAGATGATTTACACCATTTACAACAATACAACATTTTCGGTGTTTGAATGTAATCATGATTACATTGAATGTAATCGTAATCGATTACTATCATATTACTTGTAATCGTAACCATAATCATAATCATGAAATTTCCAATAATGATATGGTTAGTGCTAATGACCCCATGCCTGTCGCATGGTGAGGCGATTGCCGAGATGGGAAACTAGGGTGCATGAGGCATGGACTGGGACATATGCGCAAATTTAAATTAATAATAAACTCAGGCTGGCACTGGTGGGTACTGGCAGCAGTTCGTTATTATTACTAACTGTCACAATTCACGTATGTACTCTTTGACATGACAATACTTCTGTTTTCTTAAATATGGCATCATAGTGACGTCACATGACGTCAGATGGCACGACTTGATAACAGCGTCTAAACCCCTATCATGCGGATGCATAACGTTACTGTGACACCCATATTGTATACCTAATTACGTAATATCTTTACTTACATGATAACACAGCCTCAATCCATCGTACAGATTGTAGCTTGGAGATCGTCAATAGATCGAAACGAAACTGCACATCTCGATCTCACTTACGTTGGACATCCATACCCAGCGTGACCTCTGTCTCTTCACTCGTCAGTTGAGTGCCGTTCTCCGCGGCTGTACACGTGTACGTGGTGTCTGTGTGGTGGACAGGTGAGATCTCCAGGATCTGTCCACTGTCACCAAGCACAGCGTGTCTCTCAGGCGGCCCGGTCCTGTCGATGTCCACCCCATTCCGGCTCCACGTGTACATCATGGCGGGTCGGTGGGCCACCGGAAGTGACGTAGAAGTAGCGTTACAGGTCAGCGTCACATTGGTGGGTCCGTCAATGTTATCCTCGGGTGTCTGTTCAATCGTCGGAGTGGCGGGAATATCTGGCAAATATATGTAATGTTATTGGTCGCAAGACATGATAGTGATCATGTGCAATTGGTCCGTGCGTGACTCAACAAATGCTCACGTATAGTTAAAAGTCGGCACTTGGCTGTGTACTGCGAAAACAGGTTTCAATGTGCGTGGAAACCTGTACAGGGACTTAAAACATTGTGTGACGTCACGCTTTGTCTTATGTGTTCATTATCAAGAAGAACGCATCGGGAAACAGACCTAGCCGTGTAGTATCAACTTAAGTGTGCGTTATTTAAATAAAGAACGACAAAACAGTGCATTATTTTAATAATGAACGGAAAAGCTGTGCATTATCTTGATAAAGAACAGTTATTGTTAATATTGACTGGCTTCACTCCGCCAAGTGTCACGGTGTAATCCGTCGAGTCGAGCCGAGCCGAGCTGAGCTGAGGCGAGCTAGCAGATGTTGTCAGAACTTGCCAATTTCAAGACAACCCATGCAATGCATCAGTCAATATTAAGTTCCAAGGGGGCGGGGGGTTAGATCAGAAAGCTCACAAGATATGGAAATTCGACCGTTATCGATTGTATATATTGCTCATGCCCTCTATAAATAAGGGGACCGTCTGGTATTGCCTTGTCATTTCATTGCTACTGCAGGTATCACATATGTGTTTAATGGTGCAGGACATATATGGAGGATCTATTTTTAAAGTCGAAGCGAGACTTCCAAAATGCCTACTTCCTCCAAGCCTTCCTACCCTCCCTCCTAGGGCTTCACATTGACGAACCGTTATTTCCATAATGTTCGCTAACGTATTAGTCGCACAATGCAACTGATACAATAGTCATTTTCCTGTATCCAAACATGGAAAATTAACCGCCCAAACCATGAGCAATGTTAATGCCTTGTTATAACAATTTTATAAGTACGTTAAAGAACTCGCTGTCGTGCATTCTCCAAACGAACCACTCCAGCTCGTTCTTTAAATAGTACTGACTGAAGCGGGCCCGCGTGCAGTGCACACAAGGGCTAATCTGGGTCAAGGAACCTGTCAGGACCACGAATGATGACTGGATGAAGCACACCCCAGATTAGGTACCCGAGACGGATTCGAACCAGCATCTATTGCTCTGGGGTCGAGTGCGCTGACGATTGCAAAAGTCAGTGCCTCTGATCTATGGTCTACTGTACCACCAGGGATGCCCCTAGGACCTATTGATCTGCGGTCTACTGCGCTAACCGCTACACCAGGGAGGCCCCCATGACTTACTGATCTGCGGTCTACTGCGCTAACCGCTACACCAGGGAGGCCCCCATGACTTACTGATCTGCGGTCTAGTGCGTTAGAAACACTATCCCAGGGAGGCCCCCTGGACCTATATTGATCTCAGGTCTAGGGTGCTCACCAGGACACCACGAATTTCTCCATGATATATTGATCTGCGATCTATTGCGCTAACAACTGCACCAGGGAGGCTCCCCATAATATAATAATCCCGTGTCCATCGGAGAACATTACTTTTCTGACAATTAAGATGAAATTTCGTGCTTCTTTCCAACGAGTCAAGCATACTGGATGGCCTAATAAGATCGAAGATATTTTGGCCACTAACATCTGATAAATGCATATAAAGCCATCCTCGTAGAGATGTCCGCCCAAAGCCTCAGAAGACGGACATACACCACCATGCCAGACGTCATGTCCGCAAACCTGCCAAATCACTTCGTCCGATTTTGCGAGGTATTTACCCCACACATAAAACAGCGTCCGTAGGGTACAATGGGTCACGTGTAGGTCCGAGCTTGTACTTCATACGCCACTTACCGTACACAAATAAAACAGTGTCCTTAGTGATTTGGGTACTCAGCGAATCGTATGTACACTTGTAGGTCCCGGCGTCTTCCGGTCTGAGACCCGTCAACCGGAAGCCGACACCCCTGGTGGTCGTGTTGTAGATGGAGAACCGGGGATCGTAAGTAGCATTGCCGTTCCCACCCGCTCCGTCCACGACTGGCGGGGGAATGGCGCCACTGTACGGTATGTATCTAAACACATCGGCTCCGTTGACTTTGAAGCCGACTGAATCATCCTTCCCTGGCTCTGACTCCAGCGTCCACTCCAGTGCGGCCGATTTAGTGACGTCACCTCTCACCACGCTGGGATACTCCACAAAAGCTGTAACCATGTAACAAACAACATGTAACAGTGACAACATGTAACAGTGACAGCATGTAACAGGGACAACATGTAACAAAAAACATGTAACAGTGACAACATGTAACAGTGACAGCATGTAACAGGGACAACATGTAACAAAAAACATGTAACAGTGACAACATGTAACAGTGACAGCATGTAACAGTGACAACATGTAACAGTGACAACATGTCACAGGGACACATTGTAACAGTGACAACATGTAACAGTGACAACATGTAACAGTGACAACATGTAACACACAACATGTAACAGTGACAGCATGTAACAGTGACAACATGTAACAGTGACAACATGTAACAGGGACAGCATGTAACAATGACAACATGTAACAGTGACAACATGTAACGGGGACACAATGTAAAAGTGACAACATGTAACAGTGACAACATGTAACAGTGACAACATGTAACAGTGACAACATGTAACACACAACATGTAACAGTGACAGCATGTAACAGTGACAACATGTAAAAGGAACAACATGTAATGCAACGTTGTAAATCACTCGAAAGCATTCGTCAGTCAGTCAATCAGGCAGGCAATGGTTTACGAACACAATACGAACGCATCCATGATAAGATACCACCAAGGCAATATTATACACAAGGGCGGATCCAGCGGGGGATTTCCAGGGGGTCCGGACCCACCCTCTTTTTTTGAGAAAGAATGCCGTTTTTCAAGGCAATACTTAGGCCATCTGAAGCGCGGAGCCCCCCCCCCCACCTTCCCCGCCCGCCCTTTTTTTTCACGAAGAGACGCTATCTTGTTTACAGCCCCACCCGCGGTCGGAAGTTCGGGCTACCCCCCCCCCCCCCGACCTTCTTTCTTTATAAATGCCCGGATCCGCCCCTGATACAGAGCTGCGCGAGGGCTATTTCGCCCAAATGTAAGAGACTGGAACCTAGTGGCTAAAACAGTTATCATTTCGAGAGTCTAGAGCGTCCATTGTTCGCATGAATTAAATACTAATGAAATATGACAATTATATCATAGGATAAAACAAGAAGTTGGAGCTGTGATAAATCATTTGGACTAGTCCAGATGAGTCTAGAACGTCCATTGTTCGCATGAATTAGATACTAATGAAATATGACAATTATATCATATGAGTTACGATAAAACAAGAAGTTTTCATTAATACGGAGCTGTGGGGAAATCAGAAGGGGTCCTCCACATGGAAGCTATACACACACATAATAAAGTACAGTGAATGTTGATACAATACACCGAACTTACCGCACATGCCTAGTTACATATTTTCCGCTCAGATACTCACAGTTGCTCTCTGCTCGGTGCAGCAACCAGAAACAATGAAGGCAGACCCAGAGCGCCAACTGGCGGGACATGGTCGTGAAATACCGTTATTTTTTTATATCGGCACTAATCACAGGAATCACTTTTTTTGCCTCGAACCAGCGATCTGGAAAATAATAATAATAGCGATAATGTTTAGCTACAAGATTGTAACATCGACACAAATGGATTGCATCTTCGCCAGAAGAAAATCCAGATTGACAAAATAACAAAATTCGTTGCTAAGAACTAACCCTAAAAAACCGTTCCAACCCCAAGCGCCTCAGAGTAAGTTTCACTACCGCCACCTAGCGAACATACCATTAGAGCATCGTGCGTCATAGCGTCATGCATACAAGCCACACATACATTCAGCATTGGCATAATGCAAACAATAAAGTCAACGTGATCATCTCACCGCTGGCAATTCCCAAACCTTAAAGTTAAACGAAACTTTGGACCAAGCGCTAAGCTGACAGTGCGTGGAAAACAGGCCCTCCAATTGATCAGTTGGTTGAAAAGTTGCTTTGTTTCAATAAATTTTACAACGTATTGCATCGAGCCCCGCTGTGATCATGTCTGTGTAGTCGCAGGAAAAGGTCACATGTCTTCACAAAAAGTAAGGGGTTACCCCGGGGATATGGCTCAGCTCTTCCCTTCCTTCTCCCATGGACGCGATATGACCACAAGTGGTAATGTGTGATGTGTACTGTGTTCCTAATTTATGTATTACCAACCTGTTCTCCATGTCAAATAAGTAGATTTTGTCTTGAATTTAAATCCTCAAAGCCTTTTGGGCTATAGGGCTATACAGTTCTCGCCATCGGGCCGCGAGACTTCAGTTTTGGGGACAAACAAACACACGTGCTCCGTATTGAAGCATAGACAGCTTTAAGTCAATTTCTTTCTGTGTTTATTCTAAAGACTATTGAGTACCATTTCACTAATGGCTATGGAAGGTATACGTAAAATGGAGGCGATGAAGCGCAAAACTTTGGGAATATACAAGGAAAAATTCGTCTTCAAAAGACTCGAAGGCTAAAAATAGCGTTCTAAATTTTGCCCTGCATCCGGGCTTTCGAGAGTTCTCCAAACAGCGCGTGACGTCACAGAGTTTCACGTGCCTCCGCGGTACCAAAAATGGCGAAGGGCAAGTGATCGACTTGACCATTCCGCTGTCAAAATGTGCAGTGCATGGAGAAACAACACACGGATGCGTCATTAAACCACATGGTAAAGGTAAAATAAAACAAGTTGGATGTTTTCGTATCACTTTTGGGCCACGATAAGACCAAGCTGTATCGTTCTTTGTAAGTTTTCTGTTTGAAGCGTTGCGCCAAAGTTGTCACCGGGGAGAATCCGTGTGACGTCATAATACCTCGTTTTCGTAGGATATACAAAAAACGTTACTTTCTCAGCCGTGTTGTCCCGTCGTAACAAATGTTCGTCATTGTGATGGCGCAAATGAATAAAAAATATGTTGTCTATCCGTTTTGTGCAGCTATATTTCTTAAATATTCTTATTCATATCGCCAGGCCTTCCGCAATAGATCCACCCCTCGACGCCTGGCTCTTGCGCAAGTAGTCTGATTCCCAGTCTTTCTCTTTGCGTAACATATACGCCACGCCTACGTCACAAATAGTCAGGATACCAGTGTGCGCAGTGATTCTAAACTCGTTCCAAACACGTGCTTCGTTTGTTTGTCCCCAAAATGAGTAAACCGAAAGTCTAGGCGAACGAGACTTTATAGCCCTATTCGGAGAGAAGCAAATGTGTTCCCTGGACCGGAAGTTGGTGGCCGGCGTTATATCCCTGCGCGCCTGTTAGGAATTTTCTGTGATGTCGACCGCGACTCGTTAGGACGTCCGCACGCAATTAAATAGTCGGGGCAGTTTTATGTTGAAATTGTTGTTTAACAGACTCAACGAGATATAAAACATAGGCATCATAATTTTGAGATACTTTTAGGCATGGTCCCAAAATATAAAAAATATAAGTTTGTGCATGTAAGTAGGCTGCTTTAAAGCGTCCTGAATAGAAAACCAACCAACCACGGGCTTACCAGCCACATCTGACCGAAAGAACAACAGGCCGCGCGACGGACGACAACATAGGCGCTCATCTCCGTTGAACATAATCAGAACTGTGTCCGGCAATGAGCCGACCCTTCGTATAACATATGGTATATTTTACGTAGGGCCGGTTATGACTAACTTTAGCCCCAGTCCACAAGGGTCAGTGTAGTCCAATCATTTTCCGTTTTTAATATGATCACAAGAAAAATTAAAAATTACTTTCAAAGAAATATCTCTTAAAGCAATATATTCCGTAATTTTTGTATTACCAACCTCTTTTCCCTTTTCCATCTCAATAATTACATCCTGTCTTGAAGTTAAATCCTGAAAGCCAGCCGGCAGAATTTGATACCCTTCTCTGGGCTCACGCGATCACAACTGTCATCGGGCGGAAGATATATGTCGTGGTTTCTTGAGAGAGAGGGGTCGGCTCGTGTGCGGACATTCTGATAATGATCAACGGAGGTGAGTGCTCTTGGGCCACTTTCTGCCTTCGACTCACTCCGCTAGGGCTCCATTATATATCTGTTGTCGCCTACTTCCTCAATGCATTATCACACTCGCTCGCCAGGGCGGCGCTACGCGCATTGACTTCAGGAAAAGTGCGCCGAGCGTTTCTAAAAATTAGTACCGGGACCCAGCCTAAGCCTAATAACACACGGTATCAGGTGATGAAAAGAAAGAGTTCAGTCACAATTAAAAGTTTTTCGAAAGGGTACAAGATGTATTTGCTGTATTAAATACCCAGAGCTCGTTAGTTTTATGTCTTATTCGTTTTTCAAGATTCTTGAAATGTGCCCCCGGCCGACAGCAGAGATAAAAGCGGAGCCTGCGTAGCGCCACCGTGCGGGGAGATTGCTCTCGGCCGAGAAGATCGACACGGATGACAGACGCGGGCGAGGCGGCGAATGGCACAAACGGATGCGTGTGTTCGCTGCTTTTTTCGAGCAATTACACATTATCTAAGACAGGCGCTGATGCATCTAGCATCTACAGTTTTCTCATTTAAAGCATGGTTTCATGAGCCGTTAATTTAAATGACATTTCACTATAATGTGTCACAGTCTGAGGCCAGACGACCACGTGATGAGTCAGTTAACGCCGTGTTTAGATACTGTCTTAAATAGCTTAAAATGTAATGTTTCGTGACAGTATAGCGACGCAACGCATCATGCCTGTTGTTCACAAGGACGTGTTTTCCGGCCTTTTTTTAAAAATGAGAGGCAATGAGAGACAATGTTTTCTGAGGTATGTTTCTGAGAGCACAGGCGCCTCAAGCCGAGGCACAGCGATGGGGGATAGTCTTAGCTTGCATCTAATCCCTATACAACAGAACAGGTAGAACTCCAGTTTCAGCACCTCAAACAAACATCGAACCAGTACCAAAGATATTAGTACAGCAAAATAGGTCATACGGCGCGCCCCCATTGTAAAATGTGTAATGCGGCGACTAGTGGCGCCGCTATGCGGCGAGTAGTGGCGCTGCTATGCGGCGAGCGCGTAACGCTGGGCTACCACTGCGCTGACGATAACGCAGTCTGCGTGATCAGCGGCGCCCTGTAAACTACAAATAGGATAGATCGTTATTGGTCGAGTTGATAAAAAGTCTGGTGATGTCCTTTCATGCTTTCAGGTATATCTTACATTAAATATATTTAATGTTGTAGTGTTTATGCGGCAGTGAGTAGGCCTAGCTGTTAGTGCCATCAAGGCGTTATATATTCCGAGAACCACATTCACTGTCAGTCAACTGTTTCCCTAACTTGCTGATAATTTTGCTGCTTGAAACCAACAGATGTGCCCTTGACTTATAATAAGACTACAACTTCATAATTATTTAGCACACGTGGCAGGGGGTCCAGCGGGGGTGGGGTCCTCGTTGTCCTTTCGTGGATAAATGCGGTCAATTTTGCGGGCCTTGCCGTTTTTTCAGACACCCGCCCCCCCCCCCCCCCCCACCCCCACCAGGTCGTAAGTGTCCAGTGGGCCCCTCCATATTTATATAAAATAAATACTGGAACCTCCCATGGGCGGTCTCCTGCTGTCTTTGCTTTATTGACACGGTTTGTCATGCAATAGATTCGTCTATCGTTCAATGCCACTGAAAACACAGCCTCCCAAGTCTGTAAGTGTATAACGAACCACAGAATGCACCCGTGAACTGGGAAAGAGGAAAATAATTCTTCGTGAACTAGGAATTGGGTATTAGCCGACCGCCGTGATCAAGGATTTTCATCAATCGTGAACTGGGAATTTTAATATTAAATAACCGTGAATCAGAAAATTGTCAATTTAGTATCGTGTATCCGCCCTTCCATTGCATGCGGGGAGTTCTGCTTTTAATTCATCGTGACCTGGGAATAACGAAATGTATTCTTCGTGATCTGGGAACACGACCCACACTCCCCTTGCCGCCCCCCCCCCCCCCCCGCCTATTATGTGGTGCCGGGGTCTGAGTTAGCCTAATCTTATTTTGATTCAAACCCCACGACATCGATCAGGACACCTTATTACACATTCGTTACGCCTTAGCAGCAACGATCCCACTGTATTTTGAGTACGCTGTGGTGGACCCTACCCCCCCACACACCCCACCATGCCTTCTCTTCACACACCGCACCATGCCTCTTCACACACCCCACCATGCCTCCTCTTCACACACCGCACCATGCCTCCTCCTCTTCACACACCGCACCATGCCTCCTCCTCTTCACACACCCCACCAACACAATTTCGCAAACACCCCAGTCCTT
Organism: Arenicola marina; assembly: GCA_964019135.1. Lineage (NCBI taxonomy): Eukaryota > Metazoa > Annelida > Polychaeta > Arenicolidae > Arenicola > Arenicola marina. Next base: position 35,335,371 of record OZ025250.1, read on the forward strand.
CTCCACCCACTAACATCCGCTCTGCGCTTACGTCGCATATGGCCTTTACGCCTGGCATCCATACAATAGAGGACCTATCTACGTGACTTCCTCTTCATATGTATAATGTTGTATAATATCACACAACATTAATTTTTAACAACGATATTATTACAAAACGTGACAACCGACCTAAATATATTTGTCCAATCATAAGCTTTCCTTTTTTTGGGCCAATCACAACCCGCCTGGCATTTACCCCGGAACTATCACGATCCGACGGGCGGTAGGGACTTCCCGGTAATTTGTTGTTTGTACCATTCGTGGTTAGTGCGTGGTGTCCGTGGGTGTGGGTGTTGACTCGCCCTAGCCACGTGCCCATCCGGGTCCGCCGATCTTGGCGTTCACATCGTAACACGTTGATTATTTCCGGAGGTGAATTTTATTTGCTTAGTAACAAAGACTGGACTGGTATGCTCCGCTGTCGTGCCTAGACGCCTGTTCACTACTCGCCCGTCTGGATCACCCGGGGGAGCCCCCGGTCCGGGCATCAGTGCCACCCGATCTCTGGTTCAACCGAGCCAGCCAATCAGGTGGCAGTAGGGGGTGGGGCTTAGCGACCGGTGGCGGGGGCACCAGCTGCCCCCACCCCATCCCGCACATGTCACGCCCGGACACCACAAGCGTGCTATTTTAGCGGCCAGTGCAGCATGCAACGATTGTGGAAAAGAAAGATGAGCTGCTAAAGCTGACTTTGAGCGAGACGTTTGTGGCTGGTATGTTCGTTCGGCTGAGTACTGGCTGGATATGTTTGCCGGCGAGGTGTTGAAATTGGAGTCCTATCTGTTCTATTATATAGGGATTAGGTACAAGCTAAGACTAACCCCCACCCCCCTCGCCGGGCCTCGGCTTCAGGCGCCTGTGCTGAGAGGCACAGTCTGTTTCATAGCCAAGGTTGAAATATCTCCCTTGCGAACCACTGTACTGGTCGAGGCATTTTCCATATTTCGGTTAGCCAAGGAGAGGGGGGGGCGGCGGTATCAGTGCGACATCCAATGATGAGCGCGGTGAGTAGAACAATAATTAATTGCGGGTGGGTGAGGTAAGAATATGCCCACCCTGCGTTCACCCCAAAACGCCCACTCTGTGTTCACCCCCCAAACGCCAATCCTCGCACCCCATCGACTGAGATATACTGATAGCAGTAGACAACATCTAAACCAACCTTACACCATCAATACTGGCGCAGCGTCTATTCCAGGCAGATCTATTCAATTAATCCACCTCATGCATGGATATAATATCCTCTTTGTTGTTTAGATATGTCAGTAATCCTTTGTCCTGACCACCAGAGCCTCCACGCCATTCAGCGTTTTCTCAGTTGGACGACGTAGTTAATATTCCTTGGTGTACACGCCGCCTGTCTCTCCACTCCACTAAGTCGACAGCATGTGATCAGGCTCCAGATTTCACTACAGCTATGGGGCGTAACGCTCAGTGAACGTTTCATAGGTCAGCTACACGCAAAACTGACAAGCAATTTTATGCAAGTCACGAATCCGGAAGTCCACAATGTATGCGGCGACTACCCCTCACCCCCCCCCCCCACCCCACCCCCTATAGCTTTAATTAACGGACACACATATGAGAAGATACAGGAAAGAGGACAGCTAGATAATTTTGACCAAACAAATATCCGTGGTGCCTATATGGATATCCAGACAGATTATGTGTGGCTGTGGCAAACAGTCACTGCTGGTCGAACCACGATGTTTAGTAGTCCACTATCTCCTTATGATTGAGGGTGGGGGGTTTGGGGGGGGACCTTGGGCAGACTGACGCTGATAAATGTGTGCTGGTTTAAATACGTATGTATGTAGAGAAAAAGGGGAGTCATATTTCACAACTTATTATATTAACTCCCAACTTTTTGGAGAAGAAAGACAGCATTTTGTTATCCTGTTTAGCATAGACATAGAGGGTGAGTTCGGACTCCGCGGAGTGCATAACCGAACGCTGAGATTGTGTTCCGATAACGCGGTCACGTGGTACATTTTACTCCCAGACCTTACTCCCCCCCCAGAGGAGGATCACGAGGATTTCCAACATGGCGTCCAGGCCAAACAATACGTAAAAAAGATATAAAGTAGTACTTCGACCTGCCAAAATTCTGTAAATAATATTATAACAACTAGAATAAAATAATGAACACAACACGCATCGGTTGATTATTTTTATGCTACTGTTTAACGATCTTCATGATTTGTGCAGTTCAGCAGGTGCAACATTCACGCGGACCGCGGATTTGGCGTTCGGTTTATCTTGATCCGCACATGAGCGGAAAGTATGAGTGCGCATGCTCCACATATCTGCGCCGATTACTCCGATCGCATATCCGAACTCAAGCAGATGCACCGATGGGGTTCGAACCACCGGCCGCTTGGGCTGTCCTGGCATCTAGCACACAAGATAAGAGGCCGATCCAGGCTGCCAATCATTCATTGACGTCACCTGTGCTTTTATCCCATCATGAGGCGAAAAAAGGTCTTCCACGTGTGTTATGACAAACAAGTCCGACAGACAAATCCGACAAACAAGTCCGACAAACGAGTCGGACAAACAATGCAGCATGCCACGTTCAGACATGAATACGTTTCACTCGCCCATGAGTTACAATTGTCAATTGCATACTCACTATTAATATAAGGAAAAACGACTCAAGCGTGGGCGGGGCTTAGTGTCGGAGTATGGATTCGTCTACAGCCTAGCGCGCTACATGCTGGAGCTTACAAAGGAGGCCATTCCTGTAGGACAATATAAATCCCATGAGTCAAAGGGTAAATGCACGATTTTTTTCATTGAGCAAGCCACGTTGCAGATACGTACTCGACCCTCTCCACCCTCGACTTGGTATTAATTGCCGCGTCCAGCTCAAATTTCGACGTGCAAGTTCTGTCTGCATTCAACACATCCGTGTTGGTCAGCCATGACGGGTATGTCAGTTCGAGCCACGCAAGGGGTGGGGATGGTGGAGGGGGGGGGGGAGGCCATGGTAGGTTTTATGCTTGGTATAAGTAGCTATTTTACAGTAACTGAGGATCCACGTCTCCTCAGGCACACTACTTGGCGACAAGTCGTGTGAGTGCTGACGATAAATCATTTGGTACTATAACTCCTGTAGTTTTTATATTACCAATCATTTCTCCATGTCAAGTAATTATATGCTGTCTTGAATTTAAATCCTGCAAGCTTGTGGGCTAATTCGTTCAAAGCAATTTTGTTCACCGGAACAAAAGTTGACGGCCGGATATATATCCCTGCCTGTTCGCTGTTCGCTGTTCGGTAGTCTGTGTAATGTCGACCGCGGCTCGCTAAGACGTCCGCGCGAGATAAACTAGAATGGCGCATGAAAATAGGCTGCTTTAAGGGATATTTACACAGCCTTCTCACATTGTCTCTGGATACCAAACCCAAAATCCCGGCAAAAAGTAGACGCAACGAGTGTCTAACAACTATATACGGATATCCTGCTTGGGTCATGTGTATTGCATTCTTCCCATCAGTTTACACAGCGCCGCCCCTGCGGGCGAGTGAGCGAGTGTCTTGAGGAAGAAGCTGACAAACAGAGATACAGAATCGAACTAAAAGTTATGGACGGCCAAGCTATCCATAAACGTCGAAAAAGGCAAACAAAATATACACTTAGCTCTGTAACACGTTACTATTTCATCATATCCTATCAAAAATCCAGTCGGCCTACTCCACAATCTACGTGAAATAGGCCAAAGCAGTGGCCTGCTTTACGTACATGGTTTAGCCGACTACAGGGCTTAGACGGCTAAAATCGCCCATCATTTACATGGTAACTTGTGGTAGGCAAAGATGACTGTGGTAACCACGGATGACTGTGGTAGCCACTGATGACTTTGGTAGCTACTCATGTCGGTGGTAGCCACTCATGACTGTGGTAGCCACTGATATCTGTGGTAGCCACTCATGATTGTGGTTGCCACTGAAGACTGTGGTAGCCACTCATGACTGTGGTAGCCACTCATGACTGGGGTAGCCACTGAAGACTGTGGTAGCCACTGAAGACTGTGGTAGTCACTCATGAATGTGGTAGCCACTCATGACTGTGGCAGTCACTGATGACTGTGATAACCACGGATGACTGTGGTTGCCACTCATGACTGTGGTAGCCATTCATGACTGTGGTAGCCACTGAAGACTGTGGTAGCCACTCATGACTGCGGTAGCCATTCATGACTGTGGTAGCTACTCATGAATGTGGTAGCCACTGATATCCGTGGTAGCCACTGATATCCGTGTTAGCCACTCATGACTGTGGTAGCCACAGAAGACTGTGGTAGCCACTCATGACTGTGGTAGCCACTGATATTGGTGTTAGACACTGATATCGGTGGTATACCACTGATATCTGTGGTAGCCAATCATGACTGTGGTAGCCACTGAAGACTGTGGTGGCCATTGATATCTGTGGTAGCCACTCATGACTGTGGTAGCCACTGAAGACTGTGGTAGCCACTCATGACTGTGGTAGCCACTCGTGACTGTGGTAGCCACTCATGACTGTGGTAGCCACTGAAGACTGTGGTAGCCACTCGTGACTGTGGTAGCCACTCATGACTGTGGTAGCCACTGTTATCTGTGGTAGCCACTGATATCTGTGGTAGCCACTCATGATTGTGGTAGCCACTGAAGACTGTAGTAGTCACTCATGACTGTGGTAGCCACTGATGACTGTGGTAACCACTGATAACTGGTAGTCACTCATGACTGTGGTAGCCACTCATGATTGTGGTAGCCACTCATGAATGTGGTAGCCACTCATGACTGTGGTAGCCACTCATGACTGTGGTAGCCACTGATGACTGGGGTAGCCACTGATGACTGGGGTAGCCACTGATGACTGGGGTAGCCACTGATGACTGTGGTAGCCACTGATGACTGGGGTAGCCACTGATGACTGTGGTAGCCACTGATGATGGCTACCACAGACATGAGACAAACCATTGGTTCTGGTAATTACCGTCTCAGAAACATTAATTTCCTCGATGATAATACCTTTATTATCATTATTTGTATGGCAATAGCCGGCTGCTACAGAGTGGTGATGTCACTCGTTACTGAGGTAACAACTGGCTATCGCACCTCTATCTCGCGTCTTGGGCTAAGTTTAGCCGATGTATGCCCATAGATAGCCAAAACCAACAACAAATGTTAGCTTTCTTAACGCCTAATCACGACAGTTATATATCCGCCTTAGTATTTTCATACGATTAATAATCAAGAGCAGATATATGGCCGTCCCAGGGCCCGATGGTGAACAGTCATTAATATCTGCCAAGATTTAATAAAGCCCCGACATAATTATCAACCGGAGTCTATAGTCGGCACGAAAACTCTCCAGCAACGAAATTTCTATTTTACGACACAATGTGCAGTGATTAAATATATTACTTCGTTGCCCTTGGCAGCAGACTTTGCGTCTCCTGACGCGATTTCGGGGCTAAAAAAAGGCCCCAGCCAGGGCCATTTTCCTGCGCTGGCTGTAAGTATAAAGCCGCAGGGCGATAAAAACGGCCCCAAACCGGTAAATTGCTCCGGATTTCGCCCCGATTTCACCCCAATTACGCCCTGCTCTGCTTTTTCGCCCCAAATGGTCAGTTTAGACATAGACCTAAATGTATGTCTATGGTTTAGATAAATGGCCCCAAAAACGCCCTAATTCCGCCCTGTTTTGGCCCTGAAACAAGACCTGCTTTTTAAAGTGCCCTGAATGAGGGCCAAATCGGGGCAATTTACGGGTTTGGGGCCGTTTTTTTCGCCCTGGTTGGTTTATACCAAAGACCTTACTATCATAGTAATAGTATAAACAAAGACAGTGGCGAGATCCTGTGCCTGACGCCATGCTTTTTTTTCTATGACGTCACTGGACGATTCTATTGGACGTTGTAAGGAATTTGTTTTTTATCATTAAATCAGTTTTGAAACGTTGAGGCAGAATTTAGATTCGATGCTGAACGATGTTGGAATCAATTTAATATGAAGTGAGTCCAAGCTTTCTTTGAAAAGTAGCATACTAAGGAGTTCCCTCGCTCAAATTAAATGTCGTATTTTCCAACATAATCTAAGTTTGAACCAATGAGAGAGCATGATTATGACCTGAATCTCCATTACAAAACTGACCAGAAACTATAAAAACAACGTCGCTTCCTGTATTAAAAAACATGAACAAAATGCGTTGTGTGGATATAAATCGTACATGTGGTACAGATCAGGTTCACAGGTTAACGACTAACTATGTCCATCGGAACACGACATGGTTCATAGGTAGAAACATGTATAGATTTCATCCCTTTCATCCCTTTCACCGCTTTCAGTCATGAACTAATGTTCAGCAGTTTTTGTTTGAGACTATATTTAGGGTAGATAGCCTAAGCTCTGAATCCAGTTAACGTTGTCAGGTCTGGCTCTCATATCCTGTATATCAGGCCGTCATGATGATCTATGGGGACACAGTTAATTAGTCAGACGGGGAATCACGTCAAACACGCATTACGATCAGGTACCGGATGTAACTGTCAGACTCAGGTCTATTGAGGGCTCGAAGCTACGTTTGCTACCCACACAGTTAGCTATATATACCAACAGCATGAGTCACTATAGGGCATGTCAGCTCTCGCCGGTTCTACTTCCGGCCTGGCAGATTGGTGACAACACACGAACATGTGTTTTTATTCAGTGCGCAGTTTGACTGTTTGACTACCCCCTGCGTCATAAGACGTGCGGAGGGCTGTCATACTAAAGCCGCCAGTCTGATCTCTAGGGCGGCTTTACCGATTCATATAATACCCAAGTGTCTTTATTACGGAATTCGCGTCCTGTTTGTACCTCACAATAAAATCGAGAAGTTATAACGCAACGCGGCGCCACATGAAGGGTCACAATATACGTCACTTGCTCCGGCAAAATGGCGCGCTGCTCGACATTGATGGGGGTCGGTTGCCTTAATCGTTTTCTCTTTACCAGTAAGCCGAAACTAAGTGTTATCACTCGCCAATTTAATTTCAAGATGTAAACTGCACATCGCGATTAGATTAGGGTTGACACCCGCTTTACATTCTAGTTACGGCATAGGACGTGGAACGTCTCAATTCATCGGACGTGCGACAGAGGAACAGCTAAGTCTTTAGTGGCAATATACTGGTAGATGAGACTTTGAACTTTCCATTATACTCAGTAAACTTGACGCTCAATGGTGATGATTTCCCTATGTGTATACTGATAATGATCACGTGACTAGCATGGGCAGCCATCACGGCCAAACTTGCAGTTGTTTTAATCATAATTGCAACTACCAATCAAATAGACAACTTTCCAAAGAACAGTTTGTGAAGCTTGGATATACTTACATGCGGTACTTGACATGAAATTGTGCAGCATTTGTTTTCATTTTGCAGCGGTTGTTTATCCAAGAAGTATATACATGTAGTCGACATGTATGCGGTATGAGTCAGCCATGCCACACTTGAATGGATCCTTTCACGTATGCTAGAGCAAATACTGGTACATAATCCATGCCGAATGATGCAAAATAATAATCAATATAGCTGATGTGTGTATGTTCAACTTATTGAACAACTCTTTAATGGTATTTCATTTTTAGGTTGTCCAGCTAAATTTTGATTATATTTAACATTTTGCTACTGTTGCCCTCAGGTATATACATGTGACATATAACAATAAAAAAGAAAACAACAAACTGGATGCAAGATATCCATCACAATTAGCACATTAAGCTAATCAAAATGCAGTAACATTAGAAAATTGTTGACATGTGATTTTCCTTTAACCAGCATAAACATCACAAGTAATAATAAAATGATGTTAATCATCAATGGGGGGGGGGGGTGTAAGGGGGGTGATGTTCCCAGATCTCGAAGAACAAATTTCTCTATTTACAGTTCACATGGAATTAGAAGATGAACTGCCCGCTCACAATAACAATGACGATTTTCCCGATTCACGGATTTAATTAATATTAAAATTCACAAATCACGATCAATGAAAAGCTTTATCATGAGGGTCGGTTATGCCCCATTCGAACCTCGCGAAAAATTACATTCCTGATTCCCATTTCACGGAGGAATGAAAAGCCCATTCCCGAGGAACGCAAATACACCGAGCCCCCCCCCCCCTCCCCCACCCCAATCAATGCCACAGTTTCAGAGCTATAAATTGCACCGGTGTATAAATCATACTTATGCACTACAAAATAATTCCATGTTCTTCAATAAGGTGAAATGCCACGAGCGACAAAGTTAAATGTTGATATGGAGAGTGAAGGTATTCAACCGGCATGTAACTTGTAGCTCGCGAAGTATGCGCCCTAGGATTACATCTAAGGGCTCAATCGAAAGCTGTAAGACATCTCTAGGTGACTCAATAATAATCAAAGGACCAGTCTAAGGGCATAAAGGGTCGCGGAAGCGAGCAATGGAGCTAACGCCTTCTTTTTTCCCTGGTCCCCTTGTGGTTCCTACCCCTGGCTGCTGCCTTTTCTTTGGTGTCTATGCATCCCCCTTGCTGCTGCCCCTGACTGATGCCTTTCCTTTGGTGTCTATGCATTCCCCTTGCTGCCGCCCCTGGCTGCTGCCTTTCCTTTGGTGTCTATGCATTCCCCTTGCTGCTGCCCCTTGCTGCTGTCCGTGGCTGCTGCCTTTCCCTTGGTGTCTATGCATTCCCCTTGCTGCTGTCCCTGGCTGCTGCCTTTCCCTTGGTGTCTATGCATTCTCCTTGCTGCTGCCCCTGGCTGCTGCCTTTCCCTTGGTGTCTATGCATTCCCCTTGCTGCTGCCCCTGACTGCTGCCTTTCCTTTGGTGTCTTTCCTTTGGTGTCTATGCATTCCCCTTGCTGCTGCCCCTTGCTGCTGTCCCTGGCTGCTGCTTTTCCCTTGGTGTCTATGCATTCCCCTTGCTGCTGTCCATGGCTGCTGCCTTTCCCTCGGTGTCTATGCATTCCCCTTGCTGCTGCCCCTGGCTGCTGCCTTTCTCTTGGTGTCTATGCATTCCCCTTGCTGCTGCCCCTGGCTGCTGCCTTTTCCTTTGGTGTCTATGCATTCCCCTTGCTGCTGTCCCTGGCTGCTGCCTTTGCCTTGGTGTCTGTGCATTCCCCTTGCTGCTGCCCCTGGCTGCTGTCTTTCCCTTGGTGTCTATGCATTCCCCTTGCTGCTGCCCCTTGCTGCTGTCCGTGGCTGCTGCCTTTCCCTTGGTGTCTATGCATTCCCCTTGCTGCTGTCCCTGGCTGCTGCCTTTCCCTTGGTGTCTATGCATTCTCCTTGCTGCTGCCCCTGGCTGCTGCCTTTCCCTTGGTGTCTATGCATTCCCCTTGCTGCTGCCCCTGGCCGCTGCCTTTCCCTTGGTGCCTTTCCTTTGGTGTCTATGCATTCCCCTTGCTGCTGCCCCTTGCTGCTGTCCCTGGCTGCTGCCTTTCTCTTAGTGTCTATGCATTCCCCTTGCTGCTGTCCCTGGCTGCTGCCTTTCCCTTGGTGTCTATGCATTCCCCTTGCTGCTGCCCCTGGCTGCTGCCTTTCCCTTGGTGTCTATGCATTCCCCTTGCTGCTTCCCCTGGCTGCTGCCTTTCCTTTGGTGTCTATGCATTCCTCTTGCTGCTGTCCCTGGCTGCTGCCTTTCCCTTGGTGTCTATGCATTCTCCTTGCTGCTGCCCCTGGCTGCTGTCTTTCCCTTGGTGTCTATGCATTCCCCTTGCTGCCGCCCCTTGCTGCTGTCCGTGGTTGCTGCCTTTCCCTTGGTGTCTATGCATTCCCCTTGCTGCTGTTCCTGGCTGCTGCCTTTCCCTTGGTGTCTATGCATTCCCCTTGCTGCTGCCCCTGGCTGCTGCCTTTGCCTTGGTGTCTATGCATTCCCCTTGCTGCTGTCCCTGGCTGCTGCCTTTGCCTTGGTGTCTATGCATTCCCCTTGCTGCTAACCCTGGCTGCTGTCTTTCCCTTGGTGTCTATGCATTCCCCTTGCTGCTGCCCCTTGCTGCTGTCCGTGGCTGCTGCCTTTCCCTTGGTGTCTATGCATTCCCCTTGCTGCTGTCCCTGGCTGCTGCCTTTCCCTTGGTGTCTATGCATTCCCCTTGCTGCTGCCCCTGGCTGCTGTCTTTCCCTTGGTGTCTATGCATTCCCCTTGCTGCTGCCCCTTGCTGCTGTCCCTGGCTGCTGCCTTTCCCTTGGTGTCTATGCATTCCCCTTGCTGCTGCCCCTGGCTGCTGTCTTTCCCTTGGTGTCTATGCATTCCCCTTGCTGCCGCCCCTTGCTGCTGTCCGTGGTTGCTGCCTTTCCCTTGGTGTCTATGCATTCCCCTTGCTGCTGTTCCTGGCTGCTGCCTTTCCCTTGGTGTCTATGCATTCCCCTTGCTGCTGCCCCTGGCTGCTGCCTTTGCCTTGGTGTCTATGCATTCCCCTTGCTGCTGTTCCTGGCTGCTGCCTTTCCCTTGGTGTCTATGCATTCCCCTTGCTGCTGTCCCTGGCTGCTGCCTTTGCCTTGGTGTCTATGCATTCCCCTTGCTGCTACCCCTGGCTGCTGTCTTTCCCTTGGTGTCTATGCATTCCCCTTGCTGCTGCCCCTTGCTGCTGTCCGTGGCTGCTGCCTTTCCCTTGGTGTCTATGCATTCCCCTTGCTGCTGCCCCTGGCTGCTGCCTTTCCCTTGGTGTCTATGCATTCCCCTTGCTGCTGCCCCTGGCTGCTGTCTTTCCCTTGGTGTCTATGCATTCCCCTTGCTGCTGCCCCTTGCTGCTGTCCCTGGCTGCTGCCTTTCCCTTGGTGTCTATGCATTCCCCTTGCTGCTGTCCCTGGCTGCTGCCTTTGCCTTGGTGTCTATGCATTCCCCTTGCTGCTACCCCTGGCTGCTGTCTTTCCCTTGGTGTCTATGCATTCCCCTTGCTGCTGCCCCTTGCTGCTGTCCGTGGCTGCTGCCTTTCCCTTGGTGTCTATGCATTCCCCTTGCTGCTGCCCCTGGCTGCTGCCTTTCCCTTGGTGTCTATGCATTCCCCTTGCTGCTGCCCCTGGCTGCTGTCTTTCCCTTGGTGTCTATGCATTCCCCTTGCTGCTGCCCCTTGCTGCTGTCCCTGGCTGCTGCCTTTCCCTTGGTGTCTATGCATTCCCCTTGCTGCTGTCCCTGGCTGCTGCCTTTCCCTTGGTGTCTATGCATTCCCCTTGCTGCTGCCCCTGGCTGCGCCCTTTGCCTTGGTGTCTATGCATTCCCCTTGCTGCTGTCCCTGGCTGCTGTCTTTCCCTTGGTGTCTATGCATTCCCCTTGCTGCTGTCCCTGGCTGCTGTCTTCTCCTCGGTGTCTATGCATTCCCCTTGCTGCTGTCCCTGGCTGCTGCCTTTGCCTTGGTGTCTATGCATTCCCCTTGCTGCTGCCCCTGGCTGCTGCCTTTGCCTTGGTGTCTATGCATTCTCCTTGCTGCTGTCCCTGGCTGCTGCCTTTTCCTTGGTGTCTATGCATTCCCCTTGCTGCTGCCCCTGGCTGCTGCCTTTCCCTTGATGTCTTTTCATTCCCCTTGCTGCTGCCCCGGGCTGCTGTATTTTTGTTCCGGCCGGATCGGATAAAGAACAGGTTACGTCTGGTGAAACATTTCTACACATTCCGCAATGTCGCATGCTATCTTACCGAGGACACTTCCTTCGATTTTTTGTTCAATCATTTTAATCGCGAAAATCAAACCCTTACCTCCCACTCCCCCCCCCCCCCCCACCCCACCCCTTAAATGAGTATTCGTCCCTGTGTGGGTTCTCATTTAAAACATTGCACGCTATTAAAAAAAAATTCACTGGCGTTGGTGCGTCCAGTGTGCGTAGGTACTAACTGGGCAACAAACCAGCTCCTACTTGTCTGCCTAACGGCACATGGATCGGTGGTTCGCGCCCCGCTGTGGCCATGTCTGTGTGGTCACAGGATACAGATCCCATGTCCTTCTTCGCAAAGAGTAGGGGTTTACCCCCGGGGACGTGGCTCCACTCTCCCTTCCTTCTCCCATTGACGCGATATGACGAAAAGTGATTAAAGCGTCCTGAATATAGGCCTACAACCAACCGCCCAGTCCGGCTTGTCATAATGCGCCCCGTTCAGGGAGCACCCCCGTGGGATGGTTGGGTGGGGAGCATAGTGACATCAGCCCAGGAGTTTCTCTGTCACAATATGTGCGTTTAACTCTGTTAGCATCCCAATCTAAAAAGAAATACGTGTGGTATAGTGTGGCCTTCCTAAAACAAACTTTTCTTCGAATAACTAATTATTCGTATGTAGGGGGTCTATATATGTCACAGTAACTCATCGGTCATCACTCTAACTCTTCGTATACACACTATTTCTTCATAGATATTCCACTAACTCTTCGTATATATCACACTAACTCTTCGATAACTCGACTAGGGTAACTAGATAAAAAAACTGACAAGGAAGTGAGAAAGTTGCACGAATTTGGCACGTCATTTTACAATTCAGAAAATACATTAGGATTGCATACTTTATGATAAGACTGGCTTGACGCCTGCCTCCGTGGACCTTGCGTCAGTAAAGACAGTAAAGGCCATGTAGGTCAAACTGTTTTTACCGATTTTCAGGTATCAAGAAATGGAAAATGGCTATTAGACATGCCGTTATTGATAAAAAAAAATCTCTACGCTCTGTTTGTAAATACAAAATCAGTGAATTTTTCCCCAACTGCCATCCAAGTACCCATTGGCGTACCAAAATGCATGAAAAAGACACCCTTTACAGCGGCACATCACCAGCAGTCAACAAATTAACTTAAGATATCCCCCCCCCCCCCCTTGGATTTAGATATATATTTATTGTTCTTGATGCGGTCCTCTCGATTATTTCCTTCGCTTATCTCGATTAATGGTTCATGCATTTTAATTTACCCTTGACGATTCTTGATTTACTATTTTATCTTTCGTGTATCACCATTTATCATTTTTGTATGTAGATTCAGGCTTGGTGTACCATTTGTATGTTTTACTCTTCGTAAATTTACTTCCTTTTACCTCGATTTATTCTTCGTGAATCGCGATTCACTCGTCGTGTATCGCGATTCACTCGTCGTTTATCGCGTTTTACTTCCATTTCTATTTTTGGTAAACAATTTGCCTATGAGCTGGACACGAACTAAATATTTAGTTTATATTTACGTAAATTATTATATCCGTAGAGCCGCACAAATAGCGCCCCCCCCCCCCCCACCCTCACCGGCTCAACCCCAGCTTCCAATTTCCATGGTAATTGTACCCCCAAACCTCCTCCCCCCATTCCCATGGTAATTGTAGCCCCCCTCTCTCCTTCTCCTCCTCTCCACATTTTGATGGTAATTGTAGTGACGCCAATTAACATATATCTGCTCTCAGCTCTCTCAGACTGACGTATGATTCTATTACGATAGCCTTTAACCTCGGATGTTATTTAAAACCTTTCGCAGGGCAAAGGTTGGTTACATAAAACTAAACGGCAAGCTTGACATACCATCCCTGTACTGTAGGCGATCGCCTGATCATTGGAGCTTACCCCAAGTGACCAGGATGTACGCGATGTAAGCGGCACCATTACCAAAATGACTGCAATTACACTCATTGAGTTTGGCGTGTGAGGAGGATGGAGGGGGTGGGGGCGGTTGTCGTGGCTGTGTCGTTTCTCTCTCTGCTATATGATTGCCATGGATATCGAATTTACTGAAAACATGGATGGCATATAATCGCGCACTGATGTGTCAGGGCGGCGCAGTTTTGTGGTATAGCCTAGGCCTATAGATATCAATACCTATGTGCGTCCTGTGGAACAACAAACCATTTGCCCTGTGGCCTCCATCGCGCCCTCTAGTGTGCGCTCGGTAGTTGACAACCAAGATGGCGTCCTCGCTGGTCGTGTTCGGCATCGTCGTATGTTTCGTTGCGGTGACAAGTAAGTGAGAAGTGTTATTTTACTGAACGGTTATGGTTATCATCATGATGGGATTAATCGTATGCAATGGCTTCAGTGTGCTGGGCCAATATGTTTGTATCAAAGTTTGCAGCGCTTCCTTTGCATGGATAGGCACGGGGTTAACCATTCCGTCTGTAGCAGGTTGAGCTGCAGATCAACAGGTCAAGGGTACGAACCCTGGCGCCTGCATCTGGGGCAAGATTCATTCAGCAACATTGCATTGTTTCTTGGCTCATTTTAATTTCTTTATGTGCACAGAAGCGGTTTAACATTCCAACATCTCTTTTCATTTTCTGGACTCTTGGTTTTGTTGACTCTTTCACATATTTTACTGGTAGTTAACCCCGGGCGGGTGATTTCCTGACTAAACTTTAGCCCTTCGATGCGCAGCGTTGACATAAACGGGATTCTGACTATATATCATAGCCGTGCTGTGAACTGTTATCCGAATTATCAGAAAATGATTGTGATATATATGTATTCGTCTTCTTCCATGTATGTTGTTGTGGTTACCATGGCTGCAGTTGCTAAGGAAGATGGCACCCGGCAGACGGAAGCCACGCAACTGACGCGATTTAAGCAGGTATGCCACATGGCGTCTTATAGAAGACTATGAACACATGCATGTACCTGGAGCCCCTTGCAGGGGCGGATCTGAGGTGGGGGCGGAGGGTAAGGGGGGTTTGGGAACTTGAGCATGCACTGTAAAAGTCGGGCTTTCCCACGAAATACATCGGAAAGGGACATGTTGTAGAAAAACCCAGAGACCCAGAGATCCAGAAACCCAGAGGCGGATGCAAGTGGGGGGGGGGGGCTTTGTCTAGGGATGGATGTTAATGACTGATTAAAGTCGAAGTTTTTTACACCCTCTCGGTTGTAAAAAACAAAATTTGGCGGAAACACGCTGTTATTTTCACACCCCACCCAATCCCGTTGTCACAACTTTTTGCTAGAGAGCCCCCCCCCCCCTCCGCCCGCCCCCCCCCCCTCCTTCCAAACTCCTAGATCCGCCCCTGACTTGGTAGAGATGAGACTTTCATTGAGGTGATTATATTGTTTCTTATTAAAAAAATAACTCAACGCACAATGTACAATGCATGGTTGTGTTCTTTGTCTTAAGGTCTCTCACCTGTAACTCATAAGCACTACAGTGATCACCTAGTAGAGCTAAACACCCAGTAGAGGTAAGCACATGTTTATGAACATTGATCTGTTTCAGGCCCTCCGAGGTCAAAGGTCAGGGGGTCAGCAGTGCCCGGATGGTTCAGTCTGTGACTGGAATGACCGATGTTGCCCCTTCGCGAACGGTTACTATGGCTGCTGTCGCCATGGCGATGTACGTATGAACGTGTTTTCAAATCGAATGAATTATATCTACAGTGTAAAGTTCCATATCATCAAGGCCTGATTGATTGAGTATTGCTCAATTTACACTCAGTAAAATCTGTGAATGTTAACCGGTGTAATATAGTGAGAACAAAGAGTATGCAGTCATGTTCAAGTCTGTTAAAGATTTAATAACATTTTGGCTGTAAGACATCATATCAACAGTGTAGGATGTACGGTTCCGTTACTATGACGCCATATCCTGCAGGGTCGTTGCTGTGGTGACGGTCGCTGCTGTGCCTCTGACTCGGCCTGCTGCCAACATGGCGGTTGTTGTCGTCATGGGACACAGTGTTGTGGCAACTACTGCTGCAGTATGGTAAGTACAAGCAACGATGATTCAATGTGTAAGTTAATATCCAATGGGACACGACATTACCGCACTACAATGTTATCCGGGGCTCGAACCACCGGCCCACGTGCCGTTATGCTCTCAGGTGACCAGAGCACTCAATGCGAGCGCTCTAGCCCAATGAGCTGTCGCGCCGGACCCTTACTGGTCTAATGGAGGCGATACCGCCTGTGACCCAAACCAGATCGAAGATGACTGAAGCATAGGCGAAATAGAGGTTATCCCCCTCACCCGACTACATTAATTATGATTGGTTCATCGTGAAATTAACTTTGACCAAGGATCGAACAGCCAGACTTTATACAGTCGCCAAAGATATACACTGAGCTGCGGGACTATTTCAGGGTCAAAGCTGCTGCGGAGGGACTACTTGTTGCAGCGGACCGTGTTGCGCCAACGGCGGATGCTGCCGCTCCGGGGAGACGTGCTGCGGCCATGGCAACTGTTGTCGCCCAGGATACAACTGCTGCGCGGATGGATCTGGGTAATAAGAGCCTACTGTGTGACCTTTAACCCTGGGTACGGAGATGGGGGTTGGGGGGGGGAGTAAGGGGGAGCATCCCGTGGCTTAATAGGTAACACGTGTCCTTCACTGACGTCACGGTTCCTTTTACGTGCGTTATGTCCCACAAACAAGTCCGACAAACAAAGCAGCATGTGACTTTCTGGTCCGTTTCAGATATGAATACTTTGCACTTGTACCAACAACATTGTAGCGTCCTGATAAATTAATCATCTTTGCTCCAGCTGTTGTCGCCATGGTTACTCGTGTTGCCCTGGCGGCACGTGTTGCCCGCCGTCATCCTATTGTTGCGTCGGTGGCTGTTGTCGCGGTCGAGACGCCCGGGAGCTCTTTGTCAGGGAGGTCATCATGGGAGAGAAGATGGAATTCAGCCAGGTCAGTCCGTCAGCCATTGCTGGTAGTGAACTCTGGTAGTCACGATTAACCATCCAACAGCTGATCCATTATTCAAAATCTATATGTATTGCTTCATAGGCCTAATCGGCGCCCGTCGGTGGTCTAATATAATACAAAACATCAGGGCGCTGGTTGCTGCGTTTCTTGCAGTTAAATATATGGAAGCAAGGAACCCAGGAAGGAGCATAGATCTACGTACGATACAAATATTAGACTTCTGACATCCCGGGTCTGACATACAACAGTGACCCTCTTATCAGGCTATAGATATCAAATATGATACTCAAGTCCACTATTGACGGATTTCAAAGTATATTAGAAGGTATCAAGGTATGCAGAACACCTCAAGGCCACAGCTCACGAAAACGGCTACTATATACGATGTAAGAAGCATCTGCGAGCTTGGGATTTTCAGAGCCAGTCGCCAGATCTATTTCTTTGAACGTTGTATGCATGCAGACGAAATTAAACCATATAAACAAGGGTGCATGTTAACCAAAAACATGTGCGGGTGAACTTTATTTGATAGTCATCTCAATTAATAGACGTAATAGCGTGCGATTTTCATAGCTTTGGGTGTTTTATTGGTCATTCTTCAGTCGGCAGCAATCCCCTATCTTCATGATTACCCAATAATAAACACGGTTAACTGCTGCATATTGATGCCAGGCCAATACAATTGCCAGACGTCCCCGCTAACTCCGTGCGCTATTATTATAATGATAGTAATTGCGACAGTTATCGTGGGGCCAGATATATTACGGACTTTTATTCTGTCTATAACAACCCACCATTTTCATTATCCTCTCGCGGCAAACCCAGGACCGAGTACAATCATGTAAATGGCGGGCAGATACTGATGATTGAGGTCGCCCATTAAAAGAGTTTCCCACCCTAAAAATTCATCCTATTGCTATATTATGTTGATCGAAGTTCACGCTTTTTATATGTTAATAGATCAAGTAAAACAGTGTCTTTATATCGGAATTATGCTGATATAAATATAGTCTACTTGACTTGATCTCGACTCCTACTTTATTTGCTGCAGAGAGTTGAGTGAACCCCCGCAATGAAGATGACGTCACATCCTCAATTCTGGGACAGTGATGACGTCACCGCTGCCCACTCCAAGGCCCGACTCAGTACCACAGTTTCTCTTTCCTCACCATAGTAGTAACTAAATAAATAAATATGTTCAGCTATATCCCACAGTGTTGTATGTATTTAAAAGCAATATACTTACATGCGCCATCTTAGATTTTCACATTTTACACTCAAGACTAAAATTATCTCAAAATTATGATGCATATATGTTTTATATCTCTGAGATTCTGTAAAACAACAATTTCAACATAAAACTGCGCGGTCTATTTCTATCGCGCGCAGACGTGATAGCGAGCCGCGGTCGATATCACACACAAACAGGCGCGCAGGGATATAAAGCCGGCCACCAACTTCTGCTCCGGTGACCAAATTGCTCCGGATAGCCCACAGGCTTTCAGGATTTATTAAGACAGAATATACTTATTTAACATGGGAAAGAGGTTGGTAATACAACAAATTACAGAATATATTGCTTTAATGAACTATTTGGGCTTTGGAAGGATGACACTTAGAAAGCATATCCTGACCGTGCCAAGGGTCAAGGTAGAAAGGAGCCATGCCTCCGGGGGTAACCCCTAGCTCCTTGCGAAGAAAGACAGTATGTTTCCTCTGCACAAACATGGACATTTGCACAGGTGGTCTTCGAACCTGACACCGGCCGTTGGGGGTTGGCTGAAGAGCGCGCGCACTTTAATGCCAACTATATTTAGTATGTGTCAACATTGTCGCTGGGTGCTTATCGCTTTTTCCGTGTAGTCACCAATACCTGGCTGGGTGCCAACACGAATATCATAACGCCTTATCGCCGAATTCAACACCATATCAGATATCTGTGGCAAGTCATATTGGTAGCAATGCCCAAACCGTCTTCAAAGCAACAACATCTCACACCCGCTAGACATCAGTTACCGCAGTGTCCAATTTTGCAGTTAAGCGGACTGCAAGCGGAAATAACGCTAGACACCAGTTACCGCAGTGTCCACCGCAGTATCAAAATTTGCAGTTAAGCGGACTACATGCGGAAACAGCGCTAGACGTCTCGCGAGCGGAGCGAGTGGGGCGGCTAGTACTGCAGACAAATGTGTGTGTGTGGGGGGGGGGGGGGGGAGGGGGGTTCAATGAGCGCGCCAACTGTCCACATTCAAATTCATTCTCAAAACAGCACTTACTATTTCATAATAGTCAATATAAATAATAGTAGGGGGGTTACTTCCTGAAACATGGCTCCACTCTTCTTTCCTTCTCCCATTGACGCGATATGACGAAAAGTGGTTAAAGCGTCCTGAATATACAACCAACCAACCGCCTAGTCTGGGTTGTCATAATGCGCCCCGTTCAGAGAGCACCCCCGCGGGGTGGGCGGGTGGGGGGGGGGGCATAACTATGCGCGCATTATGCGTAGTGACGTCAGTCCAGAAATGTCTCTGTTACAATATGTGAGTTTAACTCTGTTAGCATCCCAATTTAAAAAGGGATACGTGCGGTATAGTGTGGTCTTTCTAAATATTCGTATATATCACACTAACTGTTCTTCGAATAACTAACTCTTCGTATGTAGGGGGGTCTATATATGTCCCACTATCTCATCGGATATCACTCTAACTCTTCGTATAACGCACATCTCTCCATATATGTCGCACCAACTCTTCGTGTATCAAACTATGTCTCCTTATATCATACTAACTCTTCGTATATATTGCACTAACTCTTCGTATATATTGCACTAACTCTTCGTATATATTGCACTAACTCTTCGTATATATTGCACTAACTCTTCGTATATATTGCACTAACTCTTCGTATATATTGCACTAACTCTTCGTATATATTGTACTAACTCTTCGTATATATCACACTATAGTCTGCGTGTATCAAACTATATGTCTTTATATCACACTAACTCTCCGCTTTTATCGCACTGATTCTTCGGATATCTCCATTTACCCTTATTATACCCAGATCCAATCTTCGTTTAACGACAACAACGTCGTATGACCCACTGTCCATATAGTTACACGTTGTACAGTGAGCCTGGCGGTTTTTACCACAACAACGCTCTTGGAGGGGGGTGGGTAATGAGATACAAACATTGACAAGGAGGTGCCTCGGGAAGCCTCTAAATCTGACTCATCCAAGTACCAAGAACTGTGTGAAATAAGAGCCCATTGACATCAGACATCAGAAAGCTTACCAGTTGAGAAAGTTGCACCGCTTTGGCACGTCATTTTACTATGACGAAAATCCTTAGGATTGCTACTTTATGCATACTGCTTTGACCCTAGCCCCAGTTACCTGGCTGCAGGAAGGGCAAAAATTTGACTGGGCCCTGTCCGATTCTTGCTCGTCGTGTATCGCGGTTTATTTGCCGTGTATCGCGATCTACTCTGCGTGTATCGCGAACTACTCTTTGTGTATCGCGATTTACTCTTCGTGTATTGCGATCTACTCTTCGTGTATCGCGATCTACTCTTCGTGTATCGCGATCTACTCTTCGTGTATCGCGATCTACTCTTCGTGTATCGCGATTTAATCTCCGTTTAGGTCTTTCTAGTTCACTGATCGTAAATGTTGGGCCGCAACATCAGGTATCTCTCGCTCCACTTCTGTTCTTGTTAAACATTTAGCTCATGAGCTGGACACAAACTAAATCTGTAGTTTATATGTACGTAAATTAATATATCCCTAGAGCCATACAATAATCCGCCATCGCACCCCCCCCCCCTCCCCCCCCCCCCCCCCCGCCCCAACCCCCGCTCCAGTGGCGGATCCTGGGGGTGGGCGCCGGCGGCCGGCGGCGCCGCCCCCCGCCCCCACCCCTTTCAGAAATGACCCAAGAACTGTTAAAGTCAGGTTTTTGAGGAAAACACTTTTTGGGTAAAATATTCTCACACGGGGTCTGGGCTTTCACAAATTCCTGGATCCGCCGCTGCGCTCTCCATTTCGGTGTTAATTGTACCCCCACCTCTCCCCTCCACAGTTTCTCTTGTAATTGTAGCCCCCCCCCCCTCCCCCCCCCCCCTGTCCTTCCTTCGTCTCTGCATGTTGATGGTAATTGTAGTGACCCTCACATATATGTGCGGCCTCTGCTCGCACTCGGACCAACGTGGCACTCTCTTTGCACAGCATTTGGCCCCGAATGTTATTTAAAACATTCCCCAAGGCCAGCCAAGTTGTGGTGCCTAATTCTAATCGGCAAACTATATATCCACGTCCTTGACATATCATCCCTATAGGCGATACATCATTAGAGCTCACCCGAATTGACCACGACGTACGCGATATAGGAAAAAGTGGAGCCATTAACAGAGTGGCTGCAATTAAACTAATTGAGTTGTTGGGGGGGTGGGGGGGCGGTTGCCGTGCCTGTGTCGGTCTCTGCTATATGACTGACATGGTTATCGAATTTAACGATCATAGATGGCTTTTAATCGCGCACTGATGTGTCAGGGCGACGCAGTATTGTGGTATAGCCTAGGCCTATAGATATAAATACATACGTGCGTCCAGTGGAACAACAAACCATTTGCCGTGCGGCCTCCATCGCGCCCTCTAGTGTGCGCTCGGTAGTTGACAACCAAGATGCGTCTTCGCTGGTCGTGTTCGGCATCGTCGTATGTTTCGTTGCGGTGACAAGTAAGTGAGAAGTGTTATTTTATTGAACGGTTATGGTTATCATCATGCTGTGGTTATCATTCAGTGTGTGGGGCAAATATGCTTGTAGCAAAGTTTGCAGCGCTTCCTCTGCATGAATAGGCACAGGGTTAACCATTTCGTCTGTACCTCAGTGGGTAAGCAGGCTGAGCTGCACATAAAAAGCTCGCTAAAACTTTGGTCTCTTTATGCGTAGGGAAGCGGTCTAGCATTCCAACATATCTTTATATTTTCTGGGCTCTTGCTTTTGATGACTGTTTCACATGTCTTGGGGGTGGTTACCATCGGAGGATTGATTTCCTGACTAAAATTTAGCCCATCGATGCGCAGCGTTGACATAAGCGGGATTCAGACTATATCACAGCCGTGCTGTTTTCTGAATATCAGAAAAGAATTGTGATATATATGTATTCATCTTCTTCCATGTATATTGTTGTGATTACCATGGCTACAGTTGCTAAGGACGATGGCGCACGGCAGACTGAAGCCACGCAACTGACGCGATTTACACAGGTAAGCCTGTCACATTGCGTCGTATTGAAGACTACGAAGACCTGTGTTCCCAGCAAACACATAACGTTTTAAAATGGTTCTAATTACGTTACAACCGATTTAGAAACGTTATAAAAACGTTATGGGTTTGCTAAGTTAGAACCCAAAACGTCCTAATGACCAAAAACGTCATTCCTTGGTAGAATGAAACATACAGTTTTAAGCTTGACTTCAACCATATTGCTCACACGCCTGCGTGGAGTTTCTGAAGGAGACGGGGCTAAAGGGGTGATAAGAGACCTCTTGGAGGCCGAAATTCGCAGGAAAATAAGGAAATCAAAATGTTTCTTAGATTAGAAAGTTCCAAGGAATGGACCCGGGGAGGCGGGGTGGGGGGGGGGGGGTGGGCGGAGGGGAGGGGGGGGGGCGATGCCTCATATTCAATCGTCTATGAAGCACTAAATATATCTGAAACTGAATTATTGCCTCATATATTCATAGCCCCGCCAATAGATACGGCGATCGGGGCACAATGCAAAACTGTACATTTGCTCCTAGATGGTTTAGACCGTGTGGTCTCACGTTTTTGTCACTATGAGGTTTGGGCCCTAACAGACGTGTACCTAGAGCGAAAACTTGTTAGAGATGATACCCTGATTGAGGTGAGCACCTAGTGGACGTGATCACCTAGCAGAGGCGGGGGGGCACCCCCTCTGAATCACAAATCCCCAATCCTCAGGGAGAGCAATATCGACTCTCCAAGATTAGGACATTTAAAGCTGTGCGCGAAAAAAACTCCTTAATGCATCGTGAATATCGAGGAATTCACAGACTGCTATAATGGATCGCGGTAGATGGAGAAAGGGTCTTTGCGTTGAACGAGGAATTGTACGGACAACAAAAATTGCCAACAGCTGATCGCGAATCTCCAAGAACTCCTGGAAACTAAT
The DNA here is from genome assembly GCA_964019135.1 of Arenicola marina. Taxonomy (NCBI): domain Eukaryota; kingdom Metazoa; phylum Annelida; class Polychaeta; family Arenicolidae; genus Arenicola; species Arenicola marina. Next base: position 35,358,213 of record OZ025250.1, read on the forward strand.
CGCGAGGATCACAAAAGGTACCCCCCACCCTGTAGAGCTAAGCACCCAATAGAGGTGAACACATGTTTAAATACATTGATGTGTTTCAGGCCCTCCGAAGTCAAAGGTCAGGACATCAGCAGTGCCCGGATGGTTCACTCTGTGACTGGCACAACCGATGTTGCCCCTTCTCGGGCGGTTACTATGGCTGCTGTCCCCATGGCGATGTACGTATGAAGGTGTTTTCAAGGAGAATGAATAATATCTACAACATGTACATTGTTCCATATCATTCATGTCTTATTGATCGAGATTTGCTCTTCAATTTACACTCAGTAAAATCTGTTAATTTTAACCTGTGTAATATAGTGAGAACTACGCATATGAGACTGTTAAAGATCCAATAAAAGGGTGGCTAAACGACACACCATATCAACAGTGTGGGATGTGCGGCTCGGTTACTATGACGTCATATCCTGTAGGGTAGTTGCTGTGGTAACGGTGAGTGCTGTGCCTCTGACTCGGCCTGCTGTCACGATGGCGGTTGTTGTCGTCATGGGACACAGTGTTGTGGGGAGTACTGCTGCCCTCAGGTAGGTTCACGCAACGATGATTCTAACTGTAAGTTAATGTCTAAGGAACACGAACTTACCGCATATATTATGACGATGTTATCCGCTAATGTCGTATTTCGAGGACGTTAACCGATGTAAAATCCACGTCCTTATGACTCAAACACAAAACACAACAAAACAAATATGGTTTATACCAGCGGATTTTACAGCAAAATCTGTCCCTCCTGCTTCTCACGATACACACACAAAAATGATGACAATTGTTCAGATGATAGTCTGTTATAGAAGTGTGAATTAAAAACAGTTTTTGAGCCCGGGAGGTCATCCGTCTCCTGCTGTTACCACGGTTACCGGTATAATGGAGGCGATACCGCCTGTGACCAAAACCGGAACGAAGATGACTGAAGCATAGGCGAAATAGAGGTCACCCCCCTCACCCGACTACATTAATTATGATTGGTTCATCGTGAAATTAACTTTAAACAAGTGTCGAACTACACAATATATACACTGAACTGCGGGACTATTTTCAGGATTACAACTGCTGCGGAGGGACTACTTGTTGCAGCGGACCGTGTTGCGCCAGCGGCGGATGCTGCGACGCCGGGGAGACGTGCTGCGGTCATGGCTGTTGTCGCACAGGATACGACTGCTGCGCGGATGGATCTGGGTAATAGTAGCCTACTGTGTGACCTTTAACCCTGGGAACGGAGATGGGGGGGGGGGAGGATAATGGAGGGGGAGGGGACTAATAGGTAGCGCGTGTGGCTATTGTCGAGTGGGCTATGATATAAGTCAACTACAAGCGGCCCAAACCGTCCAAGCGGTAGGTGCCTGGTTTGAACCCGCATGTGCAATATATATATATACATATGTGCGGGATACAGATCTCACATATGTTCCCTTGAAATTAGGGGATTTTTTTCATGGAATACTCCATGAAAACATGGCTTACCTGGAACCTTCTCTTTATCGCGATATGTTATATATACAGAGTTAAATATTTAGCGTCCTGATAAACGAATCATCTTTGCTCCAGCTGTTGTCGCCATGGTTACTCGTGTTGCAATGGTGACACGTGTTGCCCGCCGTCATCCTATTGTTGCGACGATGGCTGTTGTAGCAGTCGAGACGCCGGGGAGCGCTTCGTCAGGGAGGTCATTATGGGAGAGAAGATGGAATTCAGCCAGGTCAGTCCGTCAGCCATTGCTGGTAGTGAACTCTGGTAGTCACGATTAACCATCCAACAGCTGATCCATTATTCAAACCGTATATAAATTGCTTCATATGCCTGATCGGTGGACTAAGATGACTTAAGGACACGCGCTTGAATGGATCTTTTCTTACACAACCTGAAGCTGCCTACAGATAGTTTTTTTTTCTCAGTTAATCATTTAATTACAGTGGCAGTTTTGGGGATTCATAAACGTACATTAGGAGGGGGGGGGGGGCAAGGTGGGGTCGTGTTCCCAGGTCAGGGAGAATAAGTTTTGTTATTCCCAGGTCACGATGAATTAAAAAGGCGAACTCCCTGCATAAAAAGGGCCGATGCACGAAATGTATTGGCGATTACTCGATTCACGCTGATTTCATATTAAAATTCCCAGTTCACGATTAACTTGATTACGGCGTTTGGCCCCATTCCCAGATCACGAGGAATTATCTTCCTCATACCCAGTTCACGTGGAAATGAAACGCCCATGCCCAATGAACGGAAATATCCCTTGCTCCCCCGCCCCCTTACATGATTATTACTTACTTATGTACTAAACAAAACTGGCATCTTAACCAAAGGGCGCCAAGTTATTGCGTCATTTTGCAAAAGGGACCACCGAGTATGAGTTATGCATGTGATGTCTATAAAACTGGCGCTAGACAGTGATAACTATTGTAATAATTTTGACACAATGACATGTGACGTCACACAAAGATAACTCTGGTTATGGATATAAAGGGCGCGCAACTCTGGTTATGGCTACAAAGGGCGCGCAACTCTGGTTATGGAAATAAAGAGCGCGCAACTCTGTTTATGGATATAAAGGGCGCGCAACTCTGGTTATGGATATAAAGGGCCCGTCTAGCTGCGAGAGCTGCGTTTCTTGCAGTTAGATATATATAGAAGCAAGGAACCCAAGAAGGATCATAGATCTACGTATGATACAAACATTAGACTTCTGACATCCCGGGTCTGACATAAAACAGTGACCCTGTTATCAGGCTATAGGCTTCAAATATGATAATCAAGTCAATTATGGAGGGATCTCAATGTTGTTGAGAAGGTATCAATTGAGCGATATAGGTATTCAAGACCACACGTCGCGAAAAAGGCTACGGTATATGGTGTAAGAATAATTTGTGATTGGCGAGGACGTGATAGATCTTGGGATGTTCAGATCATTGGGTCAGTCGCCAGATCGTATTCTTCGAAAGTTTTATGCAGAAGAAGTTAAACCATAGAAGCAGAGATTATGTAGTGTACAATACGATCTTGGATAGAAGCAAGGATGCATGTTAACCAAACACACATGTCGGCTGAACTTGATATGATAGTAAACTCGCAATACTAGACGTAGTAGCGCGATATTTTCATGCCGTTGGGTGTTTTTAATTGGCCATTCATCAGTCTGTAGCAATCCTCTATTTTAATCACCCGATGATGAAAATTGTTCCCTGCTACACACTGTTGTCGGCACAAAATTGCCAGACGTCCTCGCTAACTCGGTGCGCTATTATTATAATGATAGTAATAGCGACAGTTATCTAGGGGGCAGATACAATGCTGACCTTTATTCTGTCTATATAGCAACCCACCATTTTCATTATCCTCTCGCGGCAAACCCAGGACCGAGTACGATCATGTAAATGGCGGGCAGATACAGATGACTGAGGTCGCCCATTAAAAGCGTTTCCCACCCTGAACACTCACCCGATTGCCATATTATGTTGATCAAAGTTTACGCTCCTTCATATGTTAATGGAGTAAGTAAAACAATGTTTTATATCGGGGTTATGTTGATTTAAATATAGGCTACTTGACCTGATCAAGACTCCTACTTTTCTTTGCTGCAGAGAGTTGAGTGAACCCGCGCAGTGAATATGACGTCACATCCTCAATTCTATGGCCATGCTGACGTCACCTCAGTACTTCCCTTTCCTCACCGAGATAGTAAATAAATAAATAAATAAATATGTTCCGCAATCTTCCACAGAGTTTTGTATTTATTTAATAAACTATTTGGGTTTTTGAATGATGACACTTAGAAAGCATATCCCGACCGTGCCAAGGGTCAAGGTAAGGAGGAGCCATGACTCCGGGGATTACCCCGGATTCCTCGCGAAGAAAGAGTTAGGAAGTTTCTTCTGCACAAACATGGACATTTGCACAGGTGGGTTTCGAACCTGGCATCGGCCGTTTGGGCTGGCTGAACAGAGCGCACTTTAATGCCAACCCTAGTGCAGACAAATGGAGTATGTGGGGGTAGTAGGACATACAATGTTTATTTAGAAAACAACAAGTGTATGTAGTTTAACCACGCCCACTGTCCACATTCAAGTTCATTCTGAATACACCACTAAATATTTCACATAACGCAAAACAGTTGTATCATGTTTTTTTATTGATTTTTCTGTTGTCATCAACATCATAAACTACGCAATATTTCTCCATAATATCTCCACATATACACAAATAATCAAGATTAAATTATATAAGAATACCATATAAATAATCTAAGCTGCGTGGACACAAAGTTGCTGAAAGTAATTGGCACCGAACTGATCACATATCAACTTTAGCGAAGTTCAACGATATAATTATAATAATATTATACTAACAAAATTAAGTCAAGTCAAATCAAGTTACGAGCGGTTTTACCACACGAGGCTTCTTAAGTTGCGGATTATACACTTAATACCTAATCTTCAAAGGTGTACAGTTAAGAATCAACACGCTTCGACTGATATTACCCACAATTCATCAGTTACACTACTAACATCCGGGCACGTTTCAATCCTTCCACAATTGGATCAATCTGAATAATCTCGGTTACGTCAGATTTTTGTTCATCTACTCAGGAGAAGATCGACCGGGACACACGTTCGATTCACAGTAGGATTTGTGTTCATCTACTCAAAAGAAGAGACGGTCATGATGGAAACAGTTGGACCCGAAAAACAAAATGGCCGCCACGACTCATTTTCACTTTCATAGCAAAATTCTCATCACTTGTCGTTGGTAACTGCTGATTCATAACTAGACACCTGGTGCGTTATGAGCACACAGAAACAGGAGCTGGTTGATGATAAACAAGTCTTATAGTTACTATATCATAGCATATTCCGGTAAGGCGCAATGGTGACGCATTATGCCTATCTTAATATAAAACGAGAGGTTATATTAGGCAATTACATATGCAATGTAGTAGTAGTAGTAGTAGTTTTTTTTTGTTGAAAACACAGAATCTGGCGGCCATTTTGTTTGTCAGATCTAATGATCTTGCGGCCTATGTCACGCAAATAGTTTAGCCGGCTACGGGGCTTAGTCGGCTAATATCGCCCATCATTTACATGGTAACTGTAGTCGACTAAGCCCCATAGTCGAATAAACTGCGTTTGTGTAATCCGCCATTGAACTAATTCTCGCCGAAAGCACCCTCATAACGCCGACACCAGTATTGCTACCCAACGATCCCGACCACGACCTCACCAATCCCATCTCTTTACGCTTGACAATTTATATTTTATCTCCCAACCATCATTTCAGAGTCCTAAGGCCTTGCCATGGCCGTGGAAATTAAACAACCGAAGCTGACGTAGAGTTTACAGTTACATTTAATCAATCCGTTATATAGCCAAGGTTTATAGTGTTAAATGTCATCCAAATCAAATAACGTAATCTAACCAAGCTTTACACTCTAACACGCTTTACATATCCTACATTATCGGGAAACTAAAATTGTTGCTTTAAAAGATCGCTTATATGAATCGGAACACATAGTTGATTCTTGCAACAAAATCCACCATTCATTTAAAAATCCTCAATTAATATGTACATATTTTTTAACTATCGGTACCCAAGACTCTTTACCCTAAGAAAAGTAAAACATCCTGCCAATGCTAACAATGTTCACCAATACATATTTTATACAGATCCAAATATATATATATACAGTGTTTTATACTCTGGGTATAACATCGTTTCAACCTCCCAAATATATGAGTAATGCCTCACCTTTTGTTATTGTTATATGAATAACGAAAACGCAATTACAATTATTGAACAGCGATGGTTAAGATAATTAAAATGACAAATGTGCTGTAGAAAGCATCTAGCGTTGTACTCTGGCGAATAACCAACATATTACTTGTAAACGAAACATTGCTACCGTTATCTCGTTGATTAGATGTCCAATCTCATGCTTCGAGAGCTCAACAGAGCACTTGATTAACACATTCTTAAAAAAAAGGAAAACAAAACCCAAGGGAGCCCTACCGTACGTACGCGATTTATCGTACGTACGTGACTTATCGTACGTACGCGACTTATCGTACGTACGCGACTTATCGTACGTACGCGACTTATCGTACGTACGCGACTTATCGTACGTACGCGACTTATCGTACGTACGCGACTTATCGTACGTACGCGACTTATCGTACGTACGCGACTTATCGTACGTACGCGACTTATCGTACGTACGTGACTTATCGTACGTACGCGACTTATCGTACGTACGCGACTTATCGTACGTACGCGACTTATCGTACGTACGCGACTTATCGTACGCACGCGACTTATCGTAAGCACGCGACTAGTCGTACGAACGTAACCAATGTGGGTATCCTTGCAGTCGTTGTCATAAGGAGAAGTAACCATGGTGATACAATAACCCACTTTGCGGTGACACACAAAAGGGCATTTGTCACCATGACAACAGGAGTACATTTGCCGTCTGCCTGTCCACTCCCATAAAGCACTTGCATCCATGACAACTGAGTGTCAATCGTATCTATAGCAACCAAGTAAACAAACAGGGGTACCACCCAATTGTACCTACATGGCAATCCTACGTAAGGCGAAGCTTTATAGACCTCCATATCATAGACATCTATTACCCCACCGTATATTGTGTTCCAACAAACAGTTTACACTGGTATCGCCTCTATATGTTAGATCAGCATTAACCTTGAGCTGGACATAAATCTATAGCATGACTTTCCCATGCTCAGATAAACTATTTAATTCAAATTCAGTAACAAATTTCCCTATTCCGTAGGCGAGAGATCTAATTATCCATGCAAATACCATATAATGCGAGTAATAAGATGTCGCTTTTCAGTACTCACAGAAGTGGTACTTTTCATGTCCACGTGGCTCAAATAGAATATATGTAGTGCTTCCACGAAATATTTTAGCGCGGATTGACGCAATAATCAAACTTATCAACGTAATTAAATTAAGATCATATTAAACACAAAGTGACCTTCTGCCTTAATCACTGTAGTTCTTCTTTTTTTTTTGCATTCAGACTGGTAACAACGCACTAAAGTTTATCTTTACTATGCCGCGCGTCACAATTACCAAGTATGCATACTAAAGCCACGTGCTCAACTGCAAGCCGAATGCAGTCCATCGCGACTGAATGCATATATATATATAAAAAAAGATAGAACGCAAAAAAACATGGGGTGACCCATAGACCCATAGAAGTCGGTCGCCATGATTGCGCCACATCGGGCAATCCCTCCCCCCCCCCCCCACCCCGCCCCCCCTCCCCCCACACACACACATAGTAGATGCCAATCCCTATTTCACTGTGTACAGGAACAAGTGACGATATGTTCAATACAGATCAATAGTGTCAGAGAGCAAACAACGCAGTCTGTAATATCCATCCGCCGGTCTATTTGTGGACGACCTAGATATCAAGCGGGATCGGACAAATACTTTACGAAGCGTTTGAGGTATCGCGTGACACAGTGGTTGAGACTATAACAAGGAACAAGTATGTGGGCACAAAACTTAAAAGATTTAAATTCAAGTTTTCTCCAGATACAAGGTGTCATTCACCCGCTGTATTGCGTACACACCCAGACACATATGATGATCACTGCAAGAGTTCACACCCGTATTGTTAACATGGCGTAGCTCTGTTTCCGTTAACATATTGTGCGTTATGCAAACACATTAACTGATAGAAAACGTTAGCGTACTAGTTTGAGCTTGACGTTGATTGTCTAATACCACAAGGTGACTTTAATATCAAACACAACTATAGATGGCGCTGCTGGAAGATTGCCTAATCTAGAATCTAATCTACAGTGAATCTATGGAACAGACCACTCTCAATCATCAGTGTTATCAGATGTCCAGAGGTGGCGCTAGGTGTATTGCAGATACACTTACACTTCAACGTAACAAGTATATACAACAGAGAGTTTGTAATATAGTACACTGCAACCGTTACGCAATCCTCGTATTATTCTGGCCTACCCAGTGGCAGTATTTACAATGTAGCTTAAAAAAAATGTGTGTTCCTCAAAGGGCAAATTGAACACTTGAATCAAGGGTTGTGGTTACAGCTACACACAAGCACACTGAAGCAGCAATGGGGGTAATTATGCACAAGGTCCATCTCGACACAAACCATACTATAGAACACCGGCGAATTCATTTTAGTTACATTACATCTTCTACGTATCTTTCTAACCAAAATAACTAATTTCCGGCGGAGATGGACCATGGACCCCAGTATAAAACTCACTCCATGTCATTCGTACTGTCAAAAAAGTAATTTCACCATCATAGGTCTCTATACACACACAGCATGCAGTCAAACTATGCATTTGTCGTGCACGTCCATGTCATCTTCACCAAGTTTCTCTTCCCGTATTCTTATTATCCCCCCTCTCCCTTTCCCCGGAGATCTCACCAGCAAGAGCCACAACCCACCCCACTAGTATCACCCCCACCCGTCCATCCCTCTCCCCGTCTGCCGCATGCAGACCCCGCCCCCCCCCCCACCCACTCACCCACTCCTCATGTATGTATAATAATTAACTTTAATAATAATAATAATAATAATATCTCCACAGTTCATCCCCAATTCACCCGTGATCCGCCAGGCGTCATCCGTCACCGTATGATCGCCCAGGGTGTGTGGCGGGATAAATCCTTTGCCTCCTTTTGCTTCTACAAAACAGTGGACGGGGGTATATTCCAAATTTCGTCCCTCGCCCCCCACCAGCCAGCCCCATATTCCTACTGCTTAAACCAAACTTACTTCACTGATTCACGTCTTGCCCCCCTCGCCCCCTCGCCCCATCCCCCGCCCCCCACGCCCAGCCCCATTCACAGCTTCACATCTTTCCCCCCGCCCTCGACCACCTCCTGGTTGTACCCCTTGACGGCCTGGAAGATGGTGGACAGCTCCTCCAGGAACGTCTCGTAGCGGTAAGCCATCCGGATGTCAGGCACGTTGGTCCGGGCCACGTCATTTCCGGCCACGCCTTCCTTAGTGTAGTTGGGACCCAGCCAGTGCTTCTTCACCTGAAGCAGGGAGCGAGTCACAATTACACCTTTCGTTTTCGTATTCCGTTAATTACAATTATTAGTGTTACAATTGTAAATTATGATGTATAAAATCATGTTATGCTGGTGGTTTGTATAATATATTTATAACTATTATTCTCATAATCAACTAATTATTAATATTATTAAAATTCGATCAAAAATAAGAACAAAAAATATATATTTTCATTCTGATTACCATGCCGTTATCATCATTCTCATATTATCATTACCATTAGCTTTATAACGATTTGTAGCATTAACATTAGCATTGTATTAGCATTAGCATAGCCTATCATTAGCATTAGCATGGCCTATCATTAGCATTAGCATCATCATTAGCATTAGCATGGCCTATCATTAGCATTAGCATCATCATTAGCATTAGCATTAGCTTCATCATTACGTGGTGTGTGAAGCCGCTCATGAAGACGCTGTTTCGCGCCAGTTCACACATGTCGACTGACGTCAGCTTCCAGACCTGCGCCGCGATACTGTACTCCTCCATCAGCGCCTCCTGGTGAGCGAGAATGGCACGCAACATGGTGAGAGATTGTAACATGCTACACAACGACGGGGCGCGGAACCATGGCGACCGCATTGAGATAAGTACATTTCAAAGCTATACATGATATATTTTCATTATCATATGTATATTTATCTCGTTGGCTCTTGTCTTTTTAACAGTGTCGGTCAACACCTGTACTAATGTTTAATGTTTGACTTTTACATACCGACGTTACATAAAACTTTATTTCAAAGCCAAAGTGAGACAACACAACTTGGGATGGAACACCGTGATGCAGACGCTGATGCACGGGCCAGGGTGCGAACCCACGACCTGTTGGTCTGCAGCCCAGGGCGCGAACCCACGACCTGTTGGTCTGCAGCCCAGGGCGCGAACCCACGACCTGTTGGTCTGCAGCCCAGGGTGCGAACCCACGACCTGTTGATTTGCAGCCGAGGGCGCGAACCCACGACCTGTTGGTCTGCAGCCCAGGGCGCGAACCCACGACCTGTTGGTCTGCAGCCCAGGGCGCGAACCCACGACCTGTTGGTCTGCAGCCCAGGGCGCGAACCCACGACCTGTTGGTCTGCAGCCCAGGGTGCGAACCCACGACCTGTTGATCTGCAGCCCAGGGCGCGAACCCACGACCTGTTGGTCTGCAGCCCAGGGCGCGAACCCACGACCTGTTGGTCTGCAGCCCAGGGCGCGAACCCACGACCTGTTGGTCTGCAGCCCAGGGCGCGAACCCACGACCTGTTGGTCTGCAGCCCAGGGCGCGAACCCACGACCTGTTGGTCTGCAGCCCAGGGCGCGAACCCACGACCTGTTGATCTGCAGCCCAGGGCGCCAACCCACGACCTGTTGGTCTGCAGCCCAGGGCGCGAACCCACGACCTGTTGGTCTGCAGCCCAGGGCGCGAACCCACGACCTGTTGGTCTGCAACCCAGGGCGCGAACCCACGACCTGTTGATCTGCAGCCCAGGGCGCGAACCCACGACCTGTTGGTCTGCAGCCCAGGGCGCGAACCCACGACCTGTTGATCTGCTGCTCAGCTTACTAGCCAACTGAGTAAGTGAGGATCCATCAAGGTAGAGCGGAATCTCGAGTATCCCGGGGTGAGCGCAACATATGACTGATACATTATGCCCAGAATTGTGTATTATCTGGTGTGTTTATGGAGGTCACCCCTTGGATGGCCTGGCTATTCTCGAGTAGGTTCTGCTATGCGGGACACATGGCTCCCCCTCTACCTTGGCCCTTGCCATTGTCACGACATGACCAACAGAGGTTACAGCGTCCTACATGAACCCTTCGTTCAAACCGTTGGTCTATGCATGAACAAGAGTGGTCTATCAATTAACTTAAATGTGTAGTTACTTACATTGATACGTTAATATTGAATAATACGAGGCTAGATAACCTTTGACCTAGTTTCTCACCTTTGTGTAGTGGAACTGGAGCGGGTCATCCGTGGAGAGTGACACACAGAGCCCTCTGGCGTGGTATTCCGGAAGCGGGTTGCGATGGTAGTTAAGGAAGAGTGAGTTGTTGCTAAGGGGCGACATAGCGATTCCCACCTGGGCCAGGTAATACAGGTACTGAAGTACCGGCGTCTGAAAGTAATGTACGGTAATACAGGTACTGAAATACCGGCGTCTGAAAGTAATGTACGGTAATACAGGTACTGAAGTACCGGCGTCTGAAAGTAATGTACGGTAATACAGGTACTGAAGTACCGGCGTCTGAAAGTAATGTACGGTAATACAGGTACTGAAGTACCGGCGTCTGAAAGTAATGTACGGTAATACAGGTACTGAAGTACCGGCGTCTGAAAGTAATGTACGGTAATACAGGTACTGAAGTACCGGCGTCTGAAAGTAATGCACGGTAATACAGGTACTGAAGTACCGGCGTCTGAAAGTAATGTACGGTAATACAGGTACTGAAGTACCGGCGTCTGAAAGTAATGCACGGTAATACAGGTACTGAAGTACCGGCGTCCGAAAGTAAAGTACGGTAATACAGGTACTGAAGTACCGGCGTCTGAAAGTAAAGTACGGTAATACAGGTACTAAAGTACCGGCGTCTGAAAGTAATGCACGGTAATACAGGTACTGAAGTATCGGCGTCTAAAAGTAATGTACGGTAATACAGGTACTGAAGTACCGGCGTCTGCAAGTAATGTACGGTAATACAGGTACTGAAGTACCGGCGTCCGAAAGTAAAGTACGGTAATACAGGTACTGAAGTATCGGCGTCTGAAAGTAATGCATGGTAATACAGGTACTGAAATACCGGCGTCTGAAAGTAATGCACGGTAATACAGGTACTGAAGTACCGGCGTCTAAAAGTAATGTACGGTAATACAGGTACTGAAGTACCGGCGTCTGAAAGTAATGCACGGTAATACAGGTACTGAAGTACCGGCGTCTAAAAGTAAAGTACGGTAATACAGGTACTGAAGTACCGGCGTCTAAAAGTAAAGTACGGTAATGCAGGTACTGAAGTACCGGCGTCTGAAAGTAATGCACTGCATACAATTATTGTTTAGAAAAATGTCCTGGACCCATTGTCTGTGACTTTGAATGTTAACGTTAAGAATGTGAATGTTACCAAATAGATATGTTATCACATTTAAAAAAAAACTGCAGCGATTTCCGATTTGTGTCCTCACGTTGTGCACGAGAAAGCCCCACTTTCCCACACGAGATACACCATTTTGGCCCAACAGCAGTGCGTTCTTATACACTATGAACCTAAATACATAAACATTTCCATTATAAACATCAGGGACATACATATTTTGATACAGAACATATTGCTTGAACTGTTGACGCACCTTGCGCAGCAGGAGTCCGTGGGAGATGTTCTCGGCCAGCATGAAGGCGGTCACGAGGTGGTGAATGGCACCAGCCTCTCCACTGTGCGGCCGCAGCACGAACGTACTGAAACCTCGTTCCCTGTCACATACATACAAACATCACCACATCAGATCATTGTCATTTCATATAAATGCCTCACAAATATATCCCCATATAACAACCGCCCATAAACACCCAACATTTTCATAAATGCCTCCAGCATCTGTGCGTTAATGAATCGAGTGGCTATGAACATTTAGTAATACAGCGTATTACCTCAGCAGATTGACAGACAATATTCCAATGATAAATTCCCGTAAAATACTCCCGTTGACATAAATAGATAACAACAGTTATAATAAAGGGACTTCCGCCTTAATCATAACAGGTTAATTGCACATAAAAAATATATATTACATTTTCCATAGCAAACTGAGCATGAGCAAAAAAAGTTATATTAATAATAAAATTTAAAATATTTTTTCTATAATAATGCCGTACACAAAGCAACTGTTTTATCCCTCTAATATTATTATACTACAAAAAGGATAAATCTATAAAAGCTATAAATCTATAAGAGCTATAAATCCCATCTCAAATGATATTTCTCCATTATCAATAACATCTTTTATAACAAGATACTTTTTCCAGTTCTCTTCAAAACATGTATAGAGTACAGACATTGTAGACCCGAGTACAGACATAAGCAGTTTTTGACGTGATTTTCGCTATTGTGGACCCGGGCACTGACCTCCTGAGGTGGTTCAGCACCAACATGTTGGCGTACATGTAGTAGAGATAGTAGGCGTAGGGCGGGTTCTCATCGCCACACCACTGGTCCGGGGTCGGGCAGTCCTTGTCGAACATCATGTTCTCCTGCTTAGACTCGTCATCCACGGAGTCGAACCCGCACACCTGGGGAATAGACCGATCCAGGCCGTCAATAGACCGATTCAGGCTGTCAATAGACCGATTAAGGCTGTCAATAGACCGATCCAGGCCGTCAATATACCGATCCAGGCCGTCAATAGACCGATCCAGGCCGTCAATAGACCGATCCAGGCCGTCAATAGACCGATCCAGGCCGTCAATAGACCGATTCAGGCTGTCAATAGACCGATTCAGCCTGTCAATAGACCGATCCAGGCCGTCAATAGACCGATCCAGGCCGTCAATGGACCGATCCAGGACGTCAATCCCTCACTGACGTCATTGTTGCTTTTATCCAATCATGTTGGGGAAAAAAAAGCCTTTCACGTGTGTTGTGTCCGACAAACAAGTCCGACAAACAAAGCAGCCTTTCACTTTCTTGTCAGTTTCAAAGATGAGTACTTCTCAATTGTACCTACGCCCAGCCATGATTGTCAATTTCCTACTCCCGATTAAGGAAGAACGATTCAAGCGTGAGCGGGGCTTAACTCTGAGTGTGGACCGGGGGGGGGGGCGGTGAGAGAGGGTTGAGGTAGCGTTTCATGGCGAAACCTATGAGTTCCTAACTTTATCCATTGTTATAGGAAAGGTTAATAAATAATAATTCGATTATCCCAATTTATCCCAAGACATTTATTGTTTTTTTGCTCCTAACTTTATGAAGACAGCACACCCACTAATCCCCCCCCCAACCCCACAACCCCCACAACCCCCCGTCCTTCACGACATCCCTATGCCAAGACAGTGGCATCCTCATCACGTAACTGGGCACCGATCATTCTGGCCACAGCCACAGCCACGGACGCATAAGGCACCCCCCAACCCCCACACAAAATTGAGGGCATGGTTATGGGTCCTTCCGTCCCAGTACCTGATACTGACTCACCCCTCTCCCCACCATTCGAAACGATAGTCAACATTTCCTCCACCCTCCCCCCCCGCCCCATTCACATACCCGACGTAACTAGGCCTTCAGCCATTATGCCGGGTTAACACGGTGCGATAATTCTTTCAACAGTCGAAGCACCGGTCAGTCAAACCGATCACACCGTTCAAACAGTTCACACGGTCAAATCGCACACCAACCGACTCAACAATTATCACTATCGCCACCTAGCGAACATACCATTAGAACATCATTCATAACGTCACGCATACAAGCCGCACGTAAGTTCATACCTGGCATGAAGCAACAAAATATCAAGGTGATCATCTCAACGCCGATTGGCTAAAATTATCGACGCTGATTGGTTGACAATTCCCAAATCGTGAAGTTGATCGAAACATTAGAACATGCGCTAAGCTTACAATGCGTGGACAACTGGCCCGCCATATGCACAGTTGGTCGAAAAGTTGATTTGTTGCAATGAACTTTACAATGTATGAACAGGGCACCACACTTACGTGCTGTAGGAACATGTGGAGCTCCGGGTGTGACTTGGGGTTGGCCGTCACCTCAAACAGCGGCTCGAAGATGTTCTCCATCACCTGCTCGAAGTTTGACAGGAACTTGTTGGCCTTGTATATGTCGCTGGAGGACAGCAGAATGTTATCATTGTAACACATGTACCTCGCAGTATATTCTCGCTGATTCAGTGCACGTTCAGAGACTCTCTCAGCAGGTAGGTAAGTAGTTCTCATATGAAGGGCCCCTGATTGACACGGCGACACGGCGATTTTTAAGATCGACAACGCCACATTGGGGTGGGGACAAATCGACATAGACCTTCTCTTAATATCGACATAGACCTTCTCTTAATATCGACATAGACCTTCTCTTAATATCGACATGCACCTCTTCCTAAAATCGACATGCAATATGGCTACCCCCCCACCCCCTCAGGGTCCCTATAGGAGGCCGTCAGATCTACATGCACGGCTACATACATATCTCGATGTAACAAGATATACAGATTCACAAATAAAGGAATATAAAAATCAAATAGATATATCTAATGTTGATGTTTGCTTGGAGCAACCTACCACATGTTCTGTAGTTTTACAATCGGTCTGTTTTCATTTTTCTTTGATACATTCCAACTGACAATACTTATTTAATTCTATGAAGAAATTCATAAAGATATATTCTTCTTTTTTTCATTTAGTTTTGAGCGGTACATGTACCATTTTGCATATGATATGATTGAATTCAATGAATAAATCAGAACACGCACAAAACTCAACATAATACGGCACAGTATATGTACTATAATACGCACAGTATACTTACTAAAACACGTACAGTAAACTCACTAAAACACGCACAGTATACTCACTAAAACACGCACAGTATACTCACTAAAACACGCACAGTAAACTCACTAAAACACGCACAGTGTACTCACTATAGCCTCGGGATTTGAATGAGCCAGCGCACGTTGTTGGAGTGGACGTTGTGTTCCACGGCCCAGTGAGCCAGTTTGTCCCACTCGTCCTTCTTCCGCCCGTAGATCGACAGACGCAGCTCCGCGTTCTGGTACTTACTCTCCTCAAGGTCATCCATCACTTCCTGTACGCGGCGGACCGTAAAATACAAACTTTAGTTGTTGATAATGAAAACACAAATGAAATTACATCAAAAAATAAAACCCCCAGACACATAAACGCTGGACAATAAAGTCCAATGAATGTGTAAACTGCACTAGATAGACCGCAGATCAGAAGGTCATGGGTTCGAAACCGGGCCAGGATCTGGGGCATGGTTCATCGATTCATTCTACGTCGTCCCGGGCACAGTTTAGTCCTTGTGTGCGCAGTTGGAAACAGCGTGAAGGTCACGGTACTGACCTTGATGAGCTCCGCGAAGTAAGAACCCCCCATATAGTTGTCAGTCTTGATGAAGATCTCGCGTAGCCGACTCTCGCCAACGGGATTGTACTTGGCGTTGAACTTGTCGAAGCGATGGAAGGTGTTTTTGTCCTGGACGCAATGTGGTATTACCGTGAATACTTATATTACAAATATCAGCATCATATTAGAGTTTATTGCGGAAGTCTTTCCTTAATTTAAAAGAGACGTAGAATATAAATTATAATGGTAAATCCATAGCTTATAGAATACATAATAAGCTTATCATATCTAACAATACATGAAATCATATATCAAATATAATACATAAGATCATATATCTAATATAATGCATAATACGATATATCCAAAATAAGACATAATATGATACATCCAATATAATGCATAGCATGATATATCCAATATAATGCATAGCATGATATATCCAATATAATACATCAGGATCTAGAATTTACCCGTTAACCTGTTGATGCCTTAATTCATTATTTAACTCGTTTATGCCTTACCGCGTGCACATCCAACATATCCACGCTGAGGTCATAAGGCTTTATGTTGAGACTCTCGAACACCTGTCAACATAAAGCGGCTTACAGTGATTGAGGAAATGGAAGGAGGAAACTGTGTAGGACCAATATACGTAAATCAGTAACAAGTCAGTTCCAGTGAATGAAAGTAGGAATAACATCAACTGTATCAATCTTACCAGGTATTGTGCTTACCGCTAATCAATTACGCCGCATTCACAGATCTATCGTTTTTATTTGGGAGAGCTCTGGCATATGAAACTGAACCCTTTGGGGTCTGCAATAGTGAATTCAAACTGGAATTGGATGAAATAAAATGACAAAATCATGACGTCGCCATCTGGAATCGAACCTAGCACCAGAAAATAATAAAACCAACAGAACCACCAAAAGCGTGAAGAAACGAGGAGTGAAATGGACTAATAACACATGAAACACATGTGTTCGCTCTGCCATGGCTCTGTGAATGTTTAATAGCGGCACATTGCCATATGGCTGTGTGAATGAACTGCAAACAGTGACGTGACGTTATTATAACCATAACCAAATTTTGACTTTCTTTACTCTGCATTCATTGGTTCAACAGTCGCAAGACTCAAATACTCTCGAAAATCCTGGAACTTAGGCGAAGGTCAAGAAGTGGTTACCTCTGCCAAGGTCATTGGCTTGCCCTCCTTGTTTTTGCAGACGATATCATCCGGGAACCTGCGCGCGCGGCTCTTGATGAAGCGCAGGAGGTGTTTCTGGTTCATACTGGACGCGGCGTGCACGTGGGTGTCCACCTGGCGAATTACACGGGAACTAGGCGTTATCACTGGGCGGAGGGGTGCTTCAGTGATAATATCACATTCGGCCATCATACGATATAATAATATGCGGACATCGTAATTGTATCTGCGATGGACAAACTGTTGAGTTAACATTGACTCACCTTGCGGACATTATAGAATTCTCCTTTGACTCACCTTGCAGACTATAGAATTTTCCCTTGACTCACCTTGCGGACATTGTAGAAGTTGCCTTTGACTCACCTTGAGGACATTATAGAAGTTGCCCTTGACTCACTTGGAGGTAATGTAATGTTGGTGTTTTAGGCCACTTTTGTGCACATACAAGCTAAATTGGGCCAAGGATCCTCCCGGGACGATGAAGGATGAAGGAATGAAACATGCCCCAGATTAGGTGCCCGAGCCCGGATTCGAACCCAGGACCTATTGATCTGCGGTCTAGGACTCACTTAGAGGACAATATAGAAGTTTCCCTAGGCTCACCTTGCGAACAGTATAGAAGTTGCCTTTGACTCACCTTGAGGACATTATAGAAGTTGCCCTTGACTCACTTAGAGGACAATATAGAAGTTTCCCTAGGCTCACCTTGCGAACAGTATAGAAGTTGCCTTTGACTCACCTTGAGGACATTATAGAAGTTGCCCTTGACTCACTTAGAGGACAATATAGAAGTTTCCCTATGCTCACCTTGCGAACAGTATAGAAGTTGCCTTTGACTCACCTTGAGGACATTATAGAAGTTGCCCTTGACCCACTTAGAGGACAATATAGAAGTTTCCCTAGGCTCACCTTGCGAACAGTATAGACGTTTCCCTTGACTCACCTTGCGGACCTTATAGAAGTTTCCCTCGACTTACCTTACGGACATTACAGAAGTTGCCCTTGACTCACCTTGCGGACATTGTAGAAGTCTCTGTGAGGGACACGCTTCTGGCTGGCTGATTCTCGCAGCTCGTTCAGAAGGGAGTGTAACTGGTACTTGGAGCCCAGATAATTGAGGCGACGATAGCTGAATGATTTACTACAAAGCAAGAGATTTTATGGACTATATATGGACTATATTCTAAGGTTATATGGACTCAAACGGATGCGATGAAAGCGAAATGATTTCGAAGCAATATAAAGGTTCAAATACCGAATAGAATTACAAAAAAGACCGTAACGATGGAGAATATATTCCACGAATAACAAGTAAAATATGCAAGTCATTCGCTTTATAATATGCTGTATATCATTTATACAGCCAACACCCGGCATGGGCAGTACTTCGTTATTGTGGGTCCGTGGCTTTGGGAAATTTAGCCGTAGTTTAACAATATATAATATATAGGCACAAAATGCTTATACGTAGATATAAATATATACAATATATATTAGGAGTAAAGATAATATAAATAATAACGATATAATATATAATAAATATATAATCTAATAATCATATAATATATAATAAATATATAATCTAATAATCATATAATATATATAATCTCATAATCATATAATATATATAAGTACATAATCGATAACTAGATAATATATCATATATATAATATAATATGTATATAATATATACTAAATCTATTATCGATATAAGACATAATATTTATATAAGATATAATATCTATATAAGATATATAAGATTAATATCTGTATAAGATATAATATCTATATAAGATATATATAAGTAACATATATTCATATATGATTAAAGATAAAATAAATAATAACTATATAATAATTCTACAATCTCATATGCATATAATATATGTATATATAAGATATGATAACGTCTGATATGGGTATAATATAATATCAGTAAATTATACACCTATGTTTATGACGTTCATATTAAATCCAGTGCGAGATGTCCGTGGCGAGACAACGCGAGACTTACAGCGGTCCGTCGGCCATCAGGACCAGGAGCACGTTCTGGTCGGCCAGGAAGGTCTGCAGATCCGGATACGGCCACTCGATGGGGTCGTCCTGATCCAGAGCTGTCTGATCCTTGTACACGTGCATCACGCCCTCCACCATCTTGAATTTGCATCCGATGTCGTCCGGCATATCGCACTGCCAGGGACTACCCGATTTCTGGGGTGGGTGGATCGGGTGGTCTGCAAGAGAGCGAGAGACCAACGTAACGGTCGTTTTTTTTGTAAGCCCGCGCGCGCTATATTCATGGCAACGCTGTTGTCGCTTAGCAACACCGAAGCAACACGGACGTGGATTGAACCACTGGTCGTTTGCTATCCCATAGCGTTTGAGTTGCGTCCACGGGAGTTAATTCGCGATGCAATGTATGTGTTAAGTATTGAGCAAATTAAAATTACAAACAAAAGCCTATGACAGCAAGTTGTCTACAACTAAGAAAGAGATAAGGCAGCAAAGTATGTGTTTTTTATCAGTAAAAAGTGAGAAATACTACAGATTTTAATGGAAGGACTTGCAACACAGCACCGCGCACTGCACCCTTACAGACATGCAAATAAATATTCATGGGACACTCGTAGAAACCTTTAAGATTCTTTATGACAATATGCATAAATAAAAAATGACAAGGGATTGTTATGAACGCAAATTTTTTTCTACGGTTTTCGACAAAATAGATGACTTCGCAAATCGTAGTTCAGCTTATTCCATTGTGAGGCGCCACTGTATATGTCGTGTTCTGCGTATTATTTTGGTTTTTGCACAACGTCAAATAACGCCAATTTGTTAAAAATAAAAAAATCGGCTATCAACTCGGCTATCTATCGCGAACTATAAACTAGCTACGTCGTCAATATTAACGAAATGGAAGGTTTTCTGAATAAGTTGATCAGTTACATACATTTAATGCTATATTTCCACCATAAATATACTTATCTCCGCAAAGAAACTGAACATATTCCAGCAATCTTTGCTCTCTATTGCACGGTTATCGAACAATGCATCAGAGCATTATACGCACCATTCATCGTACACCATGAGCGACCTTACTTAACTGGAGAGCATCACGCCATTGCGAGTACCAACCGGTGAAGTTTCTACAATTTCAAAACGAAAAATGCCGCAAACCACAACGCTAAAATACAGCATTGTCGTAGCTTGCAGTATAGAACAGAATGGCTGCTATCTAAACAACTATTGACGTCATTTCCGCTTTTTAACTGCGCCAAGCAATTGTTGTTTTGATGATCGAGGCTCAGGGAAGGGAAGGCAGCATAAGCTGCTGTATCCTGAATGTTTTCGGCGCCGAAGTATAGTAAATAAAGCATCATATGTAAAGTATCATGAACTAATGATCGTAGAAGCATCCTATGTAAATATGGCGATATCATTGCGGACAGTAACAGACAGCTTGCGCGGAAAAGGCCTGAGTACAAGTTGAGCCAAGGAACCGGAAATCGGGACATGAGCAGATACGGTGCAATGGTCGTATACAACAGCTGACAAGATTTGATATGAGGTTAAACTTTATGCTCTCTATACCTTTCCATAGCTCATACCTTTTCGTATCGAGCGATAACTGCCCACATAATATATGGGTGTGGGTTACTATGGGTCAGGGAAGCGAAGAGATGTTCGGTCCTTAAAAAAATGTACTGGTTATAAAAATCGCTGATGGGATCCCCCGCCCACCCGCCCACACACGTCCCTTGTTACAAACACAATGGTGCAAAACCCACCACAGCAGCATAAAAAAATGTGATCATTATAAAGTCAGTAGTAAGCAGAAAGCAGCACATTACTCAACATAAAGCAAAAATAAAAATAATAAAAATAATATTAGTCACTCGCTAGGTGGCGTTGCACGCCAAAGAATCACGCGATACCTTTTTCTTGCCTCTCGCGGTTTTCTACTTCGTCCTCATATGGACCTTAAAAGGACATCGGAACGGCTTAACTAGTTACATCCTTGGACCTCCTGAATTTTTTAGGCACATGGGGAGCAAGTGACACAGACACACATGAAGAGAGCCAAACGGCGATGCGTTCATACAAACTCGGACGGGTGGATTGATGTTACAGGCCAGTGTTGTGCACACATGGGCGAAACCAGACCAAGGAAAAAAACCGTTCGTTGTAATTAAAACTGGATGTAATTGGAAGTTACGGATGTTACCGATAAGGAGCGATGACGTCAGTAATGTCACCATTTCATCGAAAGATGAGACACTTAGGCTCATTTCAATTCCGTTATTTATTAATACCTACCGCTCAAATCATAATGCATTGGGTTAATTCCATTGGAAAAGGCAGACAATGTCCGCCATAATTCGGGGTGATTTCAATAGCGTGATCCTATTGCAACCCAGACTTACACTGGTACAGCTTATTTACTTAGTGACATACTCACACCACGGGATTTTAAGCGTGGCCTTGTTACTGTCTGTAGTTGATGTTCGTTATTATGTAGGAGAACGCTGTACATTTATATCCCTGTTACTGACCTATCCCATGAATAGTTAATTGGTACCAAGTTTACATTCTGCTTGTTAATTGTGGAAGCATTCGGAGCACTCCCGACACCCCGGCCACCATCTCAGCCTACATCACCCAACTTTTCTCCCGCCTCAGCTCATCACCACAGACTACTAGCGATGCGATCGTGTAGGCCACTGCCTTGCTATAAGGTGATACATCCCATTACAGGGGACTTTAATTACCATGATCACGGAGGAAATGGGGTGGGAAGGTCAAGGTTGGGCGGAAACCCACAGGGAAATGAGCTTTCTAATCACAGCAGAGAAGCGGGGATGTCGACATTTCGGGGTTATAGCAAATGGGAGACCTGGTGGAGAAAGGGGCACAGTATCATAGCATAGGGAAGGCGAGTGAAAGGGGGAACAGTTTCAGCGGTAGAGGAAGGAGAAATAAAACGCAAAGGGTAAAGGAAAGGCGTTGTTGGGAAGGAATGATGGAGGGGAAGGGCGGAGGGGCGGCGTGGAGGGAATATATGTTAGTACAATCTTGCACAACTCTGGAATTTTTCAAGCTGTGAGGTCCAACCGAGCTAGCAATATGTGTACAGTCTTGTGGACCTTTCTCGCTGGACGCGATATTGACAACGACAGTGATAAGCAGAGCGACAATCACAGTGACAATCAATGACAATCAGTGACAATCACAGTGACAATCACAGTGACAATCACAGTGACAAACCAGCGACAATCAGTGACAAATCAGTGTCAATCACAGTGACAATCAGAGACAATCACAGTGACAATCAGATAGTCACAGCGACAATCACAGTGACAATCACAGTGGCAATCACGGTGACAACCAGTGACAAACAGTGACAATCAGTGACAATCAGTGACAATCATAGTGACAGTCACATGGCAATCAGTAACAATCACAGTGATAACTAGAGCGACAATCATAGGGACAATCACAATCACAGTGACAATCATAATCGCAGTGACAATCACAGTGACAATCACAGTCGCAGTGACAATCACAGTGATAACTAGAGCGACCATCACAGTGACAATCACAGAGACAATCACATTGACAATCGGAGACAATCACAGCGACAAACCATCGACAATCACAGTGACAAATCATCGACAATCACAGTGACAAATCAGTGCCAATCACAGTGACAAATCAGTGCCAATCACAGTGACAATCAGGGACAATCACAGCGACAAACCAGTGACAAAAACAGTGACAATCACAGTGACAATCACAATTGTTTTCTTTGATTTCCACCATTGTTTGTGTTTAATTCCACCAGGTTTGACGGGACCACGTCCAGCGAGAAACAGCGAGAGTGGCTGGGTTAAGATCACAAGCGTTTTTTTTTAATGAAATGCCATTCAGAGCTAGAAACACCAAACCACGGAATAACACAACATGCAACACGTGTTCCACAAACTTCTTATACAGAATTCTGAACGTAGTATAAAGAGCTTTGAAAAAACGTTCTTGGTTCAATGTAATTTGTCTAATAAAGGATACAAATATTAGGCTAATCCCATTGTTAGACAAGTGCGAGTTTTATCAAAACATAACCCAATGCTTACATAAAGTGGCCAGGCACCATTATCCTGATCCAAAAACCTTGCCTTAATTAAGACTTACTAGGTTACCAAATAAACTGATTTAACAAAAAAAGGATCTTATTTCTAATAATCACTACAACCTGTAAATAAAAAATATCTACATCGTTAAAAGTACCTTAGGTGGTCTGTCTTGTATTATCATGATATGTACGTCCACAAACAATATTTTAAAAGAAATAACGAAATTTAATACTCATTCTGTTTGTACTACAGACTACAATCTTTATATAAATAAGAAACTATATTATTAAAAGTACCTTCGATGGTCTGTCTGTCTTCGTCTAGGACTTCCTCCTGAGACGTGTTGTAGACCTTTTTTTCCTGCAAGGTCTGCAGGAAGCGGGCAGTGATCTTGGGGAAGGTCTGCAGGGCCATCGCCATGTACTTCTCGCGAATCTGCAGACACTTCACGATTGCCTCCGAGGCTTCCCGAAGATCGGCGATCGGCACCTAGCGACACAATCAGCAACTAGTCAAGGCAAGAAAGATCTAAGCGTGCAGGCATTGATTTATATCGTCCTAATTACTCCGATAACGTCCCCCCTCTGATAGCGACTCTCTGGCAGTTCGGCATCAAGCCCTACTTACCCCGCTACAGTCCTCCCCACTGATAGCGACTCTCTGGAAGTTCGGCATCAAGTCGAAGTCAAAGTCGATGTTCTTGAGGTGTTCCACAATCGACGACTGCTGTCTAAGCGTTTCCACGGAAGCGCGATCCATACGCTCCAGATTTTCCGGGTGGAAGTGCCGGACGCTGCATGAACAAATCCGGATTAATTAATTCGAAGCCCGAACGGCGTTTTGCGATATCTTTGGATATTACATCATAGAAAGGCATATTGTTATGTCTAGCGGTACAACAACAAGGTGGTGATTTCATTCACTGAAAAAGCAATGGCTAAATATAGTTAGGTCCTTGCACAAATACAAATACATAACATGCAATAAATATAATGGCATGTTGCAAGGGCTCTTTTTTGTCAGAATGGTATGGGAAAGTGTACTACTTCAACAAAAATTGGGCACTGCTGCCGTATTTTGTCATAAAATGCGAAGTTGAAGTTGATAATGGAAGCATTTGTTTAAGAGCCGGTACTTAAAATATCTGACAATATGTCCAGTATTAGTATATGTTAAAATATTTCGAAAATTATAATATATATATTTCTCTAAGTGGCTCAGGCTATCTGATCTTGATCTTACCCAAACCCTTTATGTAATAAAAACATTTCCTTGGTACAAAGGAGCGCAATTTAAAACCACGAGGGTGAAACACAAATTATACAAACAACGACAAAATAAATTAAAACACACAGCAAAACTAAAAATATTTCACCCAACATCAACACCAAAAATGAAAATCATAGTGGAAGACATTTTTTATTTGATTGGGATTTAACAGCTCTTTCAGTGGTGAGGCTATATCGTGCCATGGGTTTGTCGGGAATATAGTAACATGAATAACCAATCAAATCATCCGTAACGCGCTGCTGCGGGGATGTTTCGGCATCCCGTGACCAGGTATGGGGGTGGGGAGTATATAGTATATATACACACATTGGCGGATGACGGTTGCAGGGGGGGTGGGGGTACGAGAGATATTTATACTTGGAGCGGCCACAATGTGAAATAAGATACGGCCCGCAGATGACCGAGTGCTATGTGAATGATGCTGGCAAATAACAGTTCTTGGCGACATGGTGGAATTATCCACATCTATAACTGCTTCACAGCAAATCAAGTCAGGGTCATATACACATATCTTCACCAGGCTCAACATAATTCATCACAGATTCACCAGGTTCAATATATTTCATATACACACATATTCACCAGGCTCAATATATTTCATATACACACATATTCACCAGGCTCAATATATTTCATATACACATATATTCATCAGGCTCAATATATTTCATATACACATATATTCACCAGGCTCAACATATTTCATATACACATATATTCATCAGGCGAGTGAAACCACCTTTATGTGTCCCACGTGTAAACCTAAACGACCAATAGATTCCAAGGGCAAAAACAACAACGGATGTATAACTTGAATCAAGATTCGCACCAACAAATATGCTAAGCAACAAATGGAACAATCACCAACTGAAGGACGGTTAGTTTACAACATGCAGGCGAAGAAAGGCGCCCCTGTGAGGACTGCACTTTGGCCCACTTACTGCCTGTTACTTGGCCCACTTCCAGCATCAGCCGGTAGCGCCAGCTTGGGAGCCAGAAACACCGGGATGCTGCGTACAAAGTGACCCAGGGATCCACATGTATTAATTAAGCTGAACATTACATTTCAAGTCGAGCAAGGTTTGAGACAAAAAATGCAAGCAAGGCCTAAGTTAGCCCCAGTTCTGTGGCTGCAGAACGGGCAAAAATAGACGGGCTCTATCAGATTTCTGCCCGTCCTACAGCCACAGAACTGGGGCTAGGCTAAGTGAGTTTCACTGCCATTATATTACCAAAATATCAAGGCAGATTACTAGTAACGTCACCGAATCTGGAAACATGTCAATGATTGTCGCCCATGGTGCAAGTTGACCGACTAAGACATTCACTGAGATTTTCTCGCAAAAGTTCCTCATAGAACTGGCTCAATATATTGATGGCGTTGCCATGGCAATGATAGGCGTATTTCCCCGCCAGGCCCAATTAGGTCTCACCCCTCACCCACTACCTCCCTCTGTCCTTGTCGTTACCAGACAGATAGAATTGCACACCAATATAGGTAACTTTCAACGAGATGTAAGCACAAAATATCGACAATTGCTGAAATAAATATCAAATCCAAAATCCAAATTCGAATTGCAACCATCATCATAATATACGCAGCATTTACTTTATCGCGAATGGTAGACTATATAGTATTGTCACTACACTGGTAACACTGTCACAGTCGTAACATTGTCACTACACTGGTAACACTGTCACAGTCGTAACATTGTCACTATACTGGTAACACTGTCACAGTCGTAACACTGTCACAGTGGTAACATTGTCACTACACTGGTAACATTGCCACACTGGTAACTACATTGGTAATATTGTCACATTAGTAACATTGTCACCGCACTGGTAACACTGCCACATTGGTAACACTGCCACACTGGTAACATTTTCACCACACTGGTAACATTTTCACCACAGTGGTAACACTGTCACTAAATCTGGTAACACTGTCACTAAATCTGGTAACACTGTCACTGAATGTCAACACAGTTTCGTCTGCTATACTTTATGCTACAGACTATCGTGTTGTGCTGTTATTAAACAAGATACACTTTCAAGTAAGTTAAAATCACAAGGGTCTCGTGTAATGGAGCAAATAAATACATAAATCGTGGCTGCGAATGGTGCACGGCCAAAAATATTTACGAAAGCGAGGCGGCAGATATTAAACGCGCCGAAATGAAAAGCTTGTTGTTTGAGGCCCGTTGTGGGCACGCGAGGGCTAAATTATATAGCCATGAATGATGAATTTAGATGAAATATCCCATAGATTGGATCGCCCAGATCGGTGGTCGAACCTGCAACTTATTGATTGATCTACAGTCGAGTGTTCTACCACTCAGCCACGAAGGCTTTTAATAAATTAATAAAATTTAACAGATGCACTGGAAATTACATGTATGTCCCGTAGTATTGCCAAATGTCGGTTATTGTTGCATAAACATATATTTCATCTAGGCAAATGGTACATACATAGAATGGATTCCTGTTCTTTGTTAAACATATCAACCAAGGACATCACATCAGGTCATATTTGAGAGTAGAGGGGAGCCTTGGCCCAGGGGCATGTGCACAGGTGCAGACAGTATACTTTCTGATACGTTATTTAAATATAATTACAAGATGATCGCATATAACAGAGACAGTCATCTAATTCTTTTTTGGCTGTTCGCCAAGAGTTAATAAATGCTGTTTATACATATACAATGAACGCTCTGCGTAGTTAGTGTATTAAAAGCCGATTAAAAGCTAAAAAGGAAACCAGACAACGACAACACTGGATGAAACATTCCAATGGGTATTATCACCCTGTCACCACCATGCATTAAGCACCCCAGCGGGTAGAGGCGCGTGGGTATCAACCCATCACCGACATGCACTAACCACCCTGGCGGTTGGATCACGTTAGGGTGAGCGGCTAGTGAGCCAAAACATGCTAAACCAACGACAGGCATATTATTTTCCGGGGTGAAATATAAGTGAAGCAGTTTTTATCCGACGATACCATTGTTTTTTAGTAGCAATGTATCAGTTAAAATGTCACATACGGTCATGCCACCGACTCGAAAATAAACCATGGGGAGAGATATCTTGTCCTTCTTTTTTTCTTCTTTTTTCGGGGGCGCTGGGTTGTAGGGACAACGCAGAATGAGGGGTAAGAGACAGGAGGACGCAGGAAAGCAACAGGGTGGGGTGGGGAGGGCAGAGTGGGTGATGGGTACAGGGGAGGAGGGGGGGGGGATGTGGAACGTAAACGAGCAGAGTGGGGCGGGAGCGAGGAGATCGGGAAGTGGAGACGGTGATGGGAAGAAAAAAATTGGGCAGAGAGGGAGAGTGGGAGTGCCACAGCAGGGAGGCCGAGCAGATGCAAAGAGGCTGGTGGGAAGAGGAGGCGGAGTGGACGGGGACAGAGAGGGGGGGAGGGCAGTGATGGGGCGCCGAGGAGGAGGGAGAGAGAGGACCGAAGACATGGACCAAAACAAAAAGACGGGGGAGAGGAGGGACGGCGAGATATGGGGACGGTCATGAGGAGGGGAGATAGGGGCGGAGTATTAGACGCGCAGGGGAGGAGGGGGAGAGAGGGAGCGGGTAGATGGAGGAGAGATGGGGTGAAGAGGAGGGGGGAGAGAGGGGGCGGAGAGATGGAGGCGAAGAGGAGGAGAATGAAGAGGGGGGGGGGCGCGCAGAGATGGGGCCGCAGAGGGAGGAAGCGGAAGAGAGGGAGCGGGCGGGTGGAGGCGGAGACAGGGGGCCGAGAGATGGAGGTGGAGAGAGAGGGGGGGGGGCGGAGAGATAAGGGCGGAGAGACAGGGGGGGGAGAGCGGGTGGAGTGATAGGTGGAGAGACATGTGGGATGGGAACTGGCGTCGCGTCGCTTCACACCGTGCCGTGACAGACAACTATTAGGGTTCCCGTGTGTATGGCATTGTTGATGTCTGAAAGGTTTACTTTTCAAGGAGGCAACCATGTCACTTACATATCTCTATATACGCACAACTTGATAAGGGAGCTCTTTTGTCGACACACAGATGACCGGACAGCCCAGCATTTCTGTCATGCATTAGCACTACGCTATACTGCCGAATTATTAAACTGGAGTCACACTGGAATTTCAAAAAATTTAAGAAATCTGTTCTCATCAATGTGGCACAACCTATATTGCTTCTTTAACAATATACGACAGAAACGAAAGGCGGGTTCTTGTTGCCGTGAGTATATTTATATATACTTTCAGTTGGGAATTCGGGGATTAATAAGTTCGCACGTGCAGACTAAGGTATAGCGCCTCTCCCTCTAGATTTCTGTTTTATGCTAGTGTTATTGTGAGCAAACTAGAATGGGACAAAAAATAACTAACTGCAGTCACTCAAGTCAACCCAGAACAGACTTTTGGGATGGTTAATTCACAATCGGCACTCTAAAGAATATGAAGAAACTTACCCTGCAGTATTGAAATCGGTGCGTATGGGAACATATTTACTGAAGCAAACAGATCATGACAACATCAAGGACCAATCTACAACATATTTACAACATATTGATGCACCATATCACAGCAATAAAGAGAGTAGCACTCACGAGTTGAAATTCAAGGACGTATATCTGGGTTTCCTTCTCAAAGTGAACGTTCGCCGAAGGTAAAGATCAAGACAACATTAGACATGTAAAAGCGTAGGTGAAAGGAAAGAATTTTCTGAAAACAAAATATATGTTAATTCGACAGCGTACATCGACGTGGTAGTAAAACCGATGTAGGCACAAATAATATTCAGTTCTCAGTAGCTACCATGGCAACGTGAAAGCAAGCATATAAACAACTGGCTCATTAAATGAATCAGGCAAAAAAACGAATGTTTCTGCAACAGCTGGTACAAGCTAATTGGTGCAGAAATGTGTCGACGCAAAAGACACAAGCATCAAATCGGATAAATACCAGCCCGTACCCTGTAACTGTGGGTTAGAGACAAATGTCGAATTCTATTTTCTAAGGTATTTCATAGGGGCACCAAATCAATTTTCCACTGCAGCATGAGAGAGTGGGATTTTACCGGATTTTGTATTTATCCTGAATCAGTTTAAACTGGTTAAACGTCTTTATCATATTCTATAATAGCATCCAACGACAATATGTATTGCATATACATGAGTAATACAGGAGTTATACCGGGAACGCGAACATAGGACAGGGTAGGAGAGAAGACACACCAAACGACGCGGTAAAAGACGTCCCCCCCCCCTCCCGCAGGGCATTAAATTAAATTCTGAGCTAACTCAGAGGGCAAATTGCACTTGTCCTGAACAAAAATACACTTGCCCGGTTTTCTTATTAGAACCTAAAAAAAATTAAGTCTTAAAATTACACGTTGTAATGCCTGATTTGCGATTGGAAACGCGTTTTAGCTCATTATGGCTCATTATCCGCCGACCATCCGTGGCTACACACAGAGTGAGTGCTCATCAGCCGACACCATTGTCAGGGTAACATTGGTCCCAGGCGCCGCGACTGGCAGAGGAAATATTACATTTTAATGATCGCCCATGAAATGACAGGTGGAATACGTTACCTTGGCCAACAACGATACAAAGCAATATTGCGGATAGCTAATTGCTATTGACCCGGTTCGATAATGCGTCTCCATGGTAACGAGGATTGTTGTGGTTGAGTCATTACGTGAATAATAAACGTACCTTTAATTGATGTAAATATTATTAGTTACCTACTCTGTTCATTGCAGAATACTTTTTGGCAATCAGTTTTAATGATTTAATGACTTGTCTAACCGAAGTTACTGGTCCCACCATGCACAAATCAGTGACTAAATTGCTCATCGTTTACAAACTTACGGATCCCCTTTGTCGATCCACCGCCCTTACTATTATTTTCATTTCATTATTTTAAATAAACACCTATACATCATCCCAGGATCTGTCGGTGCTAATCAAAGCTGATTGACTTCTCAGTTATTTTATTTCAATCTTTTTTAGTCTTCTTACACTCTATCGCTCCTCGTATGTAAATAATAGTGTTGTTATATTATTATTAGTTATTTATTTTTTAACTATTATTTATATTATTTTATAATAATTTACATTATTTTAATATTATTTTTTAATTATTTACAACTATTGTAATTATATTATTGTGTTATCATAATGCCTTACATCGTGTTATCAATATTCTGTATATGTTATTATTATTATTCTTTTTATTATTACAATTATTATTATTATCAACATAGCTGTTTTATCGCTTATTTATTTATAGATACGCAGTAAATACTCACTTGACGCTGATTTGCCGCTCCAGCTTGGCCTTGCGCTCGATCTCTTCGATGGGGTAGTTGGCCACCACGTAGGGTTCGTCCTCCGTCGAGCATTGGCTGAGGATGTTCCCGGCCAGCTCCTCCAAGCGGTCGTCCATGGGGGAGCGAAGGTGCTTCGGGAACTTGATCTTCGCCGGGTTGAAGATGGGCGAGGTGGGCTGGCAGCCCTCCGCGAAGTCCTCGCCTGAGCAGGGGAAGAGACGTTAAAGAAGCTGTTAAAGGTTGTGTTGGGAAGAGCCGCGGGTGGGTTGTGCTCGAAGGGGGTGTCTTGGAACGGCGGGTCGGTTACTTGGTTGTATATTCAGGACGCTTCAACCAATTCTGGTCCTGTCGCGTCGATGGGAGAAGGAAGGGAGCAGTGGATCGAGCCATGTCCCCGGGGGTAACCCCCTACTCTCTGTGAAGAAGGACATGAGATTTTGATATTTATCCTGCGAGCACACAGACATGGCCACAGCGAGGCTCAAATCCACGTGCCACCGATCCACGTGCCGTTAGGCTAACCCACTGAGCTATCGGGGCGGATCGAGGCGGCCCTGGTTTGAGTTAGGAAAAGCAGCGGGTGAGTCGAGGTGGTGTCTTGGAATGGCAGCTGGCTTGAGGTCGGAGGGGGGTGTTTTGGAATGGCAGCTGGGTTGAGGTCGGAGGGGGTGTCTTGGAATGGCAGCTGGTTTGAGGTCGGAGGGGGTGTCTTGGAATGGCAGCTGTGTTTAGGTCGGAGGGGGTGTCTTGGAATGGCAGCTGGGTTGAGGTCGGAGGGAGTGTCTTGGAATGGCAGCCGGGTTGAGGTCGGAGGGGGTGTCTTGGAATGGCAGCTGGCTTGAGGTCGGAGGGATGCGTCTTGGAATGGCAGCTGGGTTGGGGTCGGAGGGGGTGTTTTGGAATGGCAGCTGGGTTGAGGTCGGAGGGGGTTTCTTGAAACGGCAGCCGACATGGCAGAGAACATTTACGACAAGAGTACACATTATTACACCTTGTACGCAACTGTTGATGGCTGACGATGGCTCATTTCGTTGGAGCATAAAGTGTGGATTATTATAACTATCAACAGTTATTGTGAGTTACCTGGAAGTTGAATAGTGATATGTGGATGAATGTTTTTTGCATTTACTTGAGAGGCTTCTGTCCACATTCGAGGGGACAGTTTTGCGACTATTACTACAGAACACGGAAACAGCTCCACGGTCACCAATAAAACGACGGCTGTTTGGTGTTTTAAGCCATGTTTCAGTCCACTAAGGTGTTAGTAGTGCGTATGTACAATTATCTGACGTTTCATTCCTCGTCCCAACGTACGGACGTTAAAATTGCTATATTATCAGATCTTATCATTAGTTGATTGAACAAGGAATCCCTATGATCAGGAGATGGGAGTTTAGAACGGCCAGAGACAAGGTTACACATCCTGTACAAACGGATGCGATTCTCACCCTATAACTGTGTTCAGAATACATCATTATCGCCACCAACATTGGGTCAATATGCGCTAACCACTGCATCAGGGAGGCCCCCCAGGACCTACCGATCTGCGATCTAGTGCGCTAACCACTACACCAGGGAGGCCCCCAGGACCTGTTGATCTGCGGTTCAGGGCGCTAACCACTACACCAGGGCGGCCCCCAGGACCTGTTGATCTGCGGTTCAGGGCGCTAACCACTACACCAGGGCGGCCCCCAGGACCTGTTGATCTGCGGTTCAGGGCGCTAACCACTACACCAGGGCGGCCCCCAGGACCTGTTGATCTGCGGTTCAGGGCGCTAGCCACTACACCAGGGCGGCCCCTGTACGAACAGATGGATGATCGCTGTCTGTGTACTGGATTATTATAGCGGTAAGTGTTGGATTTGCTCTGATTCATTGCGGATGTAAGTCCCCCAGGGACCATCATAGGTTCATCTGTGCTAGCTCTCCACAAAACCGATTATTATATAGTACATGCTGGGCGTGAGTAATACGTGAGTTATATCCAAATGAGTGTATACGCTAATCAGCATAATCCTCACAAAAGATAACGTTGAGAGAGAGAGAGGGGGGTCAGTCTTAAACGACCTTCCAACCATAAATCAACGACATTCAATAACATTCAACTCGTAATTTTAGTGGCACTTAGTGGCCTATATACAGATATATGCATCCGTCATAGCTCCCATCAAGTAACCACAAGGTCACGATGTGTTATAAGGCAGTCCGGGTGACAGCGACCCTATGGTCTGAGCCCGGGTGACAGCGACCCTATGGTCTGAGCCCGGGTGACAGCGACGCTATGGTCTGAGAACGGGTGACAGCGACCCTATGGTCTGAGCCCGGGTGACAGCGACCCTATGGTCTGAGCCCGGGTGACAACGACCCTATGGTCTGACTCCGAGTGACAAAGACCCTATGGTCTGACTCCGAGTGACAGCGACCCTATGGTCTGAGTCCGGGTGACAGCAACCCTATGGTCTGACTCCGAGTGACAGCAACCCTATGGTCTGAGTCCGGGTGACAACGACCCAATGGTCTGAGTCCGGGTGACAGCGACCCTATGGTCTGACTCCGAGTGACAGCGAACCTATGGTCTGAGTCCGGGTGACAGCGACCCTATGGTCTGAGCCCGGGTGACAGCGACGCTATGGTCTGAGCCTGGGTGACAGCGACCCTATGGTCTGAGCCCGGGTGACAGCGACCCTATGGTCGGAGCCCGGGTGACAGCGACCCTATGGTCTGACTCCGAGTGACAGCGACCCTATGGTCTGAGTCCGGGTGACAGCAACCCTATGGTCTGAGTCCGGGTGACAGCAACCCTATGGTCTGAGCCCGGATGACAACGACCCTATGGTCTGACTCCGAGTGACAGCGACCCTATGGTCTGAGCCCGGGTCCACCATCCTAAATATCTACATTGTGTTAGTTTACAGCCACCATCTACTGTTTTAATACTTGCACATCTAGGAAAATAAACGAACCCTGGACATATAACGACATGAGACCTGGAGAAAGCTATTATCCTAAAACCATACCACAGCCAACGAACCAGCTTAGGTTATCGGTATATCCATGCGCCGTAAGGTATCTGCCAATACACAGTGGGGCGGCCCTACTGGCTGGGGGCGGCTGGGGGCTAGAAGGAACCTTATCCTGGGTGTCCCGTCAACCAAACCTCAGGCGTCCATCGACTCCACCGCCCGGCGGTCCAGACGGGGCAATATTCATCCTGCCTTACCTCTCTCCGCAGACAGAATCGCCCGATTAGCCCACTTTTC
The DNA here is from genome assembly GCA_964019135.1 of Arenicola marina. NCBI lineage: Eukaryota > Metazoa > Annelida > Polychaeta > Arenicolidae > Arenicola > Arenicola marina. The sequence goes on from OZ025250.1 coordinate 35,392,621, forward strand.
TGACACCGAAGACAGCGTCGAGGCTGGCCCGGGGCGGGGGGTAGAGCGCGACTAAGCGCAGCGGTATCGTGTGTGGGGACGATGTCTCCCTCTTCCCCTGTATGCGTATGGACGGATGGACGGACACCCGACTGGCAACAAAAATCCCGTGTTCCCTCAATGATATTATAGATAAATTACGGCCCAAAGCGAGTCGGCAAATGACGACAGGTTTCCATGGCAACGGCGGCGTAGACGGCGGCGACAGTGGCTGGCGGAATCGCTGTCTTTCCATATATCGACCGGTGACTGGCTGGGAACGGCTATAGTGGTTCCGCCTTGGGGGGCCGTTGGGGGGTGGCGGGGTGGGCGGTACTGAGTAGCGGGGACTGAGCGCACTTGGGAGGGGGGGGGGGCGGGGGGGGGTGAGGGGGCGGTGCTTGATGGGTGCCTGGGTGTGCAGGTGGCTGGTTAGCGCACGGGTTGGGTAGGGAGGGGAGTTGGGGGACCAGAGTGGGATGGGATGGGAGGAGGGTGGGGCGGGGACTTGTATTTATATGTGCGTGTATTGGACAAACTCATTGAGTGGTCAATGATTAAACAGTTGTTCGCGTACACCAATACATATGGGAGGTAAACACTGCCCCCCCCTCCCCCCCCCCCATCCCTTCCCCCCTCTGCCGCTGGCCGATTAATTGCAATGGCAACAAAAATCCCGTGTTCCCTCATTTCCAGATAACTGCAGCAGTTCCTGGCTGACTCAAGTGTAGGTTCGAGTGACACCTGCATCAATACCTACTTACACAATTAACTTATATAGGGCGTATGCTACCTGATCAATACCTCGGAAGATGATACGAATATTATTAATACGAGAATCTAATCGGAGTAAAAGAAACGTTACCCGTGCCTCTTTCATGAATATTCCGTCTCTCTGTGTCCCTCTCTCTCTCTGTCCCTCTCTCTCTCTCCCTCTCTCTGTCCCTCCCTCTCTGTCTTTCTGTGTCCCTCTCTCTGTGTGTCCCTCTCTCTGTCTCTCTCTCTCTGTCCCTTCTCTCTCTGTCCCTCTCTCTGTGTCCCTCTCTCTGTGTCCCTCTCTCCGTGTCCCTCTCTCCGTGTCCCTCTCTCTGTGTCCCTCTCTCTCTCTGTCCCTCTCTCTCCGTGTCCCTCTCTCTCTGTCCCTCTCTCTCTGTCCCTCTCTCTGTGTCCCTCTCTCCCTGTGTCCCTCTCTCTCTCTGTCCCTCTCTCTCCGTGTCCCTCTCTCTCTGTCCCTCTCTCTCTGTCCCTCTCTCTGTGTCCCTCTCTCTCTCTGTCCCTCTCTCTCCGTGTCCCTCTCTCTCTGTCCCTCTCTCTCTGTCCCTCTCTCTGTGTCCCTCTCTCTCTGTGTCCCTCTCTCTCTGTGTCCCTCTCTCTGTGTCCCTCTCTGTGTCCTCTCTCTCTCTGTCCCTCTCCCTGTGTCCCTCTCTCTCCGTGTCCCTCTCTCTGTGTCCCTCTCTCCGTGTCCCTCTCTCTGTGTCCCTCTCTGTGTGTCCCTCTCTCTGTGTCCCTCTCTCTGTCTCTCTCTCTGTCCCTCTCTCTGTCTCTCTGTGTCCCTCTCCCTGTGTCCCTCTCTCTGTGTCCCTCTCTCTGTCTCTCTCTCTGTCCCTCTCTGTGTGTCCCTCTCTCTGTGTCCCTCTCTCTGTCTCTCTCTCTGTCCCTCTCTGTGTGTCCCTCTCTCTGTGTCCCTCTCTCTGTCTCTCTCTCTGTGTCCCTCTCTGTCTCTCTCTCTGTCCCTCTCTCTGTCTCTCTGTGTCCCTCTCCCTGTGTCCCTCTCTCTGTGTCCCTCTCTCTGTCTCTCTCTCTGTCCCTCTCTGTGTGTCCCTCTCTCTGTGTCCCTCTCTCTGTCTCTCTCTCTGTCCCTCTCTCTGTGTCCCTCTCTCCGTGTCCCTCTCTCTGTGTCCCTCTCTGTGTGTCCCTCTCTCTGTGTCCCTCTCTCTGTGTCCCTCTCTCTGTGTCCCTCTCTCTGTCTCTCTGTGTCCCTCTCCCTGTGTCCCTCTCTCTGTGTCCCTCTCTCTGTCTCTCTCTCTGTCCCTCTCTGTGTGTCCCTCTCTGTGTGTCCCTCTCTCTGTCTCTCTCTCTGTCCCTCTCTCTGTGTCCCTCTCTCCGTGTCCCTCTCTCTGTGTCCCTCTCTCTGTGTCCCTCTCTCTGTCTCTCTCTGTGTCCCTCTCTCTGTCCCTCTCTCTGTCTCTCTGTGTCCCTCTCCCTGTGTCCCTCTCTCTGTGTCCCTCTCTCTGTCTCTCTCTCTGTCCCTCTCTGTGTGTCCCTCTCTGTGTGTCCCTCTCTCTGTCTCTCTCTCTGTCCCTCTCTCTGTGTCCCTCTCTCCGTGTCCCTCTCTCTGTGTCCCTCTCTCTGTGTCCCTCTCTCTGTGTCCCTCTCTCTGTCTCTCTCTGTGTCCCTCTCTCTGTCTCTCTGTGTCCCTCTCCCTGTGTCCCTCTCTCTGTGTCCCTCTCTCTGTCTCTCTCTCTGTCCCTCTCTGTGTGTCCCTCTCTCTGTGTCCCTCTCTCTGTCTCTCTCTCTGTGTCCCTCTCTCTGTGTCCCTCTCTCTGTCTCTCTCTCTGTGTCCCTTTCTCTCCGTGTCCCTCTCTCTGTGTCCCTCTCTGTGTGTCCCTCTCTGTGTGTCCCTCTCTCTGTCTCTCTCTCTGTCCCTCTCTCTGTGTCCCTCTCTCTGTCTCTCTCTCTGTCCCTCTCTCTGTCTCTCTGTGTCCCTGTCCCTGTGTCCCTCTCTCTGTGTCCCTCTCTCTGTCTCTCTCTCTGTCCCTCTCTCTGTGTCCCGCTCTCTGTGTCCCTCTCCCTGTGTCCCTCCCTCTGTGTCCCTCTCTCTCTCTCTGTCCCTCTCTCTGTCTCTCTGTCCCTCCCTCTGTGTCCCTCTCTCTCTGTGTCCCTCTCTCCGTGTCCCTCTCTCTGTGTCCCTCTCTGTGTGTCCCTCTCTCTGTCTCTCTGTGTCCCTCTCTCTGTGTCCCTCTCTCTGTCTCTCTCTCTGTGTCCCTCTCTCTGTGTCCCTCTCTCCCTGTGTCCCTCTCTCCGTGCCCCTCTCTCTGTGTCCCTCTCTCTGTGTCCCTCTCTCTGTGTCCCTCTCTCCCTGTGTCCCTCTCTCTCTGTGTCCCTCTCTCTCCGTGTCCCTCTCTGTGTCCCTCTCTCCGTGTCCCTCTCTCTGTGTCCCTCTCTGTGTGTCCCTCTCTCTGTGTCCCTCTCTCTGTCTCTCTCTCTGTCCCTCTCTCTGTGTCCCTCTCTCTGTGTCCCTCTCTCTGTCTCTCTCTCTGTCCCTCTCTCTGTCTCTCTGTGTCCCTCTCCCTGTGTCCCTCTCTCTGTGTCCCTCTCTCTGTCTCTCTCTGTGTCCCTCTCTCTCTGTCCCTATGTCTCTGTCTCTCTCTGTGTCCCTCTTTCTGTGTCCCTCTCTCTGTGTCCCTCTCTCCCTGTGTCCCTCTCTCTCTGTGTCCCTCTCTCTCCGTGTCCCTCTCTCTGTGTGTCCCTCTCTCTGTGTCCCTCTCTCTGTGTCCCTCTCTCTGTGTCCCTCTCTTTGTGTCCCTCTCTCTGTGTCCCTCTCTCTGTGTCCCTCTCTCTGTGTCCCTCTCTCACTGTGTCCCTCTCTCTCTGTGTCCCTCTCTCTCTGTCCCTCTCTCTCTGTCTCTCTCTGTGTCCCTCTCTCTGTGTCCCTCTCTGTCTCTCTCTCTGTCCCTCTCTCTGTCTCTCTGTGTCCCTCTCCCTGTGTCCCTCTCTCTGTGTCCCTCTCTCTGTGTCCCTCTCTCTGTCTCTCTCTCTGTCCCTCTCTGTGTGTCCCTCTCTCTGTGTCCCTCTCTCTGTCTCTCTCTCTGTCCCGCTCTCTGTCTCTCTGTGTCCCTCTCCCTGTGTCCCTCTCCCTGTGTCCCTCTCTCTGTGTCCCTCTCTCTGTCTCTCTCTCTGTATCCCTCTCTGTGTGTCCCTCTCTCTGTGTCCCTCTCTGTATCCCTCTCTCTGTGTCCCTCTCTCTGTGTCCCTCTCTGTGTGTGTCTCTCTCTCTGTGTCCCTCTCTCTCTGTCCCTCTCTCTGTGTCCCTCTCTGTGTGTCCCTCTCTCTCTGTGTCCCTCTCTCTCTGTCCCTCTCTCAGTCTCAACATTCTGGGCCTCCTGGTGATCCAGATTAAAATAGTGCATTCTTTAACTGGGTTAACGCGGGCCAACATCACCACATTGGCTGATGCTAAGGTGCATGTACACTGACCACTGGCCCCAGCGTATCGATTCATTGGAAGCAATGGACAAAACCCCTACAGCCATAATGGGGCTCGGCTCTAATGTTAAACGTGGCTTCGGCTGATATACACAGCAAATGGTTTGGGTGTTTTTTTTTGGTATATTCAATCATTTATCGCCTATTGCCATTGGCGCTGCCCTGGAATATATATAGATATTGCCTCAACAGCCTGACGGTAAGCATGTGAACCAGAATGCTTATTGGTAAGTGTACACGCTTACACACTTAGTGTGCACGTAAGGTCACTCTCCCCCCCCCCACCTCCTCCCCCCTTTCATCTCCACCACCACCGCCACCCTGCCCCCAACCTCTTGCGCCCCCACCCCCCGCCTCCCCATCCATCTGCACCCCTACCCCGCTCCCCACCTCTTACCTCCCCCTTCCCCCATCCCCGCCCCTCGGATGCCTGACGAACACCTGACGCCTACACAATGTTTGTCTGTGATAGATGTACGACAATGCCTCAACAACCGTCATAACACCCCCCACCCCTAACAACCCCCCTAACAACCGCCGTAACAACCCCCTAACAACCGCCGTAACAACCCCCTAACAACCGCCGTAACAACCCCCTAACAACCGCCGTAACAACCCCCTAACAACAGCCGTAATGACTATTCGGTTCCTCGTTACAGGGAACGATCAAAGGGCGTTGAACGACAACACGTGACGGACGGACGAATTATTGCTAAAGGTATTGATACAGATATTTCCAATTAACAAAAAATGCCATAATATGCCGAAATGAAAGATTGATATTGAACAGAACTGTAGCATTTCTTTG
>OZ025250.1:35397852-35447436 GCA_964019135.1 Arenicola marina
CTGTGTCCCTCTCTCTGTGTCCCTCTCTCTGTCTCTCTCTCTGTCCCTCTCTCTGTCTCTCTGTGTCCCTATCGCTGTGTCCCTCTCTCTCTGTCCCTCTCTGTGTGTCCCTCTCTCTCTGTCCCTCTCTGTGTGTCCCTCTCTCTCTGTGTCCCTCTCTCTGTGTCCCTCTCTCTGTCTCTCTCTCTGTCCCTCTCTCTGTCTCTCTGTGTCCCTCTCCCTGTGTCCCTCTCTCTCTGTGTCCCTCTCTCTGTGTCCCTCTCTCAGTCTCTCTCTGTCTCAAGATTCTTGGCCTCCTGGTGATCCAGATTAAAATAGTGCATTCTTTAACTGGGTTAACGCGGGCCAACATCACCACATTGGCTGATGCTAAGGTGCATGTACACTGACCACTGGCCCCAGCGTATCGATTCATTGGAAGCAATGGACAAAACCCCTACAGCCATAATGGGGCTCGGCTCTAATGTTAAACGTGGCTTCGGCTGATATACACAGCAAATGGTTTGGGTGTTTTTTTTTGGTATATTCAATCATTTATCGCCCATTGCCATTGGCGCTGCGCTGGAATATATATAGATATTGCCTCAACAGCCTGACGGTAAGCATGTGAACCAGAATGCTTATTGGTAAGTATACACGCTTACGCACTTAGTGTGCATTTAAGGTCACTCTCCTCCCCCCCCCCACCTCCTCCCCCCTTCCATCTCCACCACCACCGCCACCCTGCCCCCAACCTCTTGCGCCCCCCCCCCCCCCGCCTCCCCATCCATCTGCACCCCTAACCCGCTCCCCACCTCTTACCACCCCCCTCCCCCATCCCCGCCCCTCGGATGCCTGACGAACACCTGACGCCTACACAATGTTTGTCTGTGATAGATGTACGACAATGCCTCAACAACCGTCATAACACCCCCCCCCCCCCTAACAACCCCCCTAACAACCGCCGTAACAGCCCCCTAACGGCCGCGCGAACAACAGCCGTAATGACCATTCGGTTCCTCGTTAAAGGGAACGATCAAAGGGCGTTGAACGACAACGCGTGACGGACGGACGAATTATTGCTAAAGGTATTGATACAGATATTTCCAATTAACAAAAAATGCCATAATATGCCGCAATGAAAGATTGATATTGAACAGAAATGTAGCATTTCTTTGCCTTGTCATCTGCTGGTTGTTTCTTCGGTGCATTACGTCACATTTGTGTGTAATCCACTGTTTGATTGCGCATTTTCATGAGTTTTGTGCCGGTTCCAGGCAATAAATGTCGCAATAGTTAGGCCATGACATATAACAATGTCACATACTATCATTACTGCGGGAAACAACTGTTTTAAGGAAGGTCAGAGCCAGCAAGGGCGGATCCGGGGAGTCCGAACCCCTCCCCTCCCATCCCCTCTTTTGGAGGAGGAATGCCGTTTTTTAATGAAAAATTTAGGCCATCCGAGACGTGGACCCCCCCCCCCCCCCGCGCCCCCGCCCATGCCCCCCTTTTTGAGAAAGAACGCTATCTGAGGCGGTCGCAAGTTCACCCCCCCCCCCCCCCTGGTCGCAAGTTTGGACCCCCCCCCCCCTTTGTTTCAAATTCTTGGATCCGCCCCTGCCCATGATAGTAAAGCCATGTGTACAGCCACTGTATCCAAGCTTCCATCTGGTGTCTGCCTCATGTAGCCAGTCAACTCCAATCGGGGCCGCCTCGATAGCTCAGTGGGTTAGAGCGTTCGCTTTGAGTGCTCTGGACACCTGAGAGCCTAACGGCACGTTGATCGATGGTTTGATCCCCGCTGTGGTCATGTCTGTGTGGCCGCAGGTTACAGATCCCGTGTCCTTCTTCGGGAGGAGTAGGGGATTACCAGAAATTATAAAGAAAATGTTTGTCCGAAACCAAGATGTTCATAAGTATGTAACAAGAACGTCCAATAACCTACGAGCGCCAAAATATAGCAATAATTGTATGAAGATGTCATTTAGAAATATGGGAACGCGTGTATTTAATAGGTGGTTTACCAGGCTTAACTTTCTATGCTCTATACATGTTTTTAAGAGAACGGGAAAAAGTACGTTGTTAAAAGAAATTACCTAACAATATCTGAGTTATTAAACAGGTGTTTTGTTGTTTTGGCATTATTATGAAAAAATCTGTTTAATTTTAGATATTAAAGTTGCATGTCGAGTTCTTTCCCGCCAAAACTAAGCCAAGGCGAAATTTATATCAAAATGTGCAGAAAACTCGATTGTTTCATTCTATAAATTCAGAAACCTGATAAACATCGCCGTTTCGGCTGTGATGTGGCAAACGTGTCTATCCCGGGACACCACAGAACTCGGTCGCGGCACTGCTACTTATACCAAAGCATCGCGAAGCACACAAACTGATGACGTTTACCACTAAAATGAAAACTTGTGGTAAATTGATATCACGGACAAGGCTGAGAGACACTATTTGGCAGTCTGGTATGGGTGGAGTATAGATAAAAGAAGTTTTGAATGATTCAAGGACTGAGTCTTATATATATTTTAACTTCATTAGTTTTGGCGGGAAAGAGCTCGACATGCAACTTTAACAAAAAGAATTAAAAAAAATATATATATATATATTTGTTCTTTTTGTTCCTTTTGCACGAACATATAAGCACCGCTTCTGCTCAGTTTGCACATGAAGATGTAATGTACATGTTTTTTAGATGCAATAAACCTATTATTACCTCTCGGTAGGCACCCAGAATACCCCCGGGGACATGGCTCCACTCTCGCTTCTTATCCTATTGACGCGATATAACCAGAATTGGTTAAGACGCCCATACACAGACACACACATTACACAGACACAGTCACATTCATAAATCGAGACCATGAGCCAAATTTCACCCTCCAGACAATCCAAACCGAACATTTATCGCGCCATTTAAATGCCTTATCATCGTATCGCTTAATGTGAGGCGAGACATTACAAAGCTTCGGCACGAAACACAGAGCGTTCCTACATGCACTGCAATCTCCAAACCCCCCACCCCCTTCACAACTACTCATTCCTCTTCCTTAGACGCATAAGAACCACTCTCAAACCCACCGGCGTCCAGTAAGAGCGACGTAAACCAGTAAAAAAAACATTTAAAATAACACAAGAAAGAAAGACAAAAACAAAAACAAGTGTAACCAGTAAAAAAAACACACACACACACAGACGCTGGAACCTTAAGGAGATGTCTCAGCCCTGACGTCGCCAAGACATGCTTTTAACACGGGATGTTCGGTCGATGCAGCGTTTTGCCTTAATTATCAACCTGGTGAAGATGAATCGCCCGCAACCGATCTCTCTATCACCATGACAATGGTGTTAAGTGAACCGATAGCGAGGCACCCTGAGATCTAAGGGAGGGTGAGCCAGGGAAACCCTAGCGGAATTATTTCCACATGAAAGCTGCCTTCGATAATGTACAAAAAAAGAGGTCGTAGCCTACTGATACATAAACGGATCCGTGATATCCGTGTTTTCTCGCTCCTGGCAAACTACTAGAGTATAATAATATACAACAATTTCGGCTTAAAATACACGCTGTGTCATAAAGGCGAATCTGTGATGTTGAAAAGGGAGCTCTCGGAAAATGAGTGTCGGATGGGGGGATTTGGGTGGGGTGGGTTAACCGACTTACGGACAATTTTCGGGGAGGGGTGGGGGTGTGAGCTTTACCGTGCGGGTGCGGCGGGCTCACAGGAAAGGGAGCAATTCGAAAACTGTACATAAAAGGGCAGAAAATAAGACGTCCGCGTTTAGGAATGGCGGGTGTGCCAACTCCTCCAGACAGCCCCCCACCCCAGCCCTTCCCACATTGCCCCCCCCCCCCCAGTATGTCGTGTTTCTGTCTATTTTCCAGAGGAGAGACACGGAGAGTCGATAACTCGGCATGCAATTGGTCACGGTTTCCATAGTTACCCGACCCCCCCCCCACCCCACCCCACCCCCCGTCTCCCGGCAACCCCATTGTATTGATCACTCAACGCGGTCGCTTGGTATGAGGCGGAATTCGCGCTGCAAGCTTCCAAGCGCAATTTGAGACGCTACCATACTATATATACCAGGACCGAGCTCTTCACGTCAACCGGAAAATCACCTGGAAAAGAGTGACCGTTTTTTTTTATCTTCGTAACTGGAGGTAAGAAGAACAAAAAAACAGACTACAACGCTAGTGAAAATGCGCAGTGATCAGCGACAGGTATGACTGGGCGCAGACAAGTCGCCTAAATTATCAACCAAACGCTCGTCTTACTTGGCTTCCATCTTCGTTTACCTTCTGTTTTCTTTTCTTTGTGTATTTAAACATCATTTCTTTTCTGAGGTTCCCCTGAAACGGATGCCATCGAGTTGGGCCACCTCTAAAAATAATATATACTACTCACAATTTGCTAAGGATCACTTCTATGCAGAGATTTCGGAGTGTATAACATGTGACTGTGTAATTATACTATAATACAAAAGACGTTGAAGGCTGTTCCTGTCCTTGTAGATATCAAGGTACAAGGCCGTTCCTCTCCTTGTAGATATCAAGGTACAAGGCTGTTCCCCTCTGTATTTTCTTCTGTAACATTTTTTTGATAGCAATTATAATTCATTTGACCGTTTTTCAAGAATTTTCGGAATTTCAGAATCTTGAAATTTGTCCCTAACCAGCGGTCTGAGCGGAGGAACCGAGCGCCACCTAGCGGGTGGAAACTGGCCCCTCGCCTGCGCGCCACACGGCATCAGCTTGACCCGCCTTCGAGAGGCCAGGGAACCAGCCAGCTGACCCGCCTTCGAGAGGCCAGGGAACCAGCCCGCCGACCCGCCTTCGAAAGGCCAGGGAACCAGCCAGCCGACCTGCCTTCGAGAGACCAAGGAACCAGCCAGTCGACCCGCCTTCGAGAGGCCAGGGAATCAGCCAGCTGACCCGCCTTCGAGAGGCCAGGGAACCAGCCAGCCGACCTGCCTTCGAGAGGCCAGGGAACCAGCCAGCCGACCCGCCTTCGAGAGGCCAGGGAACCAGCCAGCCGACCTGCCTTCGAGAGGCCAGGGAACCAGCCAGCCGACCCGCCTTCGGGAGGCCAAGGAACCAGCCAGCCCACCCGCCTTGAAGAGGCCAAGGAACCAGCCAGCCCACCCGCCTTGAAGAGGCCAAGGAACCAGCCGGCCCACCCGCCTTGAAGAGGCCAAGGAACCAGCCAGCCCACCCGCCTTGAAGAGGCCAAGGAACCAAGAAACCCGTCTTCGAGAGGCCAGGGAACCAGCCAGCCGACCCGCCTTCGAGAGGCCAGGGAACCAGCCAGCCGACCCGCCTTCGGGAGGCCAAGGAACCAGCCAGCCCACCCGCCTTGAAGAGGCCAAGGAACCAGCCAGCCCACCCGCCTTGAAGAGGCCAAGGAACCAGCCGGCCCACCCGCCTTGAAGAGGCCAAGGAACCAGCCAGCCCACCCGCCTTGAAGAGGCCAAGGAACCAAGAAACCCGTCTTCGAGAGGCCAGGGAACCAGCCAGCCGACCCGCCTTCGAGAGGCCAGGGAACCAGCCAGCCGACCCGCCTTCGAGAGACCAAGGAACCAGCCAGCCGACCCGCCTTCGAGAGACCAAGGAACCAGCCAGCCGACTCCCAAACTACTGCGCCACGAAACAATCACAGGCCACGTGGCCGACCCGGGCCCAGACAGCGACCTCGTTGTTTACAAGCGCTGGAACCCTGGAACTGTTTCTTATTATAGTTCGCTCCGGGAGAATCCTGCCCTATTTACCCTGCTCCTGTGCATGATTCATCTACTGATCCATACAGTGCAGACGCACTCCATACCTGCCGCCGTGGAGCTGTCAGACAAGGGTGTCCGGATGAACGGACATCGTAACTACCAACGGCGAATTAGGGCGATCCGGAAGGATCCGTATCCACCCCCCCCCCCCCCCCCCCCTGGAGCGCCCTACGCCGCGAAAAATCTTTCTTTACAGCAACGTCGTGATGGAAATTCCAGTACCTTCTAGGAGATCCCGTGGAAATATTGCACATTTCACAATGTTGGTTGTTGGCCGACTTCTTTTGCCTCCCTCTCCTCTCCTCACCTTGCCTCCTCCTCCCCCGCCCCCTCCCCCCCACTCCCCCCCCCCGTGGAAATATTGCACATTTCACAATGTTGGTTGTTGGCCAACTTCCCTTGCCTCCCTCTCCTCTCCTCACCTTGCCTCCCTCCCTCCCCCCGTAGAAAGATTGCACAAAATCACCATTTTGGTTGTTGACCGACTTCCTTTGCCTCTCTCTCCTCTCCCCACCTTGCCTCCCCGCCCCCTTGCCTTCCTCCCCATACGGCATACAAACCAGAGCAATGGCGCAGCAACGACAAGGAAGGCCGACTATATATTAACTAGAGTATGTAGTCTGAAATGAATTATGTTGTTACATCTAAGTTATATCAAAGAAACTAGACACTAGAATTATGAAAGCAAATACCCACTTTATAGTAATTTCTTTAACCAGCGTGACTTGTAACCCAGTAGGGTTGAGCCTACTCGCCTGGCCACAGCGGGGCGCGAACCACCAATCCACGTGCCATTAGGCTCACGGGTGACTAGAGCACCCAACGCGAGCGCTCTAACCCACTGAGCTATCGGGCTGGAACCCTCATTAAATATCAGAACCGGCGCGACGACCAAACCAACTGAAGAGTTGTACGATACGTGCCAGATGCTAGCTTACCCAGGCCAACAGTCTCCGCTTCTGGTGCAATCAGCCGAGCCTTGGAATATCGTCTTGTCAACGGCAATTCGAGTCTGTCTCACTATCTCACCCTCCCTCTTTCTCTCTCTCACTCTCTAACGGCGGACCATATATCTACGAACCATCATATATTAATAGTCATCAACTTGCTTATTGTGATTGATCGCGACATGCCGATGGTATATAAGAAATAGCGCTCTTCGTTCTCCTACCAACCATGCTTTCTACAAGATTAAGATACCAAGCTATAGCGACAGCAGTGATAATTACTACAGAGACGTGCTACTCCGCCGCGCTCTACCCGACCCCTGTACCACCATGATGGCAATCCGCGGTGTGTATTCACCCAGTTATCTCTGACCAGCGCCCCCGCGGGCAATATACCTATCTATTCGGTAAACAACCTGGTATTTATCACAGATTCATCACCCTCTGTTTAGGTGTGTGCGGCGTTCTTTTTTGTTTTTTTGTTTTTGAAAGTCGGGATGGTGTGCCCCTCAGTCTGTTACGTCCTCGAAATCCACCCCAGCCCCACCCACCATCCCTGCTACCCTCCCCGTCCACCAGGCCCCCGACACTCACCCATCCCCCACTACCCATAGTGTACCTCACGCCTCCGCCACCCACCCACCCCCCACTACCTATCCTGCCCCGCCCCCCAAGCCTCCGACACTCACCCACCCCCACTACCCATCCTGTCCCCTACGCCTCCCACCCGCCACTTCCCATTCTGTCCCCCCACGCCTCCCACCCGTCACTACGATACCTGTACCCCCACACCCCAGTCCCCCACTCCGCGACGCTCCCCTACCCAATTCTCCACTTCAGTGAATGACCTCGCTTCAGACGACCAACCACTCGTGATACAGATCCGGCACACTTACGCCTACTTACTTACCCTTAATCTACTCCCACGCAATTAGCATGACCCACTTTACCTGGAGGTTTATGATGCAAGGCTGGATCTATGGTACACCACTAGCTGGCAACACACCGAAAAGCCCAGGGGCCGTATTCATAATCCCCTGTGCGAAAAGTGCGTTTTCGTCTTAGCCTCATCAGAGGCTAAGAGGCTAAGACTCTCATATTGAGAAATTCTCCTCACTATAATGTTAGTACTTTCTTAATTCCGAAAATCCACTTCTTGGGTGACTACTTATGTATTTTGAACCTGATCACTTAGCGCTAAGTCTAGTGGCGTAGCCTAAGTGGTGATTATGAATACGGCCCCAGGTCAATATTGAGAAAATCTTCTCAGCGGTGGTTCCATAGTGTGAGTGACGTAGGAGTTATTAAAATGCGTTGGACTATTTTGACTTGATTGGGGTTGGGCCAGTCAAGGGTGGGGGGGGGGGGTCCACTGTCGGGTTGGAAGAGGTGAGCGCTCTCCAGCTATTTACGACCGGGGTACGACGTAGCTTACGTATGAGATTCGACATTACACAGTTACTGACGTCGTGACGTCATTGTATATACCATGTCTATTGCTACTGCTGTCATATCAAATAGACCGATCCAGTCAATCATTCACTGACGTCACTGTTGCTTTTATCTAATCATGTTGTGAAAAAAGGTCTTCCACGTGCGTTAGGTCGGACAAACAAGTCGGACAAACAAAGCAGCATGTCAGTTTGTTGTCAGTTTCACAGATGAGTACGTTTCACTTGTGCCTACCACCAGCTATGGTTGCAAATTTCATACTCACGAGTAAGGAAAAAGGACTCAAGCTTGGGCGGGGCTAAGTGTCGGGGCCTGGATCGGTCTATTGGAATGACACGTACAACACCCCAGTCTGGGTGTGGGGTCGCAGGATAAAGACCCCATGTCCCCCTTCGCAAAGAGTAGGGGGCTACCCCCGGGGACATGGTTCCACTCTCTCTTTCTTTTCCAGTTGACGCGATATGACCAAAAGTGGTTAAAGCGTCCTGAATATACAACTAACCAACCACCCCAGTCTTGGCGTCAGTATAGCTGTGAAATGAACGATTCCTGCCAATGTGAAGCATGGCCTATGTGGGGATCATGAATATCGCCCCAGATCTCGAAGCTGCTTCTCTCACGCGTGTTAGCGTCTTACCTGCCGGCATTTTGTTTGTAGTGGATCCTTCCTAAAGCTGTGGTATCCTGTGGCTTCTCGCGTGGTCTGGATCTGGATAAGTGCGTCTTGCTCTATCTATCCTAGCAACTCAAAGCAGTGCGTTCCCCTTTCCGGATTCTCCTTTGCAGACAGGATATAGATCTATCTCTGGATCAGTGCGTGCGACAGTCAGACGTGTGTATGGTCAATCTGCGGAGCGACTCCCAGCTTATATACTGGAGTCTCGAATCTCTGGATCAGTGCTGATTCAACTTCCGGGGAATCTCTCTCTGCCTCACTCTGACCGTCAGTCACTCTGTCTCACTGGCTCGCTCTCGCGCCACTTTATACTGGATCCTGAAGGCCCCTGATGAGTCCTCACCTCTGCGGGGTGGCTTGATCCGCACCCCCCCCCCCCCCCCGCACCTCATGGCCCCCCGTCCATCCCTTGCCCTGCCAGCCACATACACACAAACACAAACACAATAGGTCACGTGGTACACACAACGCCCCCCCCCCCTCCCCTCCCCTCCCGAACCCACCCACCCACCCACTCTCTGCCCGAGTTCAGCTGTGGCTGGTTCCTTGCCAACAATCTTCACAACATGCCGCTTTTTTTAGATTTATGACAAGCAAAGAATGAGGCCCGAGCCGTCATAATAAAGAGAATTCCCCAGAACTCAGGTTTGTAGCCCAGGAGCAGCAGCTAGGCTCCACCTAACAGGTTAACCATAGTAACACGCGGCTGGAGTGGGTGGGGGGCAAGGGATGTGCCTGTGGGAGCTCGGCATTGGGACGTTGACCCCTAAGAGGGTCCAACCAACGGCCTTAAGGGGGGGGGAGGGGGCGGGGCTTTTCATTGCCTCACGCCTATGGCATATTTCACCCTTTTTCTACACGATATACATCAAGTATTGTGCGTAAATATATTTTATTTCGCTTGATATCGTTCAGAGGCGCCACCATTTTGTATTCAAATCAATACCGACAGTTAAATAACATGGAAAGTGAATGACGGATGGATGGATATATGCATTGGTGTTTTATGCCAGTTTGGGTACTCATGGGTTAAACCTTATGGGTGAAATAGAACTGGAGCAAACTGCCCTACTGATGGGAGAAAGAGCCAGCATTCCCATAGGACAACAGATATATCGATTTACGAAGGTATTTTATCGCTTTTTGCGTGTTGCGCTCTGCTTCATTTCCCATGGAAACCGAGGTAAAGAAAATGTAAACAGCAACATAAATGGTGAGGCGGGGAGAGGGGGAGGGAGGGGGGTAGCACATAGCAGAGATGGCGTAAACATTGTTATTGGGTCACTTGTACCAGAACTCGCTCGTTATTGGTCGAAATGACTGTCCATGAGGACCGATCATTGACTTGGTGGGTGGGGGGGGGGGGGGGGGAGAAAAAAAATGAATTAGTGTTTTAGGCTGTTTTTTTGTGTGTACACAATGGCCAAACTGGGCCAACGACCATCCCGGGACGATGGAGGAGGATTGGATGAAACCTGCCCCAGATTAGGTGCCCGGGAGCCGGATTCGGACCCGATACCAATTCATTAGAGTGCGCTAACCACTACCCCAGGGACATCCCCCCCACTCCCCCTTTGGGGGAGGATCCGGGGTTACTGATCTACATACGATAAGTTTCTTCGCGCATCATTTATAGGTAACAGCAAATGGCATTCTCGTCCCTCTTGGCTGGCTCCGTGCTGGGTGTGCTCTAACAAGTCATTTCAATTAGCCACTGTGGCTAAACACCTTCAATTTTCTTTAGCCACACACAGCTCTCATTAGCCACATATATGTTGCATTTTCCCCTTCCAAAAACATTGTGTTCATAAGCCAAATCACACTTTCTTGCGGAATGCATCATGGGATCCATTAAGGATATACAATACCACGTGGACGAGTGAAGTGATGAATACCAGGGGGGGGGGCTATTATGCCATGGTGGGGTCCCTAGGAGCGTAATGCCTGAGATAGCATACATTTCTGACAAAAAACATTGACCTGATGTTTTAAAACTTCTCTCTCTCCGAAAATTTTGCATCCATAGTGCCACTTAGCCATCTGTCAGCGGCGACATAGAACTGGTCAATAGGGGAAAAAAATATCGCTCCTGAGCAAATTTTGGAAACCCGACATTGTATTAGGCGTTCCCCCCCCCCCCCCACCCCTCCTCCACTTATACAGGACTTTGAAAGGCACTTGCCCAACGATACCAAAGCCCCTTTTGGGTGGTGGGGGGACCTCCGCTCACCCCTCCCCCCCCTCAAGTGGATGTCCAATAAGGGCATGCCAAGGACTGTAAAGTAGAGTAGCGGGCCCCTAGTCCCACCAGTCGTCAATTTTTCGAACATAATCAACCTCCGCCTCTTTGCAAGTCCGATTAAGGTCTCAGATGATTGAAGAAGTTGAAGTTAAAAGTTGAGGTCCCCGGACCCAGAAATCACGGGGATATGCAAGGAAAATCGCAATCAGAATCTTCTTTCCACCTGAATTCTGGACTCTTTCTGTATACAATTCTAGTCCATTTCACTCTTGTCTCCAGCTCGGCTGAGGACTGTTGACGCTTAGAAGGGGTAGTCTAAATGGTGGGGAGCACTCATATGGCGCTTTTAGCTATGAATGCCAATCTCTCTCCAAACCCACGTGGGCATTTAATTCATTACTAGGTTAGGGCGAGTTCCGCATTAGCCGCTTCGCCATTTTTCCCCTTGTAGAGGGCATCAATCTGTTTGCTATTGACCAGGCCTTCTCTGCCACATTTCTATGCAAGTCCTCTTGGATTGTCTTTTCCCAGCAAACTCGCGCTATAGACACTGTTGTGTGCTGATAGAAGTACACCAGAATTTCTTAGTAATACAAATTTGATTCAGTTCTGTGGCTTAACTTCATGAATATGTCAGGTCTGATGGGTATCTTTGTTATAAAAAATGTCCTCACCACTCAGGGCGTATAAGCATCTGGCAGCGCGCTATCTCAGGCTTTACTGGATGTCAACGGATCATGTTGTCACCGTTTGCTTGGACAACGCGAGCGCCAAGTTCATTCCGCGTGGAAACAGACATAACCCACAATTAATCATTCAGAAAATAACTAATAAGTACCATTGAAATACGTCATATTCGGAAATGTTGGATATGTGTTCAGCCTTGGGGTTTCTTTGTTCTCATGACAGCCACATTACTGCGGACAATCCGTTTCGCGAGATCGCGTTTTTATCGTTGATCAAAAACCAGGCCATTTTTTTCGCCGCTGTGGCGACATGCATGGGCCATTCTTGCGCCACATACATTTTCCTTTCGCCATTGGCGATGTGGCGAACGGCTAGCGCGCACCCAGCCGTGGGAGGGGAGATCGCTGGATTGGTGTTTTACGCCACGATTCTGCACACACGTGCGGAACCATGCCAAGGAACCTCCTGATGGTAATGCGATAGAGAAAGTTGCTCGATCGGGGATCGCCTCAATCATGGTTTTCGGCCTGTAGAGCGTTGAACTCAGTATCCGCTGCCGGCTACGGTGGCGCCCCCAGACGGCGAGGAAGGATAACAAGCGACGTTTTATGACGGCAGCGTCTGGGTTTGGTTTTTACTTCACTAGAGCTTTGACTTAAGTTGGTGAACTTAAACATCAGCTCATCCGGAGCTTAAAGGTCCGTGACTTAAAGGTGCGTGACGGATCACCACACGGGTGATGTCTAAGCTGTCATTCGCTAGATGGCGCTGTGTGTCTCCGCTCAGACCGCTGTTGTCGGACGTGGGCCAATTTGAAGGTTCTTTCTTGCAAAATGATTATTTAAAGAATAAAACTTCAAAATAACAACATTTGCGTATTTGATAAGCTTAATACTTAGTACCATTTTGAAAAAGTGATATCTAAAAGCGAATCCCTTCTTTTGTTCACGTGATACCGAGTATTAGGCATAGGCCGGGGACCCAGCACCGATTTGTAAAAATCCGCTGGCGCGTTTCTCCCATCAATTTGCACAGCGCCTCCCTGGCGAGCATGTGTCCGGATGTATTGAGAGAAGTAGCTGCCAACAGAGATATAATGGAGCCCCTAACAACAACTGAGAGAGCCAGGTGGGAGCCAGAGACGCTTAGGAGGCCGCATAGCCACCATTCCCGCTTAGGAGGCCGCATAGCCACCATTCCCGCCTAGGAGGCCGCATAGCCACCATTCCCGCCTAGGAGGCCGTATAGCCACCATTCCCGCCTAGGAGGCCGCATAGCCACCATTCCCGCCTAGGAGGCCGCGTAGCCACCATTCCCGCCTAGGAGGACGCATAGCCACCATTCCCGCTTAGGAGGTCGC
This sequence comes from Arenicola marina, assembly GCA_964019135.1. Classification (NCBI taxonomy): domain Eukaryota; kingdom Metazoa; phylum Annelida; class Polychaeta; family Arenicolidae; genus Arenicola; species Arenicola marina. Next base: position 35,410,986 of record OZ025250.1, read on the forward strand.
ATAGCCACCATTCCCGCCTAGGAGGCCGCATAGGGCTGTACAGTCACTTCGGGATCTTATCGAGACCCCACGAGACAGGGATACCTATGCTCTACGTCAATGCCTAGCATCAACGGCCTGTACGTGCTGCCTACCTTCCGGTTGTTTGCCTTCACTCACCTCACACACAAGATCGGCTAAAGCTGTCCTTGGAAGCACAAATAACCACAGAAGTTATGTGCATATCCGAATTATAACTATCCGAGTAGATTTATGTAATGTATGAGCGGTTAGGCAGTTGATAAACCAGAATGCGGTTGTCTCATGAGTGACTGTCAGTGTCAGGCGATCTAACGTGCTGCGCGGGGTTTTCCATGTCGTATGACGTAATAATCATCATGACGCCCGTGTCTGCGCGCGGTATGTATGGTTACGTAACAACGCTCCTTATATGGACTGAGCAGGTGAGGACAATGGTGCTCCGTTTGTCGTAGAACTGTAAACATCGATGATTTGGCTCAAAATACAACGCTTCCAACAGTCTCATCGAACGGACCACATGCATTATGGAGAGATAAATGTCTTATCTTTAATGATATTATTATTTTATAGTTAGCCATGCCTGAACCAAAGCAAAAAAAAAAAAGTTTCACACCCACTCGATTTTTCACGCACAAACCGCGCAGCCGGCCGGTTCCCAACACTAAAACGTTGACTACAATGAGTGCGAGTCACGCAGTTGCAGCAAGGCACCAGCGTGATGCGCACTCGTTCTAAGAGCACGTGTTTTTTTGTTGGTCCCCAAAAGACCTAAACCGGAAATAGAAACCGCGAGAACTGTACAGCCCTATAGCCACCATTTCCGCTTAGGAGGCCGCATAGCCACCATTCACGCTTAGGAGGCCGCATAGCCACTATTCCCGCTTAAGAGGCCGCATAGCCACCATTCCCGCTTAGGAGGCCGCATAGCCATCATTCCCGCTTAGGAGGCCGCATAGCCACCATTCCCGCTTAGGAGGCCGCATAGCCACTATTCCCGCTTAGGAGGCCGCATAGCCACCCTTCCCGCTTAGGAGGCCGCATAGCCACCCTTCCCGCTTAGGAGGCCGCATAGCCACTATTCCCGCTTAGGAGGCCGCATAGCCACTATTCCCCCTTAGGAGGCCGCATAGCCACTATTCCCCCTTAGGAGGCCGCATAACCACCCTTCCCGCTTAGGAGGCCGCATAGCCACTATTCCCCCTTAGGAGGCCGCATAGCCACCCTTCCCGCTTAGGAGGCCGCATAGCCACCATTCCCCCTTAGGAGGCCGCATAACCACCCTTCCCGCTTAGGAGGCCGCATAGCCACTATTCCCGCTTAGGAGGCCGCATAGCCACCATTCCCGCCTGGGAGGCCGCATAGCCACCATTCCCGCCTCCCTTTGCCAGGAATCAAGAGTCTATACGCACATACCGCCGTTGTCAGCGTCAGCAATTTCAATACATTTACATATATGGACTTAGCTACAATTGTCCTGATGCCGAATTTTTGTGAGTTTTTGGCGAAACTATGACATTATCATTATTATTACTCCAACAAACAACTCACAGGCCTATAATGTAAAGAAACAAATAATACGATATTATGAAGTGATCACAAAAGTGAAGTAAAGTGCAACTAATCAAACAGACGAACCCGAACAAACAGACAGGCAGTGCCACATAACAGGCCGGTCCCTTCGCATGTATACACTAATAAACAGTACTTTACGGCGTCAACGCAAAGGTTATGTACATACTATATACACGAGGAAAGGAGATACAGTTGAACAGTTCAGCCGGACACCAATGCGGGACCCACATCACGTGATTGATTCATTTGACCCAGTAACTCTAGGGCGTGAACCGTGTTGACTGGTTGGCATGAAATGAACCCGCAGCGATTTGACCTTTAAGCAAGATACGAAGCCTGTAAACAACTTGGTCAGCAAGTCTCTCTTTCTCTCTATCTTTCCCTCAATGTCTGTCTCTCTTTAAGTATACGTCTCAGTATTCTCACTTCTTTGTGTTTCTCCCTGTTTCTTCCTCCCTAACTATGTCGCCATTCTTGCCTCTTTTTTTCGCCCAACACTATCATTCTCCATCTCTGCTTGTCTCTTTTTCACCAGACTCTCTACCTTCTTCGCCATGTCTGCATTTTTAATCGTTGTTCAACCGTTTTTATCTCCTACTTCATCTCTGTCTCTTTCTTGAAAGCTATTTGTCACCTTTGGACTTTGTTAGCGTTCTTTTGATCGATCTCCCTGTCTCTCTCTCGATACATATACCTGTGTGCACGTCGCTCCTTCTTGCTAAGTATCTCACCTGCCCAGCGCGTTGGAGGCACGTGACCTTTAGGCAAGGTCACACGTCTGCCTTTACGTCCCCGCGAGATTACCGCGCGGTCTCCTCGGTATCTCATCACGTGTCTTAGGCCCCGTTTCGGAATCGTGCCTCTTGTCTTTTCTCCAATATGTTCACCTTCCTTTTCTTTTCCTCTTCCTGTACACTGCTCATCACTATTATCTTTTTCGTTATCATTCTTAAACAAGCGCGTTTTCCGAAACGCTTGGTACATAGTCTCGACTTCTTCTTAGCACCGTAAAATTTATGATTAATGAGTTCAGAATAATGGATTAACCAGTGTAGACACAATCCAGCGAATCTCAGCTGTTATCACCGTAAAAGGATGACTAATGAGTTCCGAAAAATGGGTTGATCAGTGCAAACACAATTCAGCGAATCTCAGCTGCAACAACTCTTGAGTGAATCGATCTTTAGGCCTCAGCGAATAAGTATTGACCGCCAAGACTGTGGAGACCTTGCGCCTATCTTGCTACAAAAGTCGTAATCCTCCAAAACCAAGTTTCAAAACAAGTGAAACAGAAGATGAAAGAATCAATAGTCACTGACAGTGGGTTAGCTTCGGATGTATGTACGTCGACAGTTCCCGTAGGGCATCGCCAAGAAACAATCACTGTCGGCTGAAGGAAAATAAGCCTTGGCCCATCATCTTAAAGGCTCAAATCCAATGGAGAAGCAAGGTAGACAGGATCCGAAACCACCGCGAACATCCCGTCTCGCAAATGTTTCACATCACCTCAATCACTGTCGACTGATGGAAAATAAGCCTTGGCCCATCATCTTAAAGCCTCAAATGCAATGGAGATCGAAGCAGCGTAGACAGGATCCGAAACCACCGCGAACATCCCGTATCACAAATGTTTCACATCACCGTGGCAACAAGACGCATGCACTGTGGCGATTCTTCTCATATATTGTCCTCTAGTTATCATGACGTCGACTTCAAGAACAATGTGAAATGTTGCTTAAATAAAATAGCCACCCACCAACGGATTCGCTAACCATACGGGCATTACTCGAAGCCAACTTCGAACTTTTCAGACATGGGCTCATCCTGAAGCGGCTCGATGGGCGATTGGGATCACATCTGGCGACACATTATATACATAACTGGCTTCCGGTAAATCATCAAAAGGTTTATTTCAGGCCAACAAACGTGATATCGCAGTAATAATATCCACCGACAGGGCGCCCCCTACAGTGAGATCATGGCGTCAACATGAAACATTACCCAATTAATGTCACTGTAGGGAGTGTGAAATCCATATGATATATGACAGACTTCAGCAAATGTAATGCATTTTCCACAAGGAAAACATTTATTCCGAATCACGCCCCAATTTTTTTCAAAGGATGATCAAATATTCAGCAAGGATATATACACAGGAAAATTACATATATATATATATTAGTATACATATATAACATATATAGTCATATACATATAATTATATAGAAGTATGTATATGGGGATACGTCTGAACACGATTCTGGTCTGCATTATAAATCCAATAACACATCAAGGTCAAATGTAATATATCCTTATCAATAGGACTTAATAATTCAACGAATGGACAATGAAAGGGTAGTAGTTGCCTAGCTACCGATGGCTTTCATGCATTGAGAGTGGTAGAGGCCACAATGCTATGTGTCAACATTTGTCGTGCATAATTCGATATGGAGACTCGATAAAACATATAACGAGGTTGGTTGGTTTATCTTCAGGACCAGTTTCGGTCATATCGCGTCAATGGGAGAAGGAAGGGAAGAGCGGAGCCATGTCTCCGAGGGTAACCCCCTACTCTTTGCAAAGAAATACATGGGATCTTTATCCTGTAAACAACACAGACATGGCCACAGCGGGGCTCGAACCACCGATCCACGTGCCGTTAGGCTCTCAGGTGGCCAGATCACTCAATGTGAACGTTCTAACCCACTGAGCTACCAGCAGGCCGGCCCCCTTATAACAAGGAACAACCACGGGAGAATCATGCGCAGATGAGGGGGATTCCCCCTTGGCTCCGTAGATGCCCTATTGAGCTGCAGACCAACAGACCCAAGTTAGAACGTCAATCGCGTTTGGCCTGCAGCTGAATCTGTAGGGACTGCTTAGCATATCGTTCACAGATCAGGGGGGGGGGGGGGAGGGTAACCTAAGAATCGCGAATTGGGGAGAGCAATATCGAATCTCCAAGATGAGGACTGTTTAAGACCGGGCGCCAAAAAAGAAACACCTCAATGATGATATCGCGAGTATCGAGGAATTCACAGACTGCTATAACGGATGGCGGTAAATAGGCAAAGGGTCTTCTCGTTAAACCATGAATTGTACGGATAACGATCCCCATAAATTGCCAACAGCTAATCAAGAATCTCCAAGGATTCCTTGATGCCAATCGCGGGGATCGGAAAAGGTATTCCCTCCCCTGTTCGGTGTCTCAAAAAACAAAGTTAATTTCAGCAAAATAAGAGAATTTCAGAATGTCTGGGTATAAGTGGACGCGCTGCCTCATAGTCCTTAGACACTGTAATGAAACTATCACGCCGTATATCGGTACCCAATAAAACGCGGAAGTGACTTGCGGAAGTTCGGAGAAATGTAAGGAAGTATTTCTAGCGGCAAAGACGGTGGCAGGTACACATATATAATTTATGTGAGCTGAAAGCCGTACACGAAGATCCAACTTATTTAGTAACCATTTGACCGAGATATATCCACTTCTGTCGAAGGCTGTTATACAAATGACCAAATGCGGGGGTCGATGGGGTCCAGTTTTAGAACAGACATTAAACAGACCGACACGTCTTTGAACACCAATAGAAAGTAGCAACTTGAGAAACGAGTGATATTAATAGGTTACTTGTGAGAGCTTTTGATGTGAAACCTGACACGTCGCTCAACCGGTCTAGATAGCAATTAGCCAATGTGTTATTCACGGTGCGCCGATCCACCCCCATACCCACCAACCCGCCCGCACTTAATCCGCCCTCCCCCTACTACCTTCCCCCTGTTTGTATAACAGCCCTCGACAGAAGTGGATATATCTCGGTCAAATGGATACTAAATAAGTTGGATTTTCGTGTACGGATTTTAAACAAGTAAGTCTTTCACCTCACATCAATTATATATGTGTACCTGCCACCGTCTTTGCCCCTAGAAATACTTCCTCAAATTTCTCAGACTTCCGAACTTCCGCTAGTCATTTTCCGCGTTTTTTTGGGTGTCCAGTATATTAATTGCTTTGTTACATCAGAAATCAATCTGTCTTTCGACGTAATTCACTATTTGTCATAAAATTACCTGTAGCCTATTTCATGTACATAGGTTAGCTGGTTACAGGGCTTTGTCTCCTAAAATCGCCCATCATTTAAATAGTAACTTTAGCTGACTAAGCCCTGCAGTCGAACGGCTAAACTGCCTTTGTGAAATCTGCCACAATAGTCACAGGGTTGGGATCTATCTGTCAGGGGTAATAGAATTTGTGTCTTTTTTTTAACTCAGATGGTGTCTGGATGACACGTTTGATAGATCTGTCATGAGTGATAAGTCTAAATTTCTATGTCCGGTTACATAATCACTAAATCATTTTTTAGGCAGATATATCATCAATTGTGGCCTTGGAAGCAATTTAGTATTCACTGTGTCAAACTTATAGTTTTAAATATATCTGAAGAAAGATATACATTCTTACTCCTTACATGGGTTTAACTTGGCAGTATGTCGCAAGTTATGTTAGGTAGGATTGGTTGAGCGCACGTTATATATATGCATAGGAGTTTCTGGTTTGTATTGCTCATGTCAGGATTGGTGCTACATAGAGCTGGTAAGTTTGTTGTTTGCCTAAGTTCAGGCATAGTCAACCAGTTAGAACCAGTTGGAACCGTTTAGGTTATGAATGCCTCATTTTGTCCAGGTGCCCCCAGGCAAGCCCACTTCTCTAGGGGCACAACGGTAAAAATGTTAAAATCCTTCGACGTTAGTAGGGAATCGACTCTAGCTTTTATTATAATGTGTGCTCGAACAATCATAGTGTTTACATATTCTATATACCTTGTTCTATCATCTGACATCAATAAAGTATGTCGACACTAGGTTGTTTCAGTTATATTTTCGCAAAGAAATGTTGGAGCACACAACTGTTCCCGACCAGCCTTCCACCATATTTGTTTTTGGCGGATGCCGGTACCTGTGAATGCGACTTGGTTCCTCCTCTCCGTTAGCATATGACTCTCCGCTAGAGGGCCTTGTCAGTCGCTCACTTTGAACTTAAGGTTAACAGCAGCGCACCCTCTTTCACAGGTCATTGACTGTTACAAAGTTTGGGACCCAGGCTACAAATGGTTTAAATGGTGGCGGGATTTGCCAGGTGGCGCTGCATACGTATGGCGGTTGGTAGGGAAAAGTCGCATGCTCCAAGATTTGTTCGCGAAAATATGACTGCAACAATCTAGTGTTGAAACACTTTCTTGATGTCAGAAAATAGAACAAGGTATATAGAAAACGTAAGCACTATTATTATTTGCGCCCACATTATAATAAAAGCTACAGTTGATTCCCTACTAACGTTGAAGGATTTTACCATTGTTACCATTGTGCCCCTAGAGAAGCGGGCTTGCCTGGGGGCACTTGCGCCAATCTAGGCATATGCCTTTGTCGTATTTGTATCGAGTTTTGTAGCACAGAATAAACTAATGAATAAATTGATCACGTTCAGTATTGTTGCCTCTATCTCATATATTATTTCCTTGTTATATAGCAATGTATTTTTTTTTTACGCTGGTTGAGTTCAGAAGTTGGGAGTCTTAGTTACAAACATTTAGGTACTCATATTTACAATAAGATTAGTTCACAGTAAGCCCAGGTCAGTTTAAGGAATGAACCAGAGGTTGTCTCCTGGTAGGTTTGAGTTCAGAGTTTTAAAAGTACACAACGAGAAGTCGAGATTGAAGCATAGGGGATGGTATGGTGCATAATGCCCATAGTCTTAGCATCAGCCACACTACCCCTGATATATATAAAAGGGGGTAAGCTTATGTTACCAGGTTGCAGTCAGCAATATCATGCAGTGTCACTGTCAGTGACCCAGGCAGTCTCACTGCAGTGTCACTGACCGCTAATGACAACGCTTGCCAAGTTCCGCTTCCGTACAGAAGTTACAACAAAACAACACAACAGGATGCACCACTGGCACTGCCACCAGTTGAGTTTGTATCTTTACTTTATCTGTTTACAAGTAACAAGAAGAAGAAAAAAAAAACACGCACTTACCTCCATTGTCGATCTCCGATTGCGGGGATAGCAAGCCCCTCTGTGACATATTGTGTTCGCTTCTTATATCTTTCACTTAAAGACGATACATAAAGATACTCTGGCGCAATGTACTCCCAAACAGCGACAGCGTTTCATCTACGTCGCTGTTGTTTTGACAGCTGATCGCCAATAGATTCCTATAATATCGCTCAACGACTCAAAGAGGGATCGTTCATTTTCGCATGCTGCGGTCCACGTAATTCGCACATGCTGATGCAGCGGTTTTACGCGAACATAACGAGCGAAACAAAGAACTTAATCTTATGGCATGCATATGGGATCATGAGTATTGGGAATTAAAGGCTTTGGGGTCATGAGCTGATGATTTGCAGGCAACCGGCTACGAGATACATAGACAATGTGCGTAGAAATAATTTATTTATAGCCGGCTTGAACCCATGCAGTGAACCCACCAGGACACTATACATAGGAATTATATACATGAAGTATGAAAGATTTTCCTGGCTGATGACCTAACTGCAACTACAGGCACTTGAACATCTCTCAGAGCTATATATGTATAACCCCTATAAGTGTCAAGTGACGCTTCAGCCAGTCGCCTATGGTGTGACTAAATTAATTATTACCTTTCTAGGTAAAAAAGAAACCTCAAAGAAATAATTAACCTACCCACCAACTTGCCAGGGCGGTGTCTAGGGGGTCCAGACGCCCCCCCCCCCCCCTTTTTTTTTGAGAAAGAACACATGTCACTTTAGATATCAGACACAAGTTCTTACACACAAGTTTTTATACTGTGAGTTCCATGTCCCTGTAGATATCAGGCACAGCTAGTTCTTACTATCAGTTCCATGTCACTCTACAGATATCAGACACAAATTCTTACTGTCCGTTCCATATCTTTGAATATCACACACAAGTTCTTATACTGTGATTGAGTTCCAAGTCACTTTAGATAGCAGGCACAAGATAAATCTTATTGTCAGCTCCATGTCACTTTAGATATCAGGCACAAGTTCTAGCTGTCAGTTCCATGTCTATAAACATTTTGCGATTTTGTCTCCAATGGCGCCATGTGTATCTGGTTCCGGTGTTGCATGATGGGTGCATGATAGGCTTTCTAATGTTTAATTACCATGACTACATTTGATAAATACATCAGAACACAGTGGTTGCAACATTGATGAAGACGTCATTTCAATAACATCCAAATACTATTACAAATATAATCTGGGTCAAGCGTATAGGACCCGGGCCTCGATCCGTGGTCCTCGAACTTCGTCAACGGCGGCCATGATGCATCGCACCCAGCTCAATATAGCGCAGCCAATGATAACAATCGACAACGGCATGGCGCGTTGACCAATCCCTGCCAAGCTTAGATTTGCCGTTTACAGCCTCACATGGAGCTCGCGAATGTGAGGCCGTGTAAGAGCTTATCGCCCGGTACACCCATGTGGACACTATTGCAATATACTCTGTCCCAGTGTGTCGGCATTCAATCTGTGGTATGATATATAGTTGCAATTATAGTTATTCACCAACATGACGTTTTTTTCCTCTCTGTCCCAGTGTGTTGGCATTCAATCTGTGGTATGATATATGGTTGCAATTATAGTTATTCACCAACATGACGTTTTTTTCCTCTCTGACTCATGAATTTCCTATTGTTTTGTATCTAGATATGAACTAGGTAAGCCTTTAGCTCCGTTCAACTCTTTATAGAAGTGCATACATTCTCATGTCTATCTCGAATTAAGTGGCATATAGCGTCAACAGTTTGAGGAATTCAACCACTTACCTATATCTGTCTGACAGATCATAATAGATCTATAAAAATCACTTTTTTAGTTTGTGTACACGACGTCATTTGTCTTCATGCAATGAAATGATTAACACCCGAAAGATAACAATAACAAGCAGAAAACGTTTATTTCATATTCTATTTTATTTCAAATGCTGTTTTCGTTGCTGGGACACACATCGAGTTTAAACATAAGGTCATAAGACAATGTACATTTTTTCTACATGTAGCACCAATCAAGAGCTAAATATTACACAAGACTGTTTTGACTGGTGCGTGGTAGTCCTCACTGCTCACACAGGCCGAGGGGGACACTAAAGACGAGCGACGGTACCCATTGCGAACACTTAAAGTATCCCTGCCTTCTACGGAAACGGGCTTTTGTTTGCAACAGACCCACACTTGTTTTGTTTCACATAGATATATAGACACTTACAGTTACAATGGTGTCTGATTTAGAAACAATACTCACAAAATATAGGAACATATCCTGATTTGGGGTGACTTTAATATATAATTTGAGTTCACCAGAGCTATATGCCTGATCTGAATACTTGGGTGGCTTCATTATATGGCGAATAAAGTTTCATTCCGACACAACCCCTTTATAACGCGCCACGTGACCACAGAACCCAACACACAACAAGTAATCATGCGAAAGGTCAAAGGAAGCCAAAACAATGGCGTCAGATCACGTGATTGACTGAAACATCGTCTACAAAGCATCCTGCACTTTTTTACTCTGTATTTACATATATACACGTTAGTTGTGATTGGTTAGAATGAGCAACGATAATAATGCAAATGAAGAGAAATACAAAATGGAAGTTCAGATGATCAGTTCGATGATCAGAGACGCCAGCACTGATGGAAGTATGACGTCAGCACAGATGCAAGTATGACGTTACAAAAATGTAGAACTATGACGTCACCATATGATTATCTGGAGAAGCCAGCACTGGTGAAAGTATGACGCCACCAAAGATGCAAGAATGACGTCATCACATAAATGTAAATGGCGTCCACCACGTGAATGAAAATTTATGTCACTACACGTAAAAGTATGACGGCACCATACACATAAATATGACGTCATCACATGTGCAAGTATGACGTGACTATTAAGCAACGCACGAGAGCCGCGAAACAATGACAACAAATCGTATTATCAATATGAAACCAAGAAATCCACTCGCGTGATAAACCGATACGTCACCCACAGTAACACACCAAAGGAGAGTGACAGCAAGAATCTTGATTACTATTTACACCCACGATGCCAAACACTTATTTAGAACTTTACAAAAATAAAAGCCATCGCAGACACGATCTTTTTTCAAGAGGGCGGCAGATATATAGGGCACAACAGCGATATGTGACTAAAACAATGAGAAAAAACACACAGCAAGGGATCTATCAAAATTGTCTCTCTATAGCCCCCATCGCCATTACTGTGTATACAGGAAGTACACTTTGGTGATCTAGCTGCGCATGCGTCCACAACACTCACGTGTTCAAGGGATACGATTCATCGCTTGAAATTCTACGCGTTCTTTTCGATAGTTTCGACAACTGCATGCCTGCCAATGATACATATATACACACGAATAGCAAGCGTTTCTAGTTCTATTTGGCACTGGAGGGTTTATTGATGCGGGGCGCAACACTCGTTGAAACAAACAAGCTATATATCTTCCGGTAGATGCTATGTATAGCCATACACACGGCATACTCACGATACACGCTAACGATAGTCACTTTCTTTTCAGTTCGTAGAATATTCCAGAAGTCTTGGAATTCGGGTTAATAACAAGAACCTATTCAGTCGCTTGACTACGACAATCCTTGCTGTCGTGTTTAGTTTAGATTTTATTAATGCATTTGTGTTAAAACTGCTATGTCTGCAATCTTCTACACACTGTCTGACTTCGTGAATGTTTACACTATAGGAAGTAAATGTATCGTCATATCTAAAAGGCAAAACACGGTGACATGTCTCAATTTTGATGACGTAGTACACAAGAAAGCCATACTTTCCCACACGTGATAGACCATTTTAGCCCAAAACGGTTGCTTAACAACATGTCATGTTATTTATAACACACAATATATGTGTGGATTTACACTCCATTTAAAACATTTTGAAGGTTTCCCAGGGAAACCATTGCTGTAGGAGTAACTTTAAATGTCATGCTCACGATCCAACTATTGTTGCTGCAGCTAATCATCAATAGGGGACATATCTCCCCATTTGACATGATGCTGTAAATTTGTGATGAAGGACAACCTAACGTTTTCCCCGCCTGCACAAGCTTATTGTGTGTAAATGCTATAATAAAGAAGAAAACAACAAGATACAAGAACATAATTCCAACTGCACCCGCGAGATACTGGTGCGGGTTACAGACTCCGGCGCGCACAGACACGCGGTCGATACCATGTTGCATGATTAACCAATAAATCGATTACGAAAATCACCTCGGTGAAGTAACCACACTACTTGCATAGTGTGCATAACATAAATGACTTTAAACTAAGTCAGGAAGTTTGAACAACAAATAGTAGATCTAAGTGATACAAATAATTAAACACGATTACGTGGACATAAAATCGATGTTTTTGTTCGTTGCCATCAGGTTAATAATTGAGATGTACTCAAAGGAAAGTTTTAACACTGATATTGCTCATTACCACCTGTTTTCCAACAAACCAGCTAACACTAAAAGGCGAACCTTATTAAATAACACCACAGTTGTAACTGATTGTACGCACACTTGATTCAATTCTTTCAGACATCTTCACAGCATTCAGACATATGTTTGCAGGTACGCGCAAAAATAAGTCCCGCCAATTTGCAATATTAAACTTATAGCTATCCATACAGTATGGTAAGAATATTTTTAAGCATAAACATATTTGCGTTAAATGTAATATTAAAATGTATAAAACCCCAAATTTATGGGATGACGACAGGGATATATCGTAAATATATTGAGGTCTTAAGTGCATTTATTTTTTAAAAATAATCTGGAAGAAAGAAACAGGCTGACGATAGGAACACGTCTTTAAAATACTTACACTGCTACCGTTCTAATGCCATTCAAATAATTCAAAAGGAAAATACAAACGATTATGCATCTTTATGAAGACATCTCTAACGAGATCAAACAATAGGACCAGCGGTATTTGAAAATAGCACTGTAGAAGTCATTCAGATGTGCACAATGGTTGACTGGACAGCTTTACATGTCGCATATTCGCATCATCATCAACTTTTCTTTGATAAACAAGTTTTCGATGATAATTGATTGCGTACCAAGCGAACCATCCAAATGTTTGTTCTTTATAGACTGCAACGATAACGGCATCAGTACCTTAGATCCATAAACGTTCGTCGTCAGTACGGTAACTATGAATCAATCGTCTTCTCGGCTAGAGAATAGACGTTGAACATAGATCATTTTATCGGTGTCCATTGTTAGCATGGAAGTCCACAGGCGGCGTGTGATTGATGGATACACGCAAAACTAGCAATATACTGCTTGGCGTCGACTTCAGCCTATCTGGATATGTGTCTAGACATTCAGCCGTTTAGTCATAATTCGTCCACATGAGATCGCCAGGAAGTGGTACAGTCAATATGGCGATGGCGGTCAGTGACCTAGACTGATCTAGACTGATCCCTAGACTGATCTGTACTGATCCCTAGACTGATCTAGACTGGTACAGAAGGCTTAATCATCCCTTTCTCAAACATATGTCGCAGATCCAGATCGAGATTTATGTAGATCTAGTGCGATGCAATGGGTCTGCAGACCATCGATGTGCTAAATGTTCGGCAGCTCCCATCGACAGCATGCCGTACAACCAGACTTCAGTGGGATGACGAGATTGATACAGCCACCCTCATTATAAATGTACACATTCCTCAACCGATACGCGCCCAATGGAAGTCATGTACACCATGTAATTATCATGGCTACGTGCTCCCTTGTCATGATCTACACACTATCGGCTGCGTACGCCGCATCCACTGCACCATTGGGATGTACAGATCGGCCATTACAATGTCATATCACCCTTCATGATGACTACATATCGTCCATTTCAAGGTCATATCACCCTTCATGATGACTCCAGATCGACCCTTTTAAGGTCATATCGCCCTTCATAATGACTACAGATCGACCATGTCAAGGTCATATCACCCTTTATGATGACTACACATTGGTGGACAGACGGCTGTCCAGAGTGGCGGGGGTGGGGCTAGCCACACGGCCGTAATCTCCAGCCAGGCTATGTCCGTAATCGCTAGGTGGCGCCCTGTAGTCGCTAGAGGGCGCTCGGCCGTAGTCGGAAGGTGGCGCGGGGTGTCCGTAGTCGTTCATCGGGTCTCGCAGACCGCCGTAGTCGCTAGGGGGACCCCTTCGGCCCCCGTAGTCGCTGGCCGAGGGACGTATGGGGCCGTAATCGCTTGCCGGGGGTTGCAGGGGGCCGTAGTCGCTTGCCGGGGGGTGCAGGGGTCCGTAGTCGCTAGCTGGGGGCCTCGTGGGGCCGAAGTCGCTGGCGGGAGCGTAGATGTCAGAGCGAGGCTGGCGGCTTGGGCCCCCGTAGCCGCCGAAGTCGGATCCGTAGGTCGGGGCGCCATACACGCTCTGGCTGCCGTAGCGACTGGATGTGATAGACGGTGAAAGCAAAGTTACTTGCAGATTGAACGACACTTTCAAAGGTGACATGAATTGGTGTTTTTGACCGCTTTTGTGCACACAAACTGGCCCAATGAACGAACCGGCATAAATAGACGAAACATGCCCGGACCCGGATTCGAACCCACGACCCAATGATCTGCCGTCCAGTGCGCTCAGATTCGAACCCAGGACCTAATAATCTGCGGTCTAGTGCGCTCACAACTTCACAGGGGAAACCCTCCGATCAATTTCCGACCATTGATAACAAATGCAAAGGATTTGCATAAAATATTCCAACGATGTGTTAGGTGGAAGCACCCCGCAGTTACTCACCCTGGGTCGTAACGTTGACTCCTGCCAGGGTAAGTCCCGTAGTCGTTACGGGGATCCCGTGAGTAACCATAGTTACCGTAACCATCGGGGTAATCTATGCCGTTAATCGGCAATCTTGATTCCTGTAACAAAATGTATTATTACTCCACTTTCTTTCTTTCCCTAATTGGATGGCGAATTATTAATCTGTGGATATAACTATACAAAAAGTTATTTTCGGAAGACAATTATTCATCATTTTATACAAAAAAATAATAATTCAAGAAATGTACCGAAAATAATATTTCGTATTTGCCCAAAAAATACTTGTCCATAATTTTATAATTAGAAACAATTATTATTTTACAAATGTATCTTTACTTAAAATACTATTTCATAAGTTATATTGAATAATTAAGATACATATTTGATAGATTCATTTTAGCAAAAGATAATATATATAAAATCAATGTAAACTAATATAAATATGTTATGCTTCGCCCTCTTAGTAGAAAACGATGGCATGGCATGCAGCATCTGACAGTGCAGAGTAAAGCAAAGAAGTAGGGAAGGAGAAATGTGCAAAGGATTCGGAAGTGGTTAGAGAAGCATAAATTGTTTTTAGTGGATTAACCGTTAAATATGTTATGTGTTCATTGATATAAAGCCACGACATGAATTGATGTGCAAACTTGCCCGCCGGGCGAGGTTTAAGCCAATATATAAGAACGCCAAAGCTTTGATTGAGTGGTATGTGCACGTCTGAATTATTGTGTGAAGTAATATTTGTAGAGTAGTGAAATTAATGTGGATAGACCCCTCGATGCGCCATGATAACAGCGCGCATCTACGATGATGGTCTTCAATCGCGCATCACTGAATATCACAAGTTTCTTAAACAACACTTTAAGAGATGTGTTCCGTTTTGAGTTGTGTTGACTTTGATATATGTATGTATGAGCTGACAACGATGGAAATAGCGACAAAGTAGAGAGTTATGAGCGACGCGCAACATAAGAGAATTATTTAAAGACAACAGGATTAAAGGAAACATGAGAACGAACAGAACAGAACGAAATAAGGAATGTACAGAACGCAATAGATGATGTAGAACCAAGCGGTAGAACGTTGTCATGTGGTGTTAGCATGGAGGGCCGATGACTGGTTATTGCGAGGATTATCAACCTGGCATAGGTGAATGATTCTGTTGTGTCAAAAAAGATAAAGATGATTATAGTGAGAGTCAGAATTGAGGAAGAGAATGGTGACTGGTGATAGTTAGACTAGAAGAACGGGTGGTAGTCAGAATACAGGAAGAGAAAGATGACTGTGGTGATAGAATAGAGGAAAAGAAAAGTGACTGTGTTGATAGTCAGGATAGAAGAAAGGGTGATAGTCAGAATGAAAGAAAAGGCAGAGGAAAGGGATGTAGAGAAGAAGCCAGTGGCAGACAGGAGGTGTACTGACCTTTGGCGGATAGCTTAGTTCATCGTACTCAGCGGAATAACGATTGTAAGGTTTGTCAGAGGTCTGCCATGCATCGACTTGCGATGTCCCATACGTCACCTGTATGTCTGGCAGACCAGACTTCTTCTCCTTCTGAATGCTGCTTACTGATGTGTCAGAACTCGACTCTGTGACGTCACAAAAACACACACACAATAGAATCATGTCGCTAAATCATGTCGTCAACCCACAAATACTTGTGTAAGAATAAATGTACAGAACTGAATAATGAAATTGTAAAAATAACAGTTTATATAGCAGCATAAATAATAGCACAATACGACAGATAATAAGCCAAAGACAATAAGGTAATAAGAAATTGTTTACAGAGATATATAGTTTTAGTGGTACCAGTAATGTCTTTGTGACGTCATCAAATGCGTCAACAGCTAATATATGACATCATATTACGTATGTGGGGGGTCGTAACACGCAAACCAGAGTCTTTACAAAAGGCATGCATAGCCCGAAAGAAAGATTAATTATATCACAAGTGACGTTTTCAATGCGTCTTCAACGCGTTTTCAGCGCGTGGCTGTTCTGGTAACTGCCGCCACCCACCGGAAAAGTCACCTGAGGACGCCGACTTGCGGCGACGGTAAACCTAGAGGACGATGGCTATTACAATAACTGCTGCCCCCCCCCCCCCCGGGAAACTCACCTGAGGACGTGGACTTGCGGCGATGGTACACGTAGAGGACGATGGCTATTACAATAACTGCTGCCCCCCCCCCTCCCGGGACACTCACCTGAGGACGTGGACTTGCGGCGGTGGTACACGTAGAGGACGATGGCTATTACAATAACTGCTGCCCCCCCCCCCCCCCCAAGGACACTCACCTGAGGACGTGGACTTGCGGCGGTGGTACACGTAGAGGACGATGGCTATTACAATGATGATGAGCACCCCCACCAGGACGCCGCCGAGGATATAGTACACGGGAACAACGTCTGTGAACAGAACAACGACAGTCACAAGCCAATCTACTACAGGGCAGTAACAAGCCAATCTACTACATGGCAGTTACAAGCCAATCTACTACAGGGCCGTAACAAGCCAATCTACTACATGGCAGTAACAAGCCAATCTACTACAGGGCAGTAACAAGCCAATCTACTACATGGCAGTTACAAGCCAATCTACTACAGGGCCGTAACAAGCCAATCTACTACATGGCAGTTACAAACCAATCTACTACAGGGCAGTTACAAGCCAATCTACTACAGGGCAGTTACAAGCCAATCTACCACAGGGCAGTAACAAGCCAATCTACTACATGGCAGTTACAAGCCAATCTACTACAGGGCCGTAACAAGCCAATCTACTACATGGCAGTTACAAGCCGATCTACTACCGGGCAGTTACAAGCCAATCTACTACAGGGCAGTTACAAGCCAATCTACCACAGGGCAGTAACAAGCCAATCTACTACAGGGCAGTTACACGCCAATCTACTACAGGGCAGTTACACGCCAATCTACTACATGGCAGTTACAAACCAATCTACTACAGGGCAGTTACAAGCCGATCTACTACAGGGCAGTTACAAGCCAATCTACTACATGGCAGTTACAAGCCAATCTACTACATGGCAGTTACACGCCAATCTACTACATGGCAGTTACACGCCAATCTACTACATGGCAGTTACAAGCCGATCTACTACATGGCAGTTACAAGCCAATCTACTACATGGCAGTTACAAGCCGATCTACTACATGGCAGTTACAAGCCGATCTACTACATGGCAGTTACAAGCCGATCTACTACATGGCAGTTACAAGCCGATCTACTACATGGCAGTTACAAGCCAATCTACTACATGGCAGTTACAAGCCAATCTACTACAGGGCAGTTAAACGCCAACCAAGTCATGTCAATAATTGTTTATTCAAGCAAGTGATTACTTACATAAATAAATAACAAACAAATATACGTCATAATACGTCATAAATAGACAAGAAATAACAGGTACATTAATTCACATGTTTGGGACCCGTTCTTCGCTGGCCCCAAAGCCACCATAATGAAAACATCGACAAGCTTAATTCCTTTCCCTTGTGTACAACCCAATTAGAAATTTTACATGCTGTTTGTACATGACGTCCCTGGAGCCTATTTCAGGTACATGATTTAGCCGGCTACGGGGCTTCGTCGTCTAAAATCGCCTATCATTTACATGGTAACTTCAGCCGTCGAAGCCCCGTAGTCGGCTAAACTGCGTTCGTGAAATCCGCCGCTGGACCGTGTAACACCTACCCTTCTTGTTGAACTGAATCATGGCCATGTCGGCCCCGTAGCCGTTCTCCACCGAGCAGTTGTACTGGCCGAAGTCCCCGTCCTGGACGCTGGTAATCTCCACCAGGGAGCGCTTCCCGTCCGGAAGGTCTTCTTCCCGGATCTGGTACCTGTACCGGAAGTGACGTCACACACCAATGAACGACTACGCACCCATTCGAAAAATAATTTAATATAATTGATGTTATATAACTCTATATAGTTTATTTCGGTATCGCTTTTGGCTCGTATTATCAGTATTTACGGTCAGGAATGTTATATTTAATTCTCATGGCTTACCCGATGTGTCCGTAAATTGTATAAAAAAAGTTACACTAGTTAACCACTACACCAGGGACGCCCCCAGGACCTATTGATCTGCGGTCTAGGGCACTAAACACTACACCATGGAGGCCCCCAGGACCTGTTGATCTGCGGCCTAGTGCGCTAAACACTACACCATGGAGTCGCCCAGGACCTATTGATCTGCGTCCTAGTGCGCTAAACACTACACCATGGAGGCCCCCAGGACCTATTGATCTGTCCTCTAGTGTGCTAACCACTACACCAGGGAGGCCTCCAGGACCTATTGATCTGCGGTCTAATGCGCTAACCACTACACCATGGAGGCCCCCAGGACCTATTGATCTGCGGCCTAGTGCGCTAAACACTACACCATGGAGGCCCCCAGGACCTATTGATCTGTCCTCTAGTGTGCTAACCACTACACCAGAGAGGCCCCCAGGACCTATTGATCTGTGGTCTAGTGCGCTAACCGCTACACCAGGGAGGCCCCCAGGACCTATTGATATGTGGTCCAGTGTGCTAACCGCTACACCAGAGAGGCTCCCAGGGATATCGTTGTCCAGCCTACCTGTCCAGTACCGTCACGTTGACCACGACGCCCTCTTTCGTCCACTCGATCTTGGTAGGTTTGGGGACCGATCGCATAACGCACTCGATGACCCCGGTCTCTCCGAACCGCGCTTCTTGCACGGAGCTGCTGGTGATATGCGGAGCACCTGAGAGATACAGATATTTTTCAAATATCAATCATTTTATTTCTAAATTCCAGCACACATTAAAATGTTTAAATAGTGATAAATTTCTAGCCATTTATAAATTTCAAAATATTTATAAATTTCAAAATATATTTATAAATTTCAAAATATTTATGAATTGCAAAATATTTATAAGTTACAGTTTCTATTTATTATCAATTTCAACATAAATGTGTACATAAATACTACTATCTAAGTAATACTAACAGGTAAAAAAACAAGTCTTTTATTTAGGTTCCATAAAATAATACAATTGAGCAGGTCCTCAGCCAAACGAGGCTATCCAGTCTGACCCAGTCTCATTCACCCTCATCCAGCCTGACCCAATCTCATTCACCCTCATCCAGCCTGACCCAATCTCATTCACCCTCATCCAGCCTGACCCAATCTCATTCACCCTCATCCAGCCTGACCCAATCTCATTCACCCTCATCCAGCCTGACCCAATCTCATTCACCCTCATCCAGCCTGACCCAATCTCATTCACTCTCATCCAGTCTGATCCAGTCAGACGGCTAAAGGTCCCAGCATCGACCACTTCCTTCCCCTCCATATCCGGAAGGCATAAATCAGTAGGACGACCACTCGGGCACGACAGCCGCGCTCTCAGGATTCCATTTACTTCCAAACCTCTCCCAGGACCCTTTTGTCTGACACGCCAAACCTCTGACAAACCGCATTACGACCGATTTATGCTTACGTGACAGACATAACAATCGCTAGTCTGCTGAACACGGAAACACTAAGCTATCCGCCAATGAGATCAACAACTCTGATCTCGATCCTTTTGTTTGATCCTGTCCCCCCCCCTTACTTGTAAACGTACTTAAGAATCATAAATATCACAATATAAATAACCCACGCGACAAGAACATTATTCTCATCCAGCGAACAAGTTCAATCAAGACAGCGAAAACCTTGCAACTAACCTTTCTTAAGGAGCGGAAAAAAAATTGACCTTGCCACTAATCTTTCTTAGGGAATGAAAAAAAAACGTTGACCTTGCCACTGACCTTTCAGAAGGAGTGGAAACAAAACTTTGACCTTGATACTGACCTTTCTTAAGGAGGTGCACGTTCATCAGGACATCCGGGAACCCCGTGACACGTGCACGACACGTGTACACCCCGAAGTCGGCCTCCCCGACCTCGTAGATGACGTACGCCGGCTGGCTGCTGAGGTAGCGGTCCGGGTCCAGGCCCTGCTTGGACCAGAAGATCGAGGGCGCCGGATTCCCGTCCACGGCGCACTTCATCTGGATGCTGTCTCCGGTATCGGCGGCCACGTGCTCGGGGCCGGACACGAAGCGAGGGCCGTCTGGATACGGGATGGAAGACCATTGTTGTATTATCATGGGTTAAATACCCTGCAAACACATAACGTTTTTGTAACGTTTATAAGACCGTTATTACGTAATTAGAACCATTTTAAAACGTAATTAGAACCATTTTAAAACGTAAAAAAACGTTATGTGTTTGCTGGGTATTGTATGGAATGTGAAATAAAACAAGTTAGATAGATGACGGATACAATAGTCGCAAATTATTTTAATTGCCCATCTTTAAGTTCCTTTTCTAGATTAATTATAATCTTCCTCAAGACAAATAAAACATATATAGAACCATATAAAACTAAGAAAACATCCATAAAACTAAAGGTTATATTTAACAAACAAGAAACATATATATCAAACTCTACAAAAATAAAAATGCAACATATAAAAGCATTAAAACAATTACAGATAGATATAAACCCATTAAAGGGAAACGCCAGCCTGGCCTCTAATGCTGCTTTACCGATTCATATAATACTCAAGTGTCTATCCTCCAAATTACAGAATTTTTCGTCCTATACAAAGCTCGCAATAAAATTTAGAAGTGACCGCCGGGCACGATTTCGCCGCCTACCCAGGCGGCAGCCCTTTTTTGGAGGTGTGTCCACGATTGACCAATCAGGAGTCGATATTCTAATTTATTCAAACCGGAAATTGCGCCTATTGTGTGAGCAAAACAAGAGCGCGTGATCATCGCAAATTTAAATAGCTGCGATTCTAACTCCAATCATGGCATTGTTGCGGAGTCAACCGTCGCAAGACGTATATCACTTTGTTTGGATGGTACTTTTCCATGAAACACTAATATCATGGTCTACTGCGCGGCTTGGAACGGCCGCTGTTCATCTGTAAATCGCGGCCCTGATCTCTTTCTCCGCGAGTGATAACATAAGGCGGTGCCACATGAATAGTCACAATACGCGTCACTGCTCCCGGCAAAATGGCGCTCTGCTCGACATTGCTGGTGGCGGGTTGCCTTAATTTTTTTCTCCTTACCAGTCGGCCGAAACGAAGCGTTAACACTCGCCAATTTAATTTTAAGATGTTAAACTTTCGGTGCAGATCGCGATTAAATTTCGTTGGACATTCGCTTTAACAAAATAAAACATACATATAAAACCTTTAAACAATAAAACATCCTTATATATGTATGAAATGTAGTATGTTTTGACACTGTACACGATGACTCACATTCGACGTTGAGAAGGTAGCCCTGTTTGACGGGCCCCACCTTGTTGGAGGCCTCGCACCAGACCTTCACCCCGTGCCAGTCCCGATCCACCGTGGTCTCGAACTCCGCCTTGGTCTCCCCCTCAATCTCCTCACTCTCCCGGAACCACCTGGGTCAGACACAGCAACAGGCGTCAACACAAGGCAGTGGAATAACGAAAATAATCGTGCATGATTTCAGAGATTAAGGGCCAAGGGGCGCAAGTTGAGGCACTTCTGACGGCCATCCAGGCATTCATTGTTAGATGGTGAATTAATTGATATTTGAACAAGAATTTGTACGTCATTGTTATTGATGTGAATCGGTGTGTAGGTATTTAATCGCACTCACTTCCACGTGATCACGTTCGGGTTGCCTATGGCACTGCAGGAGAACTTGACCTTGCCTCCGTCCTTCAGGTTCCTGTTTGGGGTCACGGTCATCGTCACTTCCGGCGGATCTGAAAGAATCGAAAGTGAGGTCGGGTCGGGTCATCATTAGTTGACATGACGTCATACATGACACGGTCCACCCCTGATTTGATGACAAATAGTAGAAAACTGGGTACCAACTAAACTGGAGAGTTTTCTCCTGTGATTTATTGTATTGTGTGATTCCCCGGAGAATGATATTATTTTATGTGATATCTGTTCCAGGAAAAGTGCAAAATTTAGTACATAGGAGTTGTGGTCGCAGGATAAAGATGCCATGTCTTTCTACGCAAACAGTAGGGGTTACCCCGGGGGCATGGCTCCACTATCCCTTCTTTCTCCCATTGACGCGATATGACCAAAAGTGGTTAAAGCGTCCTGAATATACAATCAACCCAGCTGGGAGTGAACAAGTTCACAAGGGCACATATAAGAAATAAATCTTACGTGTTCGACTGGTGCAAAGTATTCTAAAATATACATCTATATCTATTGGAACTATTTTGCATGGAAACAATGAATTACCAATTGAAGAAAAAGCAATATTTAGAGCTTTCCATGTTTATATTGATGGAACTATGAGATTCAAATCCTAAAGATTATGTGCCTTTGTAATGACGTTTTATGCGTCGAGTTGCATACTGTGGAGTTTCCCCAGAGTAGAACTGTATTTGTTTCAATTGTTTTTCCTTTCTTTACCTACTTGATGTTGAGAGATGATTCTACACATGCTTATATCCGATGTATTATGTTAAGCAAAAATAATTTGCAAAGGCAATGCCTGCTTTCCTATTGCAAAAATATGTTTAAACTATATAAGATATGCCGGCTACTCACATAGCACCTCCAGAGTGACGGAGCTCTTCCGCGGGGCGGTGAGAGCCTCGTTGATGGCCACACACTCGTACTGCCGACCCTGGTCAGACCGCCGCGGTGTGATGGTCAGCAAGCCCGTGGTGTCCTCCAGTTTGGCCTTTGACCCCGCCTCAGTGGAGTAGTAGTTGAACTCTGATTGGAGGATCCCCGCCGTGTACCACGTGACATTCGCCGCGGGTTTCCCGTTCCGCGCGTGGCACGTCAGGTTGAAGGGCTCGTTGGCGACGACCTCGACCTTGGGGGCGCCCTCTATCGTGGGATCGACGGGGGGCACTGTGGGGATAAAGGCGAGCTGGTCGGTTAGTATTTTGTCTCTTTTTTGCTTCGTTCTCCAACTCACGCAAGTCGCGGCCCATTGTGACACAAGCTATGGGATACTCGTGAACATGCGGCCCATTGTGACACAAGCTATGGGATACTCGTGAACATGCGGCCCATTGTGACACAAGCTATGGGATACTCGTGAACATGCGGCCCATTGTGACACAAGCTATGGGATACTCGTGAACATGCGGCCCATTGTGACACAAGCTATGGGATACTCGTGAACATGCGGCCCATTGTGACACAAGCTATGGGATACTCGTGAACATGCGGCCCATTGTGACACAAGCTATGGGATACTCGTGAACATGTGTCATTTATCAATGAGAAATTTAGATTTCACTTTCGATTTGAGATTCGCGCCAGAAAATGCAGATGATATTGCTTCTCGTGGGAGATGTGTTTATCGGGATACGAATAAACCCATCTCGCACTCGACCCAATGCCATGTGCATATCGACATTTAGCCTATACTGACCATTGCGATACAAAGAAAATTCATAAAATTGACTCGATTTTAATTTCACATAGGGTACTAATTTGATACCAACATTTACATATTTATATCCATTTATTTATATATATATATATATCCCGTACAGTACTTGTTATTTATGTATAATGATATCTGACATATCCACATAAATTTCAGTACCAAAAATCTATCCGAATATTGATATTGACTAAAGAGTCACCATTGACCTTTCAAATATGCCAGTACCAAAATTCCTCGGTTTTACAGTTGTTAACCACAAACTAACCAGAATATTAAAGCTTCTAAAACTTAGATGAAAAATCTATCCGCATATTGACTTACAATAGACAGTAACCGTTGCCTTTTTGCTGAGTAAGGCGGGTGTATCATCTGAGGCCATCACTTGGCAGAAGAACACTGCGTCATCCTCCAGTTGAATGTTAGAGATCATCAGCGTATGTTCGCCTGGAAGCAGGTGCGAAACTCCATTTAGCAATCAATCAAATTAATCAATCAATCAATTTAATATTGACTAAAATATGTCTAATTGGTAAGTAAGACCGAGAGATTCCTTGCATGCGTAGCATATATAGAAGTGAATTACTTCACAGCTATGTTTTTTCTATTCCTGAATGTCGCTGAAATCTTGCTCTGGATTCGATGACTGTCGGGAAAACAGTGACATTTACAGTAATGCGTATAACGTATAATAAATATACAAACGGAATTACAACAGTGTCACTTGTTTGAATCAATGAAATTTAACAGCCTCCATTTTTAGAAACTATTCGCAAAGGGGTTCCCAATGAAAAGCAACTATTTAATAATACTTAAATTGCGCTTTTATTATATGAACATGGACTATGATGTTGACCCAATTTTGCAAAATAGATAATAAAGATTGTATTAACCCTATCCCGATGGCGCGGTATAGCCAAATGCTCTGTTCACACGATGCAATACGTTGTAAAGTTCATTGCAACAAGTCAAGTTTTCGATCCACTGTGCATGTAGAGGGCCAGTTAGCCACGCATTGTAAGCTTAGCGCATGTTCTTAAGTTCCGATCCAGCGTCGAGCATTTTAGCCAATCGGCGTTGAGGTTATCCCGTTGATATTGTTTTGCATTATGCCCGTTATGAACTTACGCGTGGCTTGTACGCATGGCGTTATGAACGATGCTCTAATGGTATGGTCGCTGGGTGGTGATAGTGATAATTGTTGAGTCGGTTGGTACGCGGTTTCACCGACCGTGTGAACTGTAGACCAACCCGTGCTTCGGCTGTTGGTATACGACTGTTGAAAGACTGATCATACCGTGTAAACCCGGCATTGAATAACCACCTGAGGCATCAGATCCAAGCTAAGCTCATCCCATAGACCCACACTCACCCAGGTCAGTGGAGCCGACCACCTGGTAGCGAGGGTACCCGTCCAGCGGGGGGTCTACCCCCATACCAAAGTCGTCCCTCAGCCACTGGACGTCAGTGAGTAGATTCTGGATCTCGCAGTCCAGCAGGATCGTCTGTCCCAGGATAGCCGTAATACTCTCGGGTTCCTTGGTGAAGGCCTGCTGTCCGGAGACGGCTGATGGTCAAAGAGACAAAAGCGGCGTCAGATTTATAAGAAATATAATTCTCTATTATATAATAGTCACTAGATTTGTTTTACAGCAATCAATAAATAGCTAAATATTTTATTACAATAAATAATAGCTTTTTATTTTAATACAATAAATAAATAGCTAGTTATATCTAATGACATATATCAAAATGTTATTATATATATATATATATTTATATACTATCAATCTAGTATAATACAAAGACGTTTGCCTTTACCATGCATGGTGGCACACGAGTAACAGATTGGACACAGATTGGGGAAGGTTTATCTGTATTATGGTAGAATTACACAGTCACCTGTTATACACTCAGATATCTCTGCATAGAGGTGATCCTTAGCGCAGAGATATCTATTTCTTTCATAATGGTTCATATTATGTCCATAGGAGCTCATCTCACAAACCAAAACTACACACACATCATCAAATAGGAATCACCGTGTATCCATCACATGTCTGGGCTAATGCGATACTATAAGTTGGGCCAATTTGTGGCACAAGACAAGTGCCCAAGGAATAGAACGTGTTCATAAACTTGAAGGTAAACATGAAGGAATAAATCAGACGAAATCAAATGTCGGAGCTTTAGACCACATTTGTGCAAATAAAGGCAAATTGGGCCCGAATTCTGATGACGTAGTACACAAGAAAGCTACACTTTTCCACATGACAGGCACCAGTTTGACCAAAGAAAATGGTTGCCCAACATGCACTATTTTTTATTGCGTACAATAAGTGTGTTCTTATACACCAAGAACATATTTTGGGGGGTGTAAGGGGTATCTCCGTTCCTCGGGAATCGGGTTTTCATTTCACCGTGAACTGAGATGGAGGCAAATAATGCTTCGTGAACTGGGAATGGGGTATTATTAACCGACCGTCGTGATCCAAGGATTTTCATTCATCGTGAACGGGGAAATTGTAATAATAAATAACCGTGAATCCGGAAATCGCTAATCTATATAATATATCCGCCCCTCTTATGTATACTTGGTTATCCTTTTTTTAATTCATCGTGACCTGGGAGTGAAGAAATGTATTCTTCGTAATCTGGGAACACGGCCTCCCCCACCCCCTTGTGTTTATTATTTTCCATTTAAAACATTAAAAACATTGAAATATTATTGCATGAGCGACTTTTATCACATCAACCCCGTCAACGAACGCCTTTACCTATGGACCAGGTCATTGCAAGTCAACAGATTTAAACGACGTGGGTGAAGGAGTCGTGTTTATTTTTTTGCTGTGCGGGCGAGGATTTTTGGCAACGATTCACTTACATCATTAAAACTTGGCTTACATCATAAGACAACCGTTCTGCAGAATGCCAGTTTTACCGCATCATGCATGTGAACATTATGATTATCCCACAGCCCAGGGCAGTGAAACCGGTGCGTGGCGCGTAGTTGTCCGTAGAGATATCTAACTGCCACGTGTCTGTATACTTCTGTCTATCCGGCGCCATTTTCAATAATTTCACTGATACGTACATCGTGATTGCGAAAATTAACAAGGCCACGTCATCATTACAGCTGATGACGTCACCGGGGTCTGACCAACTCCAGAATCCTTCCAGCTTCAGCCCCAAGGGGGAGGGGGGCCTTTGTGATGGTGATGGTGAGAAGGGGGGGGGGGGTTGTCCCACAACACCCCATCTCCATCATGTCTTCGAGTGCTCCGTTTATCTCCAAACTCTGACACACACCCATACATTCACACAGCCTACAAGTCCTGCTAGGCAAATCCTGGGACAGACCCGTCCTACCCATGCAAGACTTAATTAGTTCAACCGAACATCACACTTGTAGCCACCCCCCCCCCCACACACACACACATTCCCTCCCTTCATATTCCCCCCCACAGCCCTCCCTGGTGGCATGCAGCCGAGGTTAGGAGCGTGGGGGGGGGGGGGGGTACGCTCATAAACAAGCTGTCAGAGCGCCCGTGTCACATTCCACTTTAAATAGTTCCCCGCCCTGAAAATATTCCACCATCGACTGAGGAAACCACGTGTCTACCGTCCGCTGCCCTACTGCACTTTCCTGACAAACGTCTCTCTTTCTTTTCCTCATCTCTTGGACTTATGCATCACCCTTTCCCTCTCGCATCTCTCAATTTCCCCGCGCCTTCTCTCTCAGTAGGATATTTTCTTCATATATATCCAATTTTCCTTGTGCACCTCTCCTGCGGTCCTCTTCGCCATTGTGATATCTTAGTCACTACAGCCCCCTCCCCTTCCCTCCTGCCAGATCATGCCCCCCCCCTACACTTCCCTCCCGCCAGGTCCTGCCCCACCCCAACCACCCCACCCCACCCCACCCCAGCCCAGCCCACCGCACTTCCATAAGTATGCTCAAGACAGTCCAGTCCTGAACTCCCACCACCCTGTGATCACGTGACCACGCCACGCCGTCAAAGTTAATTGATCCGGACCTGCTGTCAAACCGTCCCCGGGCAAGAACCGCCCCCGGCAGAGACCGCCCCGGGACGAACTGACCACAAACAAAGCCTTCTGGGTGGATGGATGGAGGGTGGAGTGTAGAGAATGAAGAATGAACCGTGGGGCGAAATGGGGAAGTGAGTGCGGGTAGGGTGGGGTGGGGCGTCGGGGGGGGGGCGTCGGGGTGGGGGGCGTGTGGGGGTATCGGAGATGGTATCGGGTAGGAGAGATATTGTGGGACGGGGTTGAGATGAGCAGGCAAGGGAGGAGAGTGGGCTGGGTGGGGCTTGGGTGAAGGGGTAAGCGGGTTGCGGGGGGGGGGGGGGAGGGTCGTCTACGACAATCTACAGGAGTGGATCCCGACGACCGGCAGATGAAGTGGATGCAATCCGGAGGGAAGATGCCGGTTGTTGTTAACAGACACAATCCAGAACACAACGACCAAAACCCTAAAAATGTCCTTTCTGGAGCGAGTTCGCTGTGGCCGTAAAACCGCTGAAAAAAAAGGCATTTGGTTTCTTCTCCCCCCTAATCTCTGCCGATTTTGTTCCCGATTTCTGCGACTTTGGCTCCCGACGTCGGTTTCCGCCTAGTGCCATGCGTTGCCACTCATTCCTAACTAATATCACCTGACTACTATCATTTCTTGGAGGTATTTAATTAAATCTTTCCGCGAAACCTGATCAGCAAAAAACACGATCCGATGATAAGAGACGCTGCCTCTGAGAGGATGAATCTTAGGAATGCCGCTAGGGGTCGCCACTGCACGCAATCTCTGCCTTCGCCAAGCGCCGCCAGAGGGCTACGATGGCAGCGCCACCGTGTTCGGGGTGAGGCAGGGTGGCTGGGGGGGTAGCATTTTATTCAAAAAAATGCGTTTCAAGATCAATCCAACTCTCGCACCTGCTTCCAGTCTCAACCCCCACCCCAGCAGCCATATCAGCGCCGTCACGGCTGGGTACGAATTGGAGGTGAGTTTTTTGGCCCAGGTTACGAAACGTCAGCAACACAAAAACACCCGCAAAGAGATGGTAAATGAGGGTTATTTGGAGGGGTTGCTTTTCTCCTCTTCTCTTGTATTACGCCGGTCCTCTTGCTTACGGAGACTGTAAACAAAACAAGCCGCAAGGCCTTCAAGTTGCGAGGGATTCAAGGATGATCCAGAGAATGCAGACAGCCCAGAGTTGTGAATATCCCCTCTCCGTATCGGATGCGGCGCAGCGAAACAGTCGGGCAATAACACACAAAAAATACGTCTGCAGGATGATGAATTGCCCCGACAGCTGGCGTCCCTGTATCTATATCCAGAGAAATCCAGACAGACAGTATCTACTGGAGGAAGGGCGTTAATCCCCGTCCAAAAATTCCGGATGGGTGATCTGGGGTTATCAGCCATTGGCGGCAAAAAAAAGATGGGTGTGGTTGGGGAGAGAATGGGGAGAGAGTAGTAGCAGAGTTGGTTACGGGACGTGGGTGCAAATATTAGCGTGTGTGTATGTATGTACTAGCTGGGTGCGAACAAAACTGCCTCTGATTTGGGAATATCTAAAAGGTGATCCGCTAAAAGGAGTGGTTGTATATCTGGGTATTGATGCACATATTTATTAGGGTGTCTTGATCAAGAATAGCTATCTATCGAGTTTTACATGACGCAAAGCCTGTGCGCATAGACTTTATGGAAAAGTTCTGTGACTTCATTATCAGATTATATATCAGGGCTTACATTATAGCTTTATTTTCCCGTTTTGGGTAATTAACTATTACAAAAATTTCTTTCTATCCAACATGTACAGTGGAATAGATTTGAGGGTGAACCTGCAATGCAATACGTCCAACAATAGGCTGAAGGAGAGGGGGTGGGGGCGAACCGACAGTGGGTGGGGGGGCATCCGAAACATAAGGGCTGACATGCAAGGGGATGCGGACAGCGTTACTAAAGGACAGCAGCACTAACGCGAGAGAGAAAGCGAGGAGAGATAAGGGGAGGGGAGGGAGAGTGTGGGAGGGGCTGGGCGGCTACAACTCCGCCCTTCCCTGAAACTGAGCTATTTCTTCTGCTGAGGGTGTGATACCGGAGATACCCGGCCGTCACGCGCTGTTGCCAACGGCTACGCTTGTTGTTACAGTTGCCAGGGAAAGGTACAACTTCGCAACGCGTCGCACTTGCTACATGTTTTCCATTCGTTACGTCTGTTGTTACTAGTTGCTATGGTAGCGTGGATTCCATTAGACGTATCCAGGTAATCGTGTAATTAGATTTATAGCCATGGAGGTCACCGCTGAGAGTTTGTTGATAGGACAAGGCAGGGGAGGGGGGAGGGGGGTCCAATGGGGGGGTGGGGGGAACTGTTTCCCTCTGAATCGCGAATCCCCAAGAATATGGGGAGAGTAATATCGAATCTCCAAGATGAGGAATGTTCAAGACTGAGCACGAAAAACAACACAAAAAGGTGATATCGATCGCGAACATCGAGGAATTCACAGACCGCTAAACAACGGATCGCGGTAAATAGGGAAAGGGTTTTCGCGTTGAACCAAGAGTTGTACAGATGACGATCTCGAAAAATTGCCAACAGTTAATCGCCAACCTTCAAGAATTCCTGGATGCCACACGCGGAGACCGGAAAAGGTATTGTCTTAACAGACACTCATTCTGCTCTCCATCCCTTCCTTCTCTGTAAAGTGCCCCACCCACCCACCCCGATCTAACATCAATCAGCCTTCAATAACTTAACCGCGAATTATAGCCACCGGTGATTTTAGGCCGACAAAGCTTGCGGAGTTTACCGCGGAACACCCACTTTGCTCCGGCTTGCTGACATCATTAGTTTTGCTCGTTTCATGGGCCCCCTCCCCCCCTTTCACCCGACGCTCGCCAAAGATAACATACGACATGAGGGCGCAGGTTAAACTACGACGGTGACTGCCGCAGCCCCTATACATCTGTGACCCTTGGGGCCGCCTGGCTGATGGAAGAAGCAGCTCCGCAGGCAGGTGCTCGTCTTTAGCATGAATGCAGACATAAGTCTGGATAACACTCTCATACCTGGATCCCATATGAATGGGTCGCATGGAAGACGCGGGGTGAAAATTTAATCGATAGATAAACAGCCTTTTTTAGCCGTGCCGCTTATTATTATTCCAGGAGCAGATTGTAAAGAGGACGCGTAACTCGCATAGACCGACATTCCAGGGGCGGATCGAGGAAGTTGGAAAGGGTCCATTGGAACATGCGGGGAGTGCTTTAAAGAAATGGCGCCTCAGATAGCGTTCTTCCTCAAAAAGGGCGGTCCACGCTTCAGATGGCCTAATTTTGGCATTAAAAACCGCATTCTTCCTCAAAATGGGGGGGCCCCCCCTGGATTCGCCATTGTATTTATATATGAGAGGGCATGCGCACGAATCATATGAGACTGTTCTGACACTTTGAATTGCCACCCCCCCACCCCCCCCCCCCCACCCTACCCTACCCGCTGATGGAATCCTGGAGCGGCGCCTACTTCCCCAAATCATTCCTCCAAGTTTACAAGAGAACTACGCCGTCAAGCGCCAGAGAAAGGCCCATGGATGCACCCAGCCAACTGGTCTATGGTACTCTAACTGTGACGTCATTATCGGACCGAGCCACCACGTGAACTGAGCTGGTCTGCGTACATCCAACTCTTTGGTTTCGCACGGGACGGAAATGATAACATCATCACTTCGGGGAGTCACAATTGTTTGTTTCCTTTAACTAAATGAGCGGGAAAAGTACAAATGCAAACCAAAGTGCCAGAATTGGACTGGAAATTTTCCTAACGATGATAAGTCGTTAAGCAGCATAGCTTCCCTCCCTCACCCGCTACCTAATTAGTGCCAGACCAGTGGCCACATTTATCTTACGGCATCTGGATGCAGTAGCCTGAACCAAAAACATGGGCAAATAAAAAAAAATGATTCAGCCGCTTGGGGGTTGACGTAAAAACCGAGTTTCCTCTGCTTGTTAGTTTAAACAATTTTTTTCCTGCAATTAGAAAGCAGGCTTATACACAATTCTATTGCTTCCCCTTTTTGGTTACTAATCGCCAGAACTGTCTACGAAACACATCATTTGCAAGATTTAACATTTACTTCCTTCCGTTAACTCTGAAGTGTTTATCAACCATGTAAATGGGCCGTTTTAATCCAAATATATGTGAAATCTACTTTAAAACGTTTCAATGTATTCCGGCTTTCACCTCGTGTTCCATTAATTCCACCCAATCAGGGTGCTTCACGGTGATTGGAAGGGTCAGTTCTACTTGTAGTTATAACCCCCATGGCGGCCCGACCTATGTCAGCGATAAGCCAATTACAGCCATGGAAACAAACTCAGCCCATCGGCGCGAGCTTATCTTGGCACGCGCCGTAGGCACGCTCCCTGAAAATGTGACACGTGGCCAAGGTCACCTCTGCTGGGGGGTGGGTGTATGGGTAAGGGAAAGGGGAAGGGTGAGTGGGTGGGTAGATGCTGGAGGTGTAAATATCCTAATGAGTATATGCAACACATTTTCAGGATAATTAGTCTATGAGCCAGACCTAAAACTATTTTCGGTTGACTACCACATCTATAGAACATTTAAGTGTTTTAAGTGTTTTGTTGTCGTTGGTTTTGGATTTTTTTAGGGGGGTAGTGTAGATGGGCTCGAAGCCATTACAATGGGGTACAACCTTCACCCACAGGGTAAATGGCAAGATAACGGGGTTAATAGGGGGAGAACTAATGGGGGAGGGGAGGGGAGACGGCGGCAGAGGTCGGAGAGTGGGACGATCGAAGAAAGACAGACCATAAGTTAAAGGTGCCAAAGTGGATTAGAAATCCTTTCTTGAGAGGAAGAAAGCGGGGTGTTATCGGCGGGGTGTGGAAGGAAGGAAGGAACCAGACAGAAACCGCAGACCGCGTCCGCGACACATAGCGTCGTCAACCTGGTTCCCGGGTGAGTCTCAGACAGACAGGGTGCGAGTGCCGAGAGCGCTATGGAGATCTACTGCTCAGTGCGGTCTTCCCCCTGAGGGGTGCGGGGCTGGCGGGGGGGGGGGGTGGGTGCTTAATGTGGACACCTCGCCTCCTAATGAACCCTCGAGGTGTCGGGGGGTTAGGACGGGAGGTCCGTGTGGGGGGGGGGCGGCGGTGGTGGGGATACTGATGGTGGGAGGGGAAGGGGGTGTAAGAATCTTATCACGCCCCACCCCGCCTTCAGATATTTCCCTGCGGCGTCACTGCCATAGCATTCCAGATCAGGTCCCCCAGAACCCTCCTCCTCTAAGACCCCCCTCCCCCCCTCCTCCTCCCGGCCACCACCCCCTCCCACTCCAACCCCCCACTCACCAACGTATACCCCAGGTGCACGTGGTCCATAAACCTGCACCACAGTCTTCTCTCCATCTGCCACCTCTGTCTTTGCCAGTCTACCCCTTCACCCACCCCGCTCCCCTATTCGTCTACCCTCCCCCAACCACCCACCTCCCATCGCCGGCATAAGAATCATCGATGACTCAACATCGGACTGTGTCAGTCGAAGGACAAAGAAGTGAGATTAACGTATGTGTCACGGAATGACAAAAAAAGAGCCCGCTAGACGGCAGCACCAGCGGCAGCGGACGTCCTTGGGTTCCAGACACACGACGCCAGTAACCCTACCTGCACCCCCACCCACCCTACCCCAGCATTCTCCCCCACCCTGTACCAGCACCCTCACCCACTCCGCACCAGCACCCTCACCCTCACCCACCCCACATCCACTACCCCCAACTACCCCAACCACCACACCAGCCACTGAAATCCCATACCACCGCCTTAACCTCCCCCACCGCAACCCCTACCCCTACCCCAGCCCCAACCCCAACCCCCGCACCCTCTGTGCCGGCCGATCATTGGCCTCTGCCCCCCCCCCCCACCCCACCCCTATCTCCCTCCTGCCTTCCTCCAGAGCCCTGGTATCCATGGTTACCAGGAGGCACCGGGGTAAGGAGCTGCAGTTACATATCGCCGTGCATCCCCAAAGACGCAAACCCGCCTGCAACCTGAGCGCTGTCACGGGGCAACCAACGGACCACGCGCAACAGTCTCCTTCTTACAGCGACCGCCAGGTGTCGGTATCTGTGTATAGGGCAGCCTGAATATTCAATCATTGGACGCCGCCATGACGAACCCATTTTTACTTCTATTTACAAGAATTGTGGGCTTTCCCTGATACACCAGACACACTGGACAGATAATTAGTCTGAGAGAAAGACATATATCGGTCTTATGATAAATGGTCAATTATAATGACCTCGTGAATCACAGACTGCTAACAAACGTGCCTAACATTGGATACTGAATTATATATAATTATATATATATATATATATATATATATGGAACCAACAATGGTAGAATTAAATATGTTAATCGGCTTAATTAACTGCCCTGTATTTATATAAAAAATACAGGGAAGTATATATAAATACATGGCAGTTAATCTATATCTATCTATATATAGATGAGAAGGTACCCGGATGTAACCTCAGTGGCCAAGTATGAGTCACCAATAAATCCATTCTTTGATTGAGGTATCACATATACAGGATGTCATACGAATTAAATTTTTGCATTGGCAAATTTATTTATAAGCAATGTGTCCTTTGATACCATATTGGGTAGACATGACATGGCAGCCATATTTTGACCCCGGCACATTACATTATTAATTTTTTTTACTGTTAAAATCAATTGGCGCGTTTTGGTGAATTTGCGATGTTAAGTACACAATATGACACATCTCCTTTTGGGCCATTAATTATGTATTTGCGTAATATGCCGAGGCCATGACTAGGCACTCTTACTCATAATGGGCGTATCTCAACATACATCTGTTTTTTTCTCGAAGCATTGCACATTCAACAGGAATTATAAGGATGGTGGAACACACGAAATCTAACCCTTGTGGTATTTCAGACTCCCTGTGGAACGGGTGGTAAATACATACATGAAATCTACAGACCTGCATTGAGCGTAAAGAGCGGCATGGTGGTTTAGCAAAACCTCAATCCACTGTTCGCTTTTCTACCCAATCGCCTCCCCTCTCTCACCCCCCTCACCTCCACTCCTCTTTCCAGCTAATCCAGAAATGACGTCGTCACCCAGACTAATCTTACACAAATTGTGGTCGTCGTTTTCTCCTTTGGAGCTTTTAGAGTTTAATTTAGCTTACTTTTCCTTGCACTGATAATTATATCTTTTATCCCATGGGTCCGTTATGCAACTTGTAGATCTATGATCATTAAAGCACAGAAAAGTGAAAAAAGAAACACAGTGGTGATGAAACGGAATTTCACCACATAGATCTACTAGACATAGAAATCAAGTCTAAAATTGAAACTTACCTTGACTAGTTATCACAGATATGATGAAGGCGATAAGATGACATGTGTGACTATTAACACCCATCTTGATTGGTTATCTGGTTTCCATTAACCTGAAACAAAGAAACGACACGGTTTAAAATTCATTCGTGAGTTGTAATTATTATTAGCAGCAAGCGAGCACCACAAGATCGAAGCAAAAAACACACATCATGATTAGAGATATTTCGCAATAAACAAGACTTTCTTCCCTGGTCGAGGGTGGAGCAGTTATTAGTCTATGACGTTCCGACGGCTCAAAACACCAGCAACACAACAGCTTCACGAACGTTTGCCCGATCAGGGCGGGCACGCTGGTCCACAAACGTTTTGGCTCGGTGAATGACAGATCTATGAATATCTCGTTATTTTTTTCGGCAAAAGTTATTACTCGACCTTCACGTCATAGTATGTGATCTTCACGTCATAGTATGTGACCTTCACGTCACTTCCTGCGCTGATATCAATATACAGCTCTAGATGAAATACATGCGAGACTTCTGCTCCGGGTGTGTTAGAAACACCTCCAGTGTTGTAGCAGCGAATATCTCGGCGATCCCAGCGAAACGCCTCGTGGCAAAGCCATCGGGGCTGGCTGTTGATGTACACTCACGTGACGTCATTATTAAACACGCTAACTATGCGATGAATTTTGTTGTTTGCAGACGCAACGTGATACTGACTGAAGGGTGAACAGTTTTGCTTATCCATATTTCTCTGCTTAATTTGGAACACTTGCGCTGAAACATGTAACCTATATGTTATAGCATTTGTGCAGAATATCTCAAGGTTATAACGCCATGAGAGCATAGTTTTATTAATTTATTATACTAACGGTATAAAATCTTATATTTTGGGTTCGCTAAACAAAAACACACAAGC
This sequence comes from Arenicola marina, assembly GCA_964019135.1. Lineage (NCBI taxonomy): Eukaryota > Metazoa > Annelida > Polychaeta > Arenicolidae > Arenicola > Arenicola marina. The sequence goes on from OZ025250.1 coordinate 35,447,264, forward strand.
CCCAGATTGTTGAAATCGACAAGAAATGTTCCAGACACCGTCTGCGGCAAAACCTGTCGCGTCTGGCCAGCGTCTGGGCAGTGTCTGGGAAGTGTCTGGGCAGCCATAATATGTTGAGTCTTGGCGCAACGCGGTTTTAACAATGCGATACGAATAGCGATGATGAAATGTAC